>JALGBA010004166.1:825000-890234 GCA_023970755.1 Azemiops feae
TACGGTCACTAAACAAGCTGTTGTAAGTTGAGGACTGCCTGTATGGAGCAGTGTTTCTCAACCTTGGTTGCTTTAAGACATGCGGACTTCAACTCCCAGAATTCCCCAGCCAGCTATGATTGGGCTAAAAAAGCTTGTAAAATCAGATATTACTCAGTTAACAACTAGCTTGCTTGGCAGGGGAAGTTGTGGTCATAAATCGAGAATTACCTGTATGTCATTGCAGGTGCCTAAAGGAGGGGCTTCCACAGCAATGTCGCTGGAGGGAAGGGCTTGTCCAATCTGGGTCCACTTTGTTGTGGACAAGAAAGCGACGGATGGAAACTGATCAAAGAGAGAAGCAATCTAGAACTAAGGAGAAAAATCATAACAGTGAGAACAATTAACCAATGGAACAGCTTGCCTCCAGAAATTGTGAGTGCTCCAACACTGGAAGTTTTGAAGAAGACACTGGACAGCCACTTATCTCCTGCTTGAGCAGTGGGTTGGACTAGAACAGAGGTCACCAACCTTTCTCAGTTGGCGGACCGGAGGGAAAGGGAGGGGGAAGTATTTTACGTGCGTGCGTCCCGTTTCTGTGCCCTGAGGCACGGCGGCGTCCCGTTTTTGCGCCCTGAGGTGTGACATTGGCCTGGTTTTGCACCCTAAGGTGTGTCGTTGTCCCATTTTTACACCCTGAGGTGCGTCATTGTCCCATTTTTTGCACCCTGAGGCCCATCACTATCCCGTTTTTGTGCCCTGAGGCCCTTCATTGTCCCATTTTTACACCCTGAGGCGTGGCGTTGGCCCGTTTTTGCACCCTAAGGCGTGTCATCATCCCGTTTTTGCACCCTAAGGCATGTCGTTGTCCCATGTTTACACCCTAAGGCGCATTGTTGGCCCAGTTTTCACCCTGAGGCATGGCAGTGGCCTGTTTTTGCACCCTGAGGCGCGTCGTTGTCCCGTTTTTGCACCCTAAGGCACGTCGTTGTCCCGTTTTTTCACCCTGAGGCACGTTGTCCCGTTTTTGCACCCTAAGGCGCGTCATCCCGTTTTTGCACCCTGAGGCATGTCACCGTCCCGTTTTTGTGCCCTGAGGCGTGGCATTGGCCCGTTTTTGCACCCTAAGGCATGGCGGCGTCCCGCTTTTGCGCCAAGGCACGTCCTTGTCCTGTTTTTGCACCCTGAGGTGCGGCATTGGCCCGTTTTGGCGCGGTGTCCTGTTTTTGCACCCCGAGATGTGGCATCAGCCCATTTTTGCGCTGCATGACGGCACGGCGTCCCATGATGCGGCAGTGTCCCGTGTTCATGCCCCAAGGCGCTACAGTGGCCCATTTTTGCACTGCACGGCGCGGCATCCTGTTTTTCTGCTCTGCGGCTGCGGCACGTGAGTGGGTGTGTGTGCATGCGCATGTGTATGCACTGGCCAGACTGTCCCATGGCCCGGTGGCCAACAGCCCACAGCCCACTACTGGGCTGTGGCCCACAGGTTGGCGACCCCTGGACTAGAAGACCTCTAAGGTCCCTTCCAAATCTTTTATTCTGTTATTCTGTAAAAGCACTATGGTGTGGTATATAAGTCTAAGTGCTATTTCTATTAAGAGTGCAGAGAAGAGCAGCAAAGATGATTAGGAGAACTGGAGGCTAAAACATATGAAGAATGGTTGCAGGAATTGAGCAGCTTAATGAAAAGAATGACTCTCAGTGACATGATAGCCGTCTTCCGATATCTAAGGGGCTGCCACGAAGAAGACGGGGTTCAAGCTGTTCTCCAAAGCACCTGAAGGCATCACAAGAAGCAACCAATGAAAACTAATCAAGGAGAGAAGCAACCTGGAACTAAGGAGGAATTTCCTGACAGTGAGAACAATTAACCAGTGGAACGACTTGCCTCCAGAAGTTGTGGGTGCTCCAATGCTGGAGGCTTTTAAGAAGAGACTGGCCAGCCATTTGACTAGGATGGCATAAGCCCTGAGTAGGGGGTTGGACTAGAAGACCTCCAAGTCCCCTTCCAGCCTTGTGATTCTATGTTGTATATTCCTTCAGCTGGGCTATGATGCGTAGAAAAAACACACCCATTGTTTCTATGGAGATTCTCAGTCAATCCAGGTCAGGGTTGTCCCAAAGGTGCTTTTTTCACAAGGCAACTGGACTTTCTGTTTTTTCCCTGGTTTCGCTTCTTCAGCTCTGAAGAGGTCCAGTTGCCTCGTGAAAAAGCACCTTTGGGACACCCATTGTTTGCAAGAGATGTATAGAATAGAGCTGGAAGGGACTGTTGAAGGAAAAGTCTTCATCATGGTTCAGTCCAAGCCAGGAATAAACAACATGGCGACTGCTTTAGAAAGAAGGTTGCAGTTTATTGAAGAGGAGAGCCAGACAGAAAGATGGCTCTGGAAGAAAAGAGGACAAGCACATGTAGGGAGTGGGTTTTTATACCCTCTGGAGCCTTTTGTTTGGAGTTGTTCCTATGGCATGAACTTTGACCTGAGTCTGAGTGTGCCCTTTGGCATCTGTGGGTTAATCCTATTATGTCCTGTCTTAGAGTTTGGGTGGGGTATGTAGATTTTAGGTGTCTTTGTCTTCCTAAGCTTCTAGCTGGGGGCCTCCAACCTTCCTGAATGGATTATTTACATCTGCATTTCTACAGAGCTGGTTTCTGCTTGGGGGAGGGAAACTTGGGGCTATTAAGAAAAATTGGGCATGCTTTTCTCTTTAATATTTCCTTCTCTGGGGGGGGGGCTGACTTCCCACAGGACCTTGGAGGTCTTCTAGTCCAGCCCCCTGCTCGAGCAAGAGAACCTATACCATTTCAGACAAGTGGCTGCCCAGTCTCTTCTTAAAAACCTCCAGTGACGGAGCGCCCACGATTTCTGGAGGCAGGTTGTTCCACTGGTTAATTGTTCTCACTTTCAGGAAGTTTCTCCTTAATTCCAGGTTGGTTCTCTCTTTGGTCAGTTTCCAACCATTGTTTCTCGTCCTTCCCTCTGGTGCTTTGGAGAATAATGTTACCCCCTCTTCTTTGTGGCCGCCCCTCAGATCCTGGAATACTGCTATCATGTCTCCCCTGTTTCTTCTTTTCTTTAGACTGGCCGAACCCAAGTCCCGCAGCCGTTCTTCGTATGTTTTATAGTCTCCAGGCCTTGGATCATCTTAGTTGCTCTTCTCTGAACTTTTCCCAAGGTCTTAACTAAGGCAGAGTTTCCATCACACCCCCAACTTGGGGATCCTGCAAAGTCCAGTTGCTTCATTCAAAGCGGAGACGACGTTTCCAAATCACGTTTTCCCATGTTGGATTTACGGCTTGCAGGCTCCAGGCAGGGACCGACAGCTCAAAAGAATTGCATCGCTGACAGGGTTTTTGTTTTGTTTTGTTTTGTTCTCTTTTTCTTCCCCTGATTACAGAGTCAAAGAAAGAAACTGGACAGGCTGTTTTCTGCGTTGCAACCATCGTGCGACGCTCAGTTTGTGTCAGGCGGCCATTTTAATGTGCAGCCCAAAGGGGTGGGATTGGAGAGCCTGCGGGTCTGGGGCCAAGATTATTTTTTTTGTTGGGGGGGGCGGGCGTTACAGCAGAAAGCTTCCTCTCCTCAAATGACAGGTAGTCCTTGACTTCCAGCGGTTCATTTAGTGACCGTTCAAAGTTACAGGGGCACTGAAAAAGTGACTTAGGACCGTGTTTCAGACTTACGGCCGTCGCAGCATCCCCCCCCGGTCACGGGATCAAAATTGGGACACTTGGCAACTGACTCGTATTTATGACGGTTGCACTGTCCCGGGGGTGTGTGTATGTGTCATGTGATCCCCTTGTGCGACCTTCTGACAAGCAAAGTCCATGGGGGGAGCCAGATTCACTTAACAACCGTGTGACAAACTTAACAACTGCGGTGATTCGCTTAACAACCGTGGCGAGAAAGGTCGTAAAATGGGGCAAAATTCACTTAACCATTGTCTTACTTAGCAACAGAAATGTTGGGCTCAGTTGTCGTAAGTCGAGGACTATCTGTTTTACACACACACACACACACACACACACACACACACACAGAGATAAAAAGCTTTGTCATGTTACCGTGAGGCCGCAAAAGCTATTGAGCAGAGAGAGAGACTAACTGAAGATGAACTCACAACCACAATTAGCTTCAGCATTGCCATTATTAAGAAACATGGTTGTTAAGGGAGTCATGCTCCATTTTACAATCCTTTTTGCCCTGATTGTTCAGTGAATCACTGCAGTTCTTAAGGGAATCACATGGTCGTCAAGCAAATCCAGCTTTCCCCGTTGATGCTGCTTATCAGAAGGTCGCAAAAGGTGATCACATGACCCCAGGACGCTGCAACCGCATGCTGGCTATGAATTCTGGAAGCTGAAGTCCACAAATGCTGGCTGGAGAATTCTGGGAGCTGAAGTCCACAAATGCTGCCTGGGGAATTCTGGGAACTGAAGTCCACAAATGCTGGCTGGGGAATTCTGGGAGCTGAAGTCCACAAATGCTGGCTGGAGAATTGTGGGAGCTGAAGTCCACAATGCTGCCTTGGGAATTCTGGGAGTTGAAGTTCACAAATGCTGGCTAGAGAATTCTGGGAGCTGAAGTCCACAATGCTGGCCGGGGAATTCTGGGAGTTGTAGTCCACAATAGTAGCTGGGGAATTCTGGGAGTTGAAGCCCACACATCTGAAAGTTGCCATATTTTAAAAAATATACTGTCCTAAACAGCAGTGGGCAAAAATATTTGAAAAAAAGAGACTAGTTTAACTCAACGAACTGGCTATAGATAAGGCTGAGAAATTCACATTACAGTTTCCAGACACTGTACTGACTCCAAGACTGGCCTTCGCGATCCGGAGATTGGATTGAACATGCCAGAAGCCTGGGGTTTGACGAAACTGGGCCAGGCAGACACTTTTGACTCTGGCAAGGCGTGAAGCAGCCTGTAAAGCTGTGAACTGCCTTTTCACTCATCACTGGATAGAAGGAAATGTGTACAAGTTCACGTTTGCAGCATGAAAAGGTTTTGCATTGTGAGAAACATCAAAATTGCAGGCAGGAACCACTTTTTTTAAATTAAACATTGACGTATTTCAGTCATAGGGAGCCTAACTGGAAGCAGGGAGGTACAAAAAGCTTAAAAGCAACTATTTTATTTTATTTTATTTTATTTATTATTTTATTTTATTTTATTTTATTTTATTTTATTTTATTTTATTTTATTTTATTTTATTTTATTTTATTTTTTTATTTTATTTTATTTTATTTTATTTATTTTATTTTATTTTATTTTATTTTATTTTATTTTATTTTATTTTATTTTATTTTATTTTATTTTATTTTATTTTATTTTATTATTTTATTTTATTTTGTTTTATTATTTTATTTTATTTTATTTTATTTTATTTTATTTTATTTTATTTTATTTTATTTTATTTTATTTTATTTTATTATTTTATTTTATTTTATTTTATTTTATTTTATTTTATTTTATTTTATTTTATTTTATTTATTTTATTTATTTTATTTATTTTATTTATTTTATTTATTTTATTTATTTTATTTATTTTATTTATTTTATTTATTTTATTTTATTTTATTTTATTATTATCTCATCTCATCTCATCTTATCTATTATCTCATCTCATCTCATCTCATCTCATCTCATCTCATCTCATCTCATCTCATCTCATCTCATCTTATCTATTATTTTATCTCATCTCATCTCACCCAGCAGACTTCCATGTCAAAGTTGGGACTCGAACTCACCGTCTCCTGGTGATTGGCTCAAAGTCACCCAGCTGGCTTTCACGCCTAAGGCAGGCTGGAACTTAGGCCCTCCCAATTTGTAACCTGGGGGAGAATATACAAATTTAACCAATTCCACCATACAGTAATTATTCTGGGGAGACTCTGAGTGACGCTGACTTAACCAGTCTCCTTAAAGAGAATAATTGTTCTTGATAAAAATGGCAGAGGTGCGTCTGGTTTCTTCTACGCTCTGGAAGCCAAGCTGCTAGTCCTCAGCGGCTCTACTTCCGATTTTCCCCGCTTCTATTCGTTTGGATCCATTGCTGGGTAGAAATGCCATCTATCTGTGCAAAACTCCTCTCTTAATATAATTGACAAGCTTTTCCATCCGTTTTATCCAGTCTGGCGTGTCACGATCCACGAAGTGCTGAGAGACATGTCCTACTGTGTTGAAGATGCCACCATTTGTGTGATTTGTCATCTTCGGATGCTTGATGTGTTCGGACAGCGCTGTGGATTGACAGCCGAGCCAAGGGCGAAGTCTGGTGCTTGTCAGTCACGCTGACGGCCTGCTGCTACAAGTTGGAATGGCGCTTCCCCGCCCAGGAAGCATCAGCCTGTGTTTAGTTGCCGATCTCCAAGGGAGAAAAAAGACAAATTCAGGCACCCCGCTGGGATGTTTTGTAAAATTCTGAAAGATGTTTCATTTGCTGCATTTCTTGATTGCTAACTTCATCAGAATTGTGGGAGAGAAATCTCCTGGGTCTATTTTAGGGAGGAAGTATGGATCTTCGTGAGAGCCGATCACTGGTGTGTTAAGCTTACGGACTGACTGATCTGGGCTTTTAGATTCCAGGAAATGGGCTCATATTGCTCGAATCAGATCCGTCAAGAGCCAGACGGTTGCATTCGAACACAAGTAGATGACAGGAGTTTAAACCAGAGTTTCTTTACCTCAGCAACTTTATGATATATGGACTTCAACTTACAGACTGGGCCTACTGGGATTCTGGGAGCTGGTCCATACATGCTGGCTGGGGGATTCTGGGAGGTGAAGTCCATGCATGCTGGCTGGTGGTGTCTTGGAACTAAAGTCCTTGCTTGGCTGGCTGCAGGATTTTGGGAAGTAAGGCCCAAAGGCGTTGATGGGGGGATTCTGGGAAGTAAGGCCCAAAGGCGTTGATGGGGGGATTCTGGGAAGTAAGGCCCATACGCATTGATTGGGGGATTCTGGGAAGTAAGGCCCATACTCTTTGGGGGATTCTGGGAAGTAAGGCCCATACGCGTTGATTGGGGGATTCTGGGAAGTAAGGCCCATAGGCGTTGATGGGGGGATTCTGGGAAGTAAGATCCATACGCGTTGATGGGGGGATTCTGGGAGCTAAAGTCTACACATGCTGCCTGGGGGATTCTGGGAGATGCATGTGTACTGGCTGAGGGATTCTGGGAGCTGAAGTCCATATGTGCTGTCTGGAGGTTTCTGGGAGTTGAAGTCCACATATGCTGTCTGGGGGATTTTGGGAGCTGAAGTCCAAATGAAGGTCCATTAAATGGAGACTTTAGCTGTGTTTCCCCAAAACTGCCACTATTTTGGGATTCAGTATGTCCCCTCCAGTATGTCCGGAGGGGGGGGGTCAGCACAATGAGACCCTGATTCAAGACCTCAGATACATTAGCCATTCTCCTCTTTTGTTCCTTTCTTGTTCCTCAGTCTCTTAAAACCATAGACGTTGAAAGAGAACCTGGAGACCATCTAGTCTATCCCCACGTCTCCATCGATCTGTTCTTCCAATATACAGGCAGTCCTCGACTTAAAAATAGTTCATTTAGTGGCCGTTCAAAGTTACAACGGCACTGAAAAAAGTGACATGACCTTTTTTCAACGCTTATGACTGCTGCAGCATCCCCATGGGTCACGGGATCAAAATTCAGACGCTTGGCAACTGAGTCATATTTATGACGGTGGCAGGGTCCCCTGGGGTCGTGTGATCCCCTTTTGCGACCTTCTGACAAGCCAAGTCAATGGGGAAGCCAGATTCGCTTAACAACTGTTTTACTAACTTACCAACTGCAGGGATTCACTGAACAACTGTGGCAAGAAAGGTTGTAAAATGGGGCAAAATTCACTTAACAACTGTCTTACATAACAACAGAAATTTGCGTCTCAGTTGTGGTCATAAGTTGAGAACTACCTGTAATTATGCCCAAAGGAAGTTGTAGGTAAAAAAAAAAGATTTTCTTTCTTTCTTTCTTTCTTTCTTTCTTTCTTTCTTTCTTTCTTTCTTTCTTTCTTTCTTTCTTTCTTTCTTTCTTTCTTTCTTTCTTTCTTTCTTTCTTTCTTTCTTTCTTTCTTTCTTTCTTTCTTTCTTTCTTTCTTTCTAAATAGATTAATTAGGTATCTCTTTCAAAACCTGCCAATTCACATCACTGCCCTGACTACTAAAGAGTTGTGAAGCACAGGAGAGTTCTCTGACATCCCTCCAAAATACACAATCTGTCACGCCACAGGAGCGAACGTGTATAGTAACAGGTTGTGGCTGTGCCGTTTTTGCCTTCCAAGATGTAAAAAGAAGTAACAGCTGTGGGGTTCAGAGGCCGGATGGGGAACAGGCGAAAAGGAAGGGAAAAATCTCTTTGGATTTGCAAAAAAGCAAGTTTCTTTTTCTTTCTTTCTTTCTTTCTTTCTTTCTTTCTTTCTTTCTTTCTTTCTTTCTTTCTTTCTTTCTTTCTTTCTTTCTTTCTTTCTTTCTTTCTTTCTTCCCTCCCTCCCTCCCTCCTTCCTTCCTTTTCTTCCTTCCATCCTCTATCTCTACCTCCTTCCTTCCTTCCTTCCTTAATTCATTCTTTCTTTCTTTCTTTCTTTCTTTCTTTCTTTCTTTCTTTCTTTCTTTCTTTCTTTCTTTCTTTCTTTCTTTCTTTCTTTCTTTCTTTCTTTCTCTCTCTCTCTCTCTCTCCTTCCTTCCTTCCTTAATTCTTTCTTTCTTTCTTTCTTTCTCTCTCTCCCTCTCTTTCTTTCTCTCTCTCTCTCCTTCCTTCCTTCCTCCCTTAATTCTTTCTTTCTTTCTTTCTTTCTTTCTTTCTTTCTTTCTTTCTTTCTTTCTTTCTTTCTTTCTTTCTTTCTTTCTTTCTTTCTTTCTTTCTTTCTCTCTCTCTCTCTCTCTCTCTCTCTCTCTCTCTCTCTCTCTCTCTCTCTCCTTCCCCCCTTCCTTCCTTCCTTCCTTCCTTCCTTCCTTCCTTCCTTCCTACCTTCCTTCTTCCCGGCTTCATTTTTAAAACATTTCCTGCAGCATTAGCAAATAAACAGCAGATACCAGACTTTTCCCTGTTGGGGATGAAAAAGGGTTGATTGAGTGAGCGAGACAGGCATTAAAACCCCAACACCCCCCCCCCAGGATCTGACCGAAAAACGCATACCATAATGCAGCTGTCCCTTGCAGGCTTGGGGGGTGGGGGCGCTGGTCCCCATGATCACGTGACCCAAATTCAGAGGCTTGGCAACTGGTTCATATTCACGACGGTGGCAGCATTCTGGGGTCACTTCATCCTTTTTTGCGACCTTCTGACATGCAAAGGTTCAGATTCAGATTCACTTAACAACCGGGATTACTAACTTAACAATTGCAGGGGTTCACATAATAATAATAATAATAATAATAATAATAATAATAATAATAATAATAATAATAATAATAATAATAATAATAATAATAATAATAATAATAATAATAATAATAATAATAATAATAATAATAAAGTTGGAAGGGACCTTGGAGGTCATCTAGTCCATCCTCCTGCTCAGGCAGGAAACCCTATACCATTTCGGACAAATGGCTGTCCAGTCTCTTCTTAAAAACTTCCAGTGATGGAGCATTCACCGCTTCTGGAGGCAGGTTGTTCCACCGATTAATTGTTCTCACTGTCAGGAAGTTTCTCCTTAGTTCCAGGTTGCTTCTCTCCTTGATTGGTTTCCATCCGTTGCTTCTTGTCCTGCCTTCAGCTGCTTTGGAGAACAGCTGGACTCCCTCTTCTTTGGGGCAGCCCCTGAGATACTGGAACACTGCCATCATGTCCCCCCTCGTCCTTCTCTTCATTAAACTAGACATACCCAATTCCAGCAACCGTTCCTTATGTGTTTTAGCCTCCAGTCCCCTGATCAACTTTGTTGCTCTTCTCTGTACTCTTTCTAGAGTCTCAACGTCTTTTTTACATTGTGGTGACCAAAACTGTGTGTGGCCTTACCAAGGCCTTGTAAAGTGGTATTAACACTTAATGTGATCTTGATTCTATCCCTCTGTTAATGCAGCCTAGCACTGTGTTGGCTTTTTTGGCAGCTGCATCACAGGGCTGGCTTATATTTAAGTGATTGTCCACTAGGACTCCAAGATCACAGTTGCTACTATTGAGCAAGGTACCACCTATACTATACCTGTACATTTGGTTTTTCTTGCCTAAATGTAGAACCTTACTTTTTTCACCATTGAATTTCATTTTGTTAGATAGCGCCCAGTGTTCAAGTCTGTCCAGATCCTCCTGTGTCTTAAGCCTGTCTTCTGGAGTGTTGGCTATTCCTGCCAGCTTGGTCTCATCTGCAGATTTGATGAGTTCCCCATCTATCCCCTCGTCCAAATCATTGATGAAGATGTTGAAGAGCACTGGGCCCAGAACAGAGCCCTGGGGCGCCCCACTGCACACTTCCCTCCATGTAGTTCCATTGAGAAGAAAAAGTCCTAAAATGGGGCAAAACTCACTTGACAGGTTTCCCACTTAGCAACCTAAATTTTGGGCTGAATTGTGGTTGTAAGTTGAGGACTCCCTTGTCTTTTTTTGTGGTTCTCCCCCAAAGTTTGTTGCTGAAGTCTTCTTACCACAGCCTTAAGAACGGGACTTTTTAAAAAAAAATTCTTGCACCAGTCTCTCTGCCTGTTGGTGATTAATTGATTACAGAGTTTGCGTCTTGAAAGGAGACAGGAGTTGAGAATTTTTGCCACTGGGCCTTCATATCCCTTCCGGCTATAAATCCAGGGTCATCTTGTTCCAATATCTCAGGGGCTGCCAGAAAGAAGAGGGAGTCAAGCTATTCTTCAAAGCACAGAGGCAGGACAAGAAGCAACGGATGGAAACTAAAGGAGAGAAGCAACCTGGAACTAAGGAGAAACTTCCTGACAATGAGAACAATTAACCAGTGGAACAACCTGCCTCCAGAAGCTGTGAATGCTCCAACACTGGAAGTTTTAAAGAAGAGACTGGACAGCCATTTGTCTGGAATGGTATAGGGTTTCCTGCCTGAGCAGGGGGTTGGACTAGATGACCTCCAAGGTCCCTTCCAACTTTATTATTATTATTATTATTAAGAAGAATGGTGCATTCTTTGCTTATAATGGGGTCTCTTTAAATTGTTTGACCTTAGCCACTTTAAGACTTATAGACTTCAACTGACTATAGTATATATTATATACTGTAATCAGATAGTCCTCAACTTACAACAGTTCATTGTAAGGTCACACTTCGAATACTGCCTCCAGTTTTGGTCACCACAATCTAAAAAGATGTTGAGACTCTAAAAAGAGTGCAGAGAAGAGCAACAAAGATGATCAGGGGACCGGAGGCTAAAGCATATAAGGAACGGCTGCTGGAATTGGGTATGTCTAGTTCATGGGTCGGCCACCCGAAACGTTGAATGAGCCGCACGGTCTCATGGCCTAAAAAAAAAAAAAACTGGGAGCCGCGCCCGTTCGCGCATGTGCGCGCACCCGCGCCCGTTCGCGCATGCGCGCGCACCCGCGCACCCGCGCCCGTTCGCGCACCCGCGCGCACCCGCGCACCTGCGCGCGGGCCCGTTTCCGCATGCGCGTGCGCATCTGTTCGCGCATGCGCCCCCCGCACGCGCACCCCCCCGCGCATGCGCGCATGCGCTCCCAAAAATGGCGGAGGAGGCTCCGGAGCCGCAGGTAATGCCTCAAAGAGCCGCATGCGGCTCCGGAGCCGCGGGTTGCCGACCCGTGGTCTAGTTTAATGAAGAGAAGGACAAGGGGGGACATGATAGCAGCCTTCCAGTATCTCAGGGGCTGCCACAAAGAAGAGGGAGTCAAGCTATTCTCCAAAGCAGCTGAAGGCAGGACAAGAAGCAACGGATGGAAACTAACCAAGGAGAGAAGCAACCTGGAACTAAGGAGAAACTTCCTGACAATGAGAACAATTAACCAGTGGAACAACCTGCCTCCAGAAGCTGTGAATGCTCCAACACTGGAAGTATTTAAGAAGAGACTGGACAGCCATTTGTCTGAGCAGGGGGTTGGATTAGACGACCTCCAAGGTCCCTTCCAACATTATTATTATTATTATTGTTATTGTTATTGTTATTATTGTTATTGTTATTGTTATTATAACCATCAGGCTCCTGGCTCAACTGATATATCAAAGGCCCAGGTCGGCTTTAAACAACACATCTGAGAGGTTTTCCCGCCGGGACGGTTCCCTGCGTGTGCTGATCTCCTCTCTTTATCCGTTGCAAAGCAATTATTCCTGGAGATGAGAACCCCCCATATGCCTACAGGTGGTCCTCGACTTACGACCACAACTGAGCGCAAGATTTCGGTTGCTAAGCGAGGCATTTATTAAGTGAGTTGTGCCCCATTTTACAACCTGTCTCCGCTATAGTTGTTATGTGCCGTCGTTAAATTAGTCACACGGTTGTTAAGTGAATCTGGCTTCCCCATTGACTTTGCTTGTCGGAAGGTCGCAAAATGGCGATCACGTGACCCGCCGGACACTGTGACCGTCATAAGTATGAGCCAGTTGCCAAGCGTCTGGATTTTGTTCGCGTGACCGTGGGGAAGTGGCGACGGTCGTGAAAGTGTGAAAAACGGTCCTAAGTGACTTTTTTCAGTGCCCTTGTAACTTTGTACGGTCACTAAAAACCCTGGCGAAAGAAGCTTGTAAAATCAGACGTGACTCGGTTAACAACTAGCTTGCTTAGCAGTGGAAATTGTGGTCGTAAATCGAGAATTACCTGTAGGGCATGGCAGGGGCCTAAAGGAGGGGCGTCCACAGCAATGTCGCTGGAGGGAAGGGCTTGTCTGACCTGGGTCCACAAGAAGCAAAAAATTTGGAGTGTGAAAAACGGTCCTAAGCCACTTTTTTCAGTGCCCTTGTAACTTTGAACGGTCAGTAAATGAACTGTCGTAAGTCGAGGATTCCCTGTACTCAAACTGTCTTTCATCCATGTTCTAGATCAGGAGTCCCCAACCCCCAGGCCGTGGACTGGTACCAGGCCGTGGGCATGCCAGCAACCGGTCCGTACAAACAAGCAAAGCCCCATCCACGGGATGTGGGCAGCACACAAAACCTTCTGGTCCGTGGAAAAACCTCTCTCCATGGAACTGGTCCCTGGTGCCCCAAAGGTTGGGGGCCTCTGTTCTAGATAAGGCCTCAGCAGTGGTGGGATTCAAATATGTGAACAACTGGTTCTCTGTGTGGATGCTGCTTCCGGAAGTCCATTCTGGGCCTGGGCAACAAAATATTAGCTACCGGTTCTGCCGAAGTGGTGCGAACTGGCTGAATCACACCACTGGATTGATAGATAGATAGATAGATAGATAGATAGATAGATAGATAGATAGATAGATAGATAGATGGATAGATGGATAGATAGATAGATAGATAGATAGATAGATAGATAGATAGATAGATAGATAGATAGATAGATAGATAGATACACCTAGATGATAGATAGATAAGATAGATAGATAGATAGATGATAGATACACCTAGATGATAGATAGATAGATAGATGATAGATAGATAGATAGATAGATAGATAGATGATAGATAGATAGATAGATAGATAGATGATAGATACACCTAGATGATAGATAGATAGATGATAGATACACCTAGATGATAGATAGATAGATACACCTAGATGATAGATAGATAGATAGATAGATAGATAGATAGATAGATAGATAGATAGATAGATAGATAGATAGATAGATAGATAGATAGATAGATAGATAGATAGATAGATAGATGGATGGATAGATAGATAGATGATAGATACACCTGGATGATAGATACACCTAGATGATAGATACACCTAGATGATAGATACACCTAGATGATAGATAGATAGATACACCTAGATGATAGATACACCTAGATGATAGATAGATAGATACACCTAGATGATAGATACACCTAGATGATAGATAGATAGATAGATAGATAGATGATAGATAGATAGATAGATAGATAGATAGACAGACCTAGATGATTGATTCAGTGGTAGGATTCAAATATGTGAACAACCGGTTCTCTTCATGGATGCCACTTCCGGAAGTCCATTCTGGGCCTGGGCAACAAAAAATTAGCTACCGGTTCTGCCGAAGTGGTGCGAACCGGCTGAATCCCAGCAGTGGACCTCGGTAACCTTGCCGTCTTCTTCTGGGGTGTGAGAGAGAGTGGACGTGCTGCCTTTGGAATGAAGGAAAGGCTCGCTCGGATTCTGTCCAGTTGTTTTTCACACCTTACGACCGACCGTGGCCACCTCACCCTGGTCCCCCTGGTGATCAAAATTCAGATGCCGGGCAAGCGAAGTCTTTACAGTGGCAGTGTCCTGGGGTCATGTCCAAGGAAAAATGCTAGGAGGAGGAGGAGGAGGAGGAGGAGATCAGGAAGGAGGGGAGGGGGAGAGGGAAGAGGCAGGAAAGGGGAAGAAAGTGAAGAAGAAGAGGAAGAGGGAGGAGGAGAAGAGAAGGAGGAAGAGGAGGAGGAGGAAGGGAAAAGGGAAGAAGAGGAGGAGGAGATTGGGAAGGAGGAGATCAGGAAGGAGGGGAGGGGGAGAGGGAAGAGGCAGGAAAGGGGAAGAGGAGGAGTGAAGGGAAGAAGGAGGAGGAGAGGGAGGAAGAGAAAGGAGAAGGAAGGCAGGAAAGAAGAGAAGAGTAAGGGAAAAGGGAAGAGGAGGAGGAGGAGATTGGGAAGGAGGAGATCAGGAAGGAGGGGAGGGGGAGAGGGGAGAGGCAGGAAAGGGGAAGAAAAGGAAGAAGTGGAAGAGGGAGGAGGAGGAGGAGAAGAGAAGAGAAGAAGGAAGGAGAAAGAAGAAAGGAGGAGGAGAAAAAGAAGGAAGAAGAAAGGAGAAAGAAGGAAGAGGTGGAGGAGGAGGAGGAAGGGAAAAGGGAGGAGAAGAAGGAGAATAGAGAAGAAGAAGAAGAAGAAGAAGAAGAAGAAGAAGAAGAAGAAGAAGAAGAAGAAGAAGAAGAAAGAAAGAAAGAAAGAAAGAAAGAAAGAAAGAAAGAAAGAAAGAAAGAAAGAAAGAAAGAAAGAAATGGGAGGAAGAAGAGAAGAAGAAGGAAAAGGCTGCTAAGCATATTATGTGATTATACTGTACCTGTGCTTCTTCTAATGCTTTCTTCCCTTGCTGGCTGAAATTAAGAACAAGGTTGCAGGTTATGTAATCAGTTTATTACACAATGCCAGAGAAGCCTTTTTCTGAATTCCCTGCAGTGTTTGCATTCTGGACACACATACACACTTGCTCGCACGCACGCACACACACACACACACAGAGAGAATTCTTTTCCTTCCAGAAATACTAATTAGCTTAAATGCAGGAAAAGATGGAGGGTGTTAAAATTTCTCAGAAGAATGCATTCATCTGCATTCATTTGCATTGATGGATCGTATTGTTAATTGAAAAAAGTAATTAAAAATCAACAGTTTGTTGGTTTGTCTAAGATTGAGAGAAAAAGGGGGATTATTTTATTTCCAAAGAACTTAAAAAATAATTAAAAAAAAAAAAAGCTTTCCGCAATCTTCAGGCTATGAATTTTAGGGGATAGATGGAATTTAAAAAGTTCTTTTTTGTCTTTTTTTTTTAAAAAAAAGAAAAGAAAGAAAACGCACACTTCTGAAGTGCTTGTAAATCTAAAATGTAAACAGTTTAATCTTCTTTGCTTACATTTTTCAGCGGCCTTTTTTTTTCCCAATTTACCCCTGGGTGTTCCCTCCCTGTATTTAAGAACGCCTTTTGCAGGCAAAAAAAAAAGACATTTTTATTTTCCCTGGCTGCTTTATAATGCTGCTGTAAGTCTTAATCTTTCTCTGCAGCTTTTTTTTTGTTTCCTTTGTTATTTGATGCCTTATTTTATTCTATATATTTTAATACAGCATTTTCACGTGGGCTTTAACAGCCAAAGATGGCTTTAATTGCTGGCTTTGATTATTTATTTTTAAATTGACTTCTCTTAAGCATAAAAAATATTTCTTTTCCCCAGCCTCTGAAGCTTTTTTCTTCCACCTATAAATTTGCATCCTTTGATGTTGATAATATTTGTTAGAGGCTTTTTTTTTGCGGGAGAGGGGAAAGTGGGTTTTTTTATGCTGTATTATAACGAAGTGCCATGTGAGTTGGCTGCTGTTTAACTGAGGTTTGGATATGGTATCAATCAAAGTGGTGAAGGCACCAAGCTAGAAACCGGGAGAAAGTGAGTTCTAGTAGTGCCTTAGGCGTGAAAGCCAGTTGGATGTCTTTGAGCCAATTACCAAGAGCTTATGAGTTCTAGTGCCACCTAAGGCATGAAAAACGGCTGAATGAATTTGGGCCAATCACCAGGAGACGGTGAGTTCTAGTTCCACTTAGGCATGAAAGTCGGTCGGGTACCTTTGGGCCAGTCACCAGGAGAGGGTGAGTTCTAGTCCTGCCTTAAGCATGAAAGCTGGTTGGGGGACTGTGGGCCAGTCACCAGGAGACGGTGAGTTCTAATCCTGCCTTAATCATGAAAGCTGGTTGGAGGACTGTGGGCCAGTCACCAGGAAAGGGTGAGTTCTAATCCTGCCTTAATCATGAAAGCTGGTTGGGGGACTGTGGGCCAGTCACCAGGAGAGGGTGAGTTCTAGTCCTGCCTTAAGCATGAAAGCTGGTTGGGGGACTGTGGGCCAGTCACCAGGAGACGGTGAGTTCTAATCCTGCCTTAAGCATGAAAGCTGGTTGGGGGACTGTGGGCCAGTCACCAGGAGAGGGTGAGTTCTAGTCCTGCCTTAAGCATGAAAGCTGGTTGGGGGACTGTGGGCCAGTCACCAGGAGAGGGTGAGTTCTAGTCCTGCCTTAAGCATGAAAGCTGGTTGGGGGACTGTGGGCCAGTCACCAGGAGACGGTGAGTTCTAGTCCTGCCTTAAGCATGAAAACTGGTTGGGGGACTGTGGGCCAGTCACCAGGAAAGGGTGAGTTCTAATCCTGCCTTAATCATGAAAGCTGGTTGGGGGACTGTGGGCCAGTCACCAGGAGAGGGTGAGTTCTAGTCCTGTCTTAAGCATGAAAGCTGGTTGGGGGACTGTGGGCCAGTCACCAGGAGACGGTGAGTTCTAGTCCTGCCTTAATCATGAAAGCTGGTTGGGGGACTGTGGGCCAATCACCAGGAGAGGGTGAGTTCTAGTCCTGCCTTAAGCATGAAAGCTGGTTGGGGGACTGTGGGCCAGTCACCAGGAGACGGTGAGTTCTAGTCCTGCCTTAGGCATGAAAGCTGGTTGGGGGACTGTGGGCCAGTCACCAGGAGACGGTGAGTTCTAGTCCCGCCTTAGGCATGAAAGCTGGTTGGGGGACTGTGGGCCAGTCCCTCTCCCTCAGCCCAACCCACTTCACAGGGTTATTGTTGCGGGCAAAATAGGAAGTTTGTTTGCATTAGGTATGTTGGTCACCTTGAGTTATTTATAAAAAATTATAAAGGCGGGATATAAATACATACATAAATGAATACCCAGGGCTTGGGCAGGGCAGTGATTAAGGCTATTGAGATTGTTCAGGACAGCAGGCAACGGATGGAAACTAAACAAGGAGAGAAGCAACCTAGAACTAAAGAGAAATTTCCTGACAGTGAGAACAATTCATCAGTGGAACGACCTGCCTCCAGAAGTTGTGGGTGCTCCAACGCTGGTTTAAGAAGAGATTGGACAACCATTTGTCTGAAATGGGATAGGGTCTCCTGCTTGAGCAGGGGGTTGGACTAGAAGACCTCCAAGGTCCCTTCCAACACTGTTATTCCGGAATAATTGAAGGCTACTCAAATGGCATTCAGTTCACACATTCCTGGACGCAAGACCTTCTGTCTTAAACTGAGCTGTGATCTTGATTTTACAGCTGGATTGGCACTGAAATTTCCTCGGCTCAAAATCCATGGAGACTTCAACCTGTCTTCTCCAGCGGCAGAGTCAAAAGTGGCTCCTGCATCCATTCATTTTACTTTTTAACTCGGCAGCTGGGTGAGAAAGGCTTTTGAAACAAGAACGTCAAAATGCCAGAAGCCCAGAAAGTCAGGCAGAGCTTTGATGGCTCCACTCTGGCTGCCATCTTGACTTTTTTGACCTGATATCCCTGTCCGTGGAGCAGAAGTCATCCAGGAATTCAGGGCTGGCGCTCCCAAGTGCGAGAAAGGATTGGCTCTTAACAAAAAAAATGTATTGGGTGTCTCCCACCATCTTCCCTCGTCTCACAAAAGAGCTAGATTAAGTCTGAATGGAAACCTAAACAGATAATTATGGGCTGATTATCCCTCATCAATGGAAATTACAGCTGCGTCAGGTAGAAGCAGCTGCGTGTTAGAGGCTGCTTCTCAGCTTTCCAGGAGTAAGTTAGACTCAGAGAATGTAACTGTTAGTAGGGAGAAATTCTGCTTTTCGGTGAGTTGGTGCTAATGGCATCGGGCTGGCTGTCCCTCTAAACCAGGGGTGTCAAACTCGCAACCTCACGTGAGGTGTCGCAACATATCACGACTTTTTTTCCATTGCTGGCAATGAGGTGGGCGCAGTTTTGCCATGACGCATCCGGCAGGTGGGCCGGCAATTTGACACCCCTACTCTAAACTAATGCTTCTCAAACCTGGCCACTTTTAAGACGTGTGGACTTCAACTCCCAGAATTCCCCAGCCAGCATGGCTGGCTGGGGAATTCTGGGAGTTGTAGTCCACACGTCTTAAAAGTGGCCAGGTTTGAGAAACATTGCATGATTAAACCCTGATAAATAAAGAGGAATGAGATTTACTGATGTTTACCCATACTTCACTGAGTTTGGTCACCATATTTATTTCCCCATAATGCCCAAGAAGAAGCCATGTTGACCCTGGCATAGATTGGGGAATGCTGAGAGATGGGGGGGGGGTTTGATTTTTTTCTTCTTAAAAATTTCCAGTGATGGAGCACCCACAACTTCTGGAGGCAGGTTGTTCCACTGGCTAATTGTTCTCACTGCTTGGAAATTCCTCCTTAGTTCTCGGTTGCTTCTCTCCTTGATTAGTTTCCATCCGTTGCTTCTTGTCCTGCCTTCCGGCGCTTTGGAGAATAGCTTGACTCCCTCTTCTCTGGGGCAGCCCCTGAGATATCATGTCACCCCTTGTCCTTTTTTTTCACTAGATTAGACATATGCAATTCCTGCAACTGTTCTTCAGTTGATATAAGCTTGGTCATCTTAGGGACCACGTGTTTCTGAAAGCAGAACTTGGAAATTGGAAGGCTCGGTTACAGAGTTTCTGACCATATGCAGAGTCCCTTGACTCTGACAGTTAGAACAATTAATCAGTGGGACAACTTGCTTCCAGAAGTTGTAACTGCTCCAACATTGGAAGTTTTTAAAGAAGAGATTGGATAACCATTTGTCTGAAATGGTATAGAGTTTCCTGCCTAGGCAGGGGGTTGGACTAGAAGACCTCCAAGGTCCCTTCCAACTCTACTCTACTCTACTCTACTCTACTCTACTCTACTCTACTCTACTCTACTCTATTCTACTCTACTCTACTCTATACTCTACTCCCTATTCTATTCTATTCTATTCTATTCTATTCTATTCTATTCTATTCTATTCTATTCTATTCTATTCTATTCTATTCTATTCTATTCTATTCTATTCTATTCTATTCTTCCCATATTCTATTCTATTCTATTCTATTCTATTCTATTCTGTTCTATTCTATTCTATTCTATTCTATTCTATTCTATTCTATTCTATTCTATTCTATTCTATTCTATTCTATTCTATTCTATTCTATTCTATTCTATTCTACTCTATTCTTTCCATATTCTATTCTATTCTATTCTATTCTATTCTATTCTATTCTATTCTATTCTATTCTATTCTATTCTATTCTATTCTATTCCATATTCCATATTCCATATTTTCTATTCTATTCTATTCTATTCTATTCTATTCTATTCTATTCTATTCTATTCTATTCTATTCTATTCTATTCTATTCTATTCTATTCTATTCTATTCCATTCCATTCCATATTCTATATTCTATATTCTATTCTATTCTATTCTATTCTATTCTATTCTATTCTATTCTATTCTATTCTATTCTATTCTATTCTATTCTATTCTATTCTATTCTATTCTATTCTATTCCATTCCATTCCATTCCATATTCTATATTCTATATTCTATATTCTATATTCTATTCTATTCTATTCTATTCTATTCTATTCTATTCTATTCTATTCTATTCTATTCTATTCTATTCTATTTCCTATTCTATTCTATTCTATTTATTCTATTCTATATTCTATATTCTATATTCTATTCTATTCTATTCTATTCTATTCTATTCTATTCTATTCTATTCTATTCTATTCTATTCTATTCTATTCTATTTCTATTCTATTCTATTCCATTCTATTCCATTCCATTCCATTCTATTTCTATATTCTATATTCTATTCTATTCTATTCTATTCTATTCTATTCTATCTTCTATTCTTCTATTCTATTCTATTCATTCTATTCTATTCTATTCATTATTCATATTCTCTATATTCTATATTCTATATTCTATTCTATTTATTTATTCTATTCTATTCTATTCTTTCTATTCTATTCTATTCTATTCTATTCTATTCTATTCTATTCTATTCTTCTATTCTATTCTATTCTATTCTATTCCATTATTCCTATTCTATATCTATATTCTATATTCTATATTCTATATTCTATTCTATTCTATTCTATTCTATTCTATTCTATTCTATTCTATTCTATTATTCTTCTATTCTATTCTATTCATTCTATTCTATTATTCTATTCTATCTATTCTATTTCTATTCTATTCTATTCTATTCTATTCTATTCTCTCTATTCTATTCTATTCTATTCTATTCTATTCTATTCTATTCTATTTATTCTATTCTATTCTATTCTATTTATTCTATTCTCTTCTATTCTATTCTATTCTATTCTATTCTATTCTATTCTATTCTATTCTTCTATTTATCCATATTCTATTCTATTCTATTCTATTCTATTCTATTCTATTCTATTCTATTCTATTCTATTCTATTCTATTCTATTCTATTCTATTCTATTCTATTCTATTCTATTATTCCATTCCATTCCATATTCTATATTCTATATATATATTATATATTCTATTCTATTCTATTCTATTCTATTCTATTCTATTCTATTCTATTCTATTCTATTCTATTCTATTCTATTCTATTCCATTCTATTTCTATTCTATTCTATTCTATTCTATTCTATTCTATTCTATTCTATTCTATTCTATTCTATTCTATTCTATTCTATTCTATTCTAATTCTAATTCTATTCTATTTATTCTCCATTGCATCTATTCTATTCTATTCTATTCTATTCTATTCTATTCTATTCTATTCTATTCTATTCTATTCTATTCTATTCTATTCTATTCTATTCTAATTCTAATTCTATTCTATTTATTCTCCATTGCATCTATTCTATTCTATTCTATTCTATTCTATTCTATTCTATTCTATTCTATTCTATTCTATTCCATTCCATTCCATTCCATTCCATATTCTATATTCTATATTCTATATTCTATATTCTATATTCTATTCTATTCTATTCTATTCTATTCTATTCTATTCTATTCTATTCTATTCTATTCTATTCTATTCTATTCTATTCTATTCCATTCCATATTCTATATTCTATATTCTATATTCTATATTCTATATTCTATATTCTATATTCTATATTCTATATTCTATATTCTATATTCTATTCTTATTCCATTGCATTGCATTGCATTGCATTCCATTCCATTCTCTAGGCCTCTCTAGCTAAATGTCGTGAATGAGATATCTGGTGATATACAAGACGTTTCTTCCTGCTCCCAACACAGGATGTTCAACCTTCCATTCCCAGGGCTGATTTTTCTACCCTTTCATCCTGAAGCGCAGCCTTTTTAAAACTCTCCCGAGATTGCTGTTTTATTTATATTTCTAATTACACTTGCCGTTATCTCTCCCTGCTGTTTTGTATGCTAAGCTTTAGGATCATTTGGGGTGTCGTTTGAGAAAAGATCATTAGGAAATAAGGAACGTTTTGTTTTTAAAAAGAACCAACGGGCCTCTGTAATGGATATTCACACAGTGTCCCAGATTAGGCTAAAACGGGACTGGTTGGTTAGTGTTCTATGCGTCGTGGGAATTGATTAGAAACGAAATAATAGACCACAGAAGGTTAAGTTGGAGAGATCTTAGAGGCCATCTACCCCAGGGGTCTCCAAGTGGCAACTTTAAGACTTGTGGACTTCAACTCCCAGAATTCCTCAGCCAGCCATGGACACTTCCCCCCCCCAGGTCTTCTCAGAAGAATAATTTGGGGTTCCAACTCAAACTGGGCTTCTACAAGAATAAATAAAAATGAGATCCAGACAGCTATGAGGAAAGAAGAAATATTTATTCCTAAAAGCAAACCGATTGCCTTTAGAGGCAGATGCAGAGAAATGGGGTACAGTGACAGACTTTTATAAGGGAGCTTGTCCAGGGTGTGGAAGTGTCTATGTGCGGATTCTAGGGTGACACTTGAGGGACGTTGTGTGTAAAGGTATGTACTCTCATGAACATGCAGTTCTGCTAGGAGACCTAATTTAATTAACTCTGGTTGTATTTGCAGACCTTATCCTTTGATATGTGGAAAGTACCTGGAATTAAGGAGAAACTTCCTAACAGTGAGGACAATTAACCAGTGGAACAACTTGCCTCCAGAAGTTGTGGGTGCTTCATCACTGGAGATTTTTAAAGAAGAGATTGGACAGCCACTTGTCTGAAATTCTATAGAGTCTTTTGCTTGAGCAGGGGGTTGGACTAGAAGACCTCCAAGTTCCCTTCCAGGTCTATTCTGATTGAATGCCAGAGCATATAAAGTTCTTTTTTTTCCCCCCAACAGAAATCTTTCAGACATACTCTCACTGTCAGGAAATTTCTCTTTTTTTCTAGGTTGCTTCTCTCCTTGATTAGTTTCCATCCGTTGCTTCTGAGGGGTTGGCTCTCTCCTCTCTGGGACAGCCCCTCAAGTATGTCTACCATTTGGAGTCTAGAGAAAAGAAGGGGGGACTCGATAGCAGTATTCCAGAATTTGAGGGGCTACCAGAAAGAGGAGGGGGTCAACTTATTTTCCAAAGCAGCCGAAGGCAAGACAACAAACAATGGATGGAAACGAATCAAGGAGAGAAGCAACCTGGAACTAAGGAGAAACTTCCTAACATTGAAAATAATAAACCAGTGGAACAACCTGCCTTCAGAAGCTGCGGGTGCTCCATCACTGGAGGTTTTTAAGAAGAGACTGGACAGCCACTTGTCTGAAATGGTATAGGGTCTCCTGCTTGAGCAGGGGGTTGGGCTAGAAGACCTCAGAGGTCCCTTCCAGCTCTATTCTGATTGGGAGCTTTGCGCTGGTTTTGATTGCTATGTTTTTACCATAAGGCCTCATGATGATGCTGTATTGAACTGATGGATCAGGGAGCACAGAAAACCAGAAAATGGCAGGCCAAACTGCCAATGGAAGCTTCTGTTGCCTCTTGCAACAGCTGGAGAGCAAAAACATATGTAGGAAAAGAAGGGAGGGGAGGGAAGGAGGGAGGGAGGAAGGGAAAAGAGGGGAGGGGAGGGGAGGAGAGGAAAGAAAGAAAGAAAGAAGGAAGGAAGGAAAAGGAAAAGGAAAAGGAAAAGAAAAAGAAAGAAAGAAAGAAAGAAAGAAAGAAAGAAAGAAAGAAAGAAAGAAAGAAAGAAAGAAAGAAAGAAAGAAAGAAAGAGAAAGAAAGAAAGAAGATGAAAGCGAAGGGAGAGAGGGAGGGAAGGAAACTAGAGGAAGGAAGGAAGGAAGGAAGGAAGGAAGGAAGGAAGGAAGGAAGGAAGGAAGGAAGGAAGGAAGGAAGGAAGGAAGGAAAGAAGGAACTTCCTGACAGTTAGAACAATTAACCAGCGGAACAACCTGCCTCCAGAAAGGGTGAATGCTCCAACACGGGACATCCATTTGTCCGAAATGGTATAGGGTTTCCTGCCTGAGCAGGGGGTTGGACTTGATGACCTCCAAGGTCCCTTCCAACTTTATTATTATTATTATTATTATTATTATTATTATTATTATTATTATTATTATTATTATTATTATTATTATTATTATTATTATGGAAGGAAGGAAGGAAGGAAGGAAGGAAGGAAGGAAGGAAGGAAGGAAGGAAGGAAAAAGTGGGAAAGGGAGGGAGGAAGGAGGGGGAATTCTGGGAGTTGAAGTCCACAGATCTTAAAGTTGCCAAGCTTGGAGACCTCTGATCTAACCCAAGTTCTTGGCCAGCGTCCCTTGCCAAATTCTGCTGAACTCTGTTTTCTTAAAATTTCCAGTGCTTGTTCCTTTTTTTTTTTTTTTTTTGGCACTGAAGGAACAGACTCTCATTTCTTCCCATCATTGTGGTTTTTCAGACATGGGAAGATAATTAATGTGTCTTTTTTTACAGCTTTTCTTCTCCGTTCCGGCCTTTCCAGCTCTTTCAAGCGATTCTTTCTAGGACTCCATTTCCAATTCAAGCGGCTATCTTGATCTTTTTCCGTTGCGCACGGTCCGATTTGTCGCTGCCCTTAAAAGTGTGTTAACCAGAACTGGTCGTGGTATTTGAGTCCGCTGTGGAGGTTTAAGAATAAGCACTAACCTTTTGAACGGAGCCAGGTCTGTGGAGGTTTAAGAATAAGCACTAACCTTTTGAACGGAGCAGAAGATGAATAAATGATCCGGAGAAAATATTATGTAAATGGCCTTGTTTGCATAATATGGATTTTCCAAATCCAGCTTTTATGTGGGGCAGCGCAGGAACAGAGAGAGAGGGAAAATGGAGAGAAGAGAGAAGGGGAGGAGGAGATGAGGGGAAGGAAGGAAGGAATGGAAAAAGCAAGGGGAGAAGAAGGAAAAGAATGCAGAAGGAGAAAACGAAGAAGGCAACAGGGAAGAAGGAAGAAAACGAGAAACTGGAGGAGAAGGAAAAGTGGAAGGGGAGAAGAGGAAGGAAGGAAAAGAAATGAAGAAAAAAAGAAAAAAAGGAAACAAGGAAGGGAAGGAGGAAATGGAGAAGAAGGAGAAAAGGAAGGGAATAGGAAGAAGAATGAGGAAGAGGAGGAGGAGGAGGAGAAGGAGAAGAAGGAGAAGAAGGAGAAGGAGAAGGAGAAGAAGGAGAAGGAGAAGGAGAAGAAGGAGAAGAAGGAGAAGGAGAAGGAGAAGAAGGAGAAGGAGAAGGAGAAGGAGAAGAAGGAGGAGAAGGAGGAGAAGGAGAAGGAGAAGAAGGAGAAGAAGGAGAAGGAGAAGGAGAAGAAGGAGAAGAAGGAGAAGAAGGAGAAGGAGAAGAAGGAGAAGAAGAAGGAGGGAATGGAAGGAAAAGAATAAAAGGAAGGAAGAAATGAAGAAGGTGAAGGAAAAGAATGAAGAATGGAGAAGAAGGAAAAGAGGGAGGAGGAAGGAGAAGAAGAAGAGGAAGGAAGGAAGGAAGGAAGGAAGGAAGGAAGGAAGAAAAAGAATGAAGGCAAGGAGGAAAAGGAAGAGAAAAGAAAAAGGAAGGGACAGAGGAAACGGAGAAGAAGGAGACAAGAAAGGGAAGAGGAAGTCGAGGAGAAGAAGAAGGGAAGGAAGGCATGGAAGGGGTAAATGGAAAAGAAGAAAAAGAATAAAAGGAAGGAGGAAATGGAGAAGATGTAGAAAAAGAATGAAGATGAGATTGAAGGAGGAGGAGGAGGAGGAGGAGACGACAGATGGAAACAAGGAAGGGAAAGCAGGAACGAAAACGGAAGAACATAAGGAAAGGCATGAAATAAAGGAGGAGGAAATGGGAAAGAAGAAAGAGAGGAAACGGAGGAAGACCTGAAGAAGGAGAAAAAGAAGAGATGCTTGCTGATACAGCAGAGTAGTTCACAGCCTCCATTCAGTCTCTGTCTGGGCTTGCTTTGTCGTCCCCCCACAGCCCCCCCCCCCGGCTTCCTCCTGGGGGCATCTGATCAAGATCTTTTCTCCCAGGCTCTGGGATCCACCTCGCTCACTCCCCCCACGGCACTATTCCTAAAGCAGGACGGGGGCGGCCGGGGGGGGGGAGAGTCCTGCATCTCCTGCCAAGCCACCATCTTTCCCCATCTGATCCAGGATGGTTTAAGTTCCTCCTCCTCCTCGCTGTGGGTTGGGGGGCAGCCTCTTGGCTCGGGCGGAAATGTTAGACTTTGTGGGTTGAATTCCAAACAGGACAACAGCATTTCCCTTTCGGCAGCTGTAGGGCCATCTGCTCCAATCTCCTGCCTCCCCCCCCCAATGTTTTTGCCTCCAGAAAACACATTTTCTACGCTTGTCCCTTCAGCCAGATCCTCTTCCTCTTCTTCGCCAGACGTCATCACCTCCGGGAAAAAGGCTCCGCAACTTGATCCACGCAACATGTTTGTTTGGTTGCGTGCCACCACGTTGGCGGTTGACTTTAGGAGGCCAATGTTCTCCAGGATGATCTATCCCCATCTTGGTGAGATGTTCTCCAGGATGATCTATCCCCATCTTGGTGAGATGTTCTCCAAGATGATCTATTCCCATCTTGGTGAGATGTTCTCCAAGATGATCTATTCCCATCTTGGTGAGATGTTCTCCAAGATGATCTATCCCCATCTTGGTTAGATGTTCTCCAGGATGATCTATCCCCGTATTGGTGCTTTGGGTCTTCTAAGGATGCCCAATGTAACTGACTCCATTCCCTTGTAGCTGGTGGTCCTCTTCTTCTCTTCCCTTCCACCTCTCCCAGCATGACGGACTTCTCAGGGAAACTGGGACTTCTTACCAGGTATCAAAAATATGATAGTTGGAGCCTGATCATTGGTGCCTCAAATGGAAACTCTGGATTGATTTGTTTGCTTTCTTGGCCATCCATGGTCTTCTGAGGAGTCTTCTCCAACTCCAAAATCCAAGAGAGTCAGCACTTCCTATCCTGGTTCTTCAAAGTCCAACTTTCACTTCCATAGAGGGTGACTGGGAAGACCATGGCGTGCACAGTTCCAGTCATTGTAGGAGCAGACACATCCCAGCATCTGAACCAGTGGTGGGATTCAGCCGGTTCGCACCACTTCGGCAGAACCGGTAGCTAATTTTTTGTTGCCCAGGCCCAGAACGGACTTCCGGAAGCGGCATCCACACAGAGAACCAGTTGTTCACGTATTTGAATCCCACCACTGATCTGAACATTTATTCCAAGGCCTTCACTGCTACCCTACCGAGAGTTAGTTTGTGGTGTATTTCTTGACTGCGTGTCATGCTTCACAAATAAATACTAGTTGACAATTTCCCTAGAAATAGATTTTTTTAAAAAAATGAAATACACCAGGTAAAGATTAGGCCTTTGCTGCATAAGCAAAAACATCCCTAGGGTTTTTGGCTTTTGTTTTTGTTCTGTTCTTTGGTGGGTAGACATTGATGAGACTTATTCAGACAATGACAAGTCTTTATTGTACATGTAATTGCAAAACAGAACAGAAAACGAAACTAGCTCCCTCCTTCTTATACACGGAGCTTCGGTTAACACCAACCAATGATTGCAGGGATTTCTCCCGCGCTAAAATAACAAGCCTGCCTGGGCCCCAGACATTCTGTCTCTCAGTGGCCACGTGGCCAGCTTGCACCTGCTTCCAAATAATAACTGAATACATTACACCCCTCCCCCCTTAGTGAGGAGCATACAGTACCTCTGTTTACTCTTTAGTCAGCCTTTCCCGGAAGGAAGCTACTCGTTAATTCCCTTAATCTTTGCCCAGTCGCAACCTTGTAGGACGAAGCGCTCTTCCTTTATTCATTAAGCCTGCGATACCACAAACAGTTAATGGAAGCTTTAACCGCATATGCCGGGCCATGAATAAAAGTACACTAGTACCTGTGCTACCACCCAATGCTAGCAAGAACTCCGAATGCTATGCTAGCGCAGACAGAGCCCTCACGTATTCCTTCAGGAACTTGGGAGGTCCTCGGATTCGCTCCGATCTCCGCGGAAGTGCCACGGTTGCCTGATCTGCAAGCTTGCCCACCGGGCTCGGCAGACCAGGACTTGGGGACCCATCTGAAACAGTCGGAGTTGGGGTCTGCAGACTGGCCAGTTGGTCCAGCTCTGAGTACTGGATTGGGGTAGAGTTCCCCGGGGTGGTATTCCCCTGAAGAGGGGTGGTGTTCCCCTGATCTGCAGAAGCAGATGGTTGGGGGTTGTTTCCCGGATGGGCAACCCCCTCCCCGTAGAGACATATTAAGGGGGTCGTAGCCCAGATGGGCAACCCCCCCTGTGGAGAGGCTTGAAACTGTGATCTCGCACAATATTTCGTGCGTGTGGTGCCCGAGTCAGGAGCCACCTCGAGAGCCAACCCCCCCATGGCTGTTTGCGGTGAACCTTCCCGATCACTCTCGGTAACTTCCTCCCCCCCCCCAGAGCAGAGGCAGGAGCGGAAGAGGGGCTTGGCAACCTCCAGCGAAGCTGGTCGATATGACGCCGCAGCACCCGACCATCAGCCAACGCCACTTCGTAAGAGAGAGGCCTGGTGACCCTACAAACGACAGCCACCACCCACAAGTTACCAGGCCCGTAGTTTCGAGCCCATACCGGATCGCCCACATTCAACCGCCTCAGTGCCCGTGGCTGGGACACCTGTGAAGTGACCCGGTCTGGGTGTAACCTGTCAAGCTTAGTGATGAGCCGGCGACCCCAACAGAGCTCGGCGGGGCTTTTGCCCGTAGCTGTGCACGGGGTGGTGCAGTGGCAGAGGAGAAAGTCAGCCAAGCGGTGATGCCAGTTGCCATGCATGATCCTCTTCAATGAGTCTTTTGTTGTCCGCACCATTCATTCCGCTTGGCCATTTGACGCCGGGTGGAATGGCGCCGACGTAGCGTGGCAGATTAAGTTAGCCCGCAAAAAGGACTGGAACTCCGATGAAGTAAATTGAGCTCCGTTGTTGGAGACAATCACGTCAGGAAGGCCATGTGTTGCGAAGATGATGCGAAGCACCCTGATGATGATAGTGGATGTCGCAGCAGACACTGGAACTACTTCCAGCCACTTAGAGTGACTATCCACCGCAATGAGGAAGAGCTGCTCCTGAAAGGGCCCAGCGTAGTTGATATGAACCCTCGACCAAGGAGCATGAGTTGTTTCCCACCTATGGATAGGGGCTTAGGGCATTTCTGGCCTGGACTGCTGGCATGTGTGGCACCCGTGGACCTGGGCTTTGATCTCTTTATCGAGCCCTGGCCACCAAAGGTAGCTGCGCGCAAGCGCCTTCATGCGGACTATTCCCGGATGTCCCTCATGCAGGGAAACAAGGACAAGCCCTCAGGGAGGTCGGGATGACTACTCTACTGCCCCACAGTATACACCCCTTAAAGGTGGATAACTCAGATTTTCGCTTCCAAAAACTTTGGAATTTGGTGCCAGGACACGTGTCCGGCCATCCTGACAACACCCAGTTTAACACGCATGTTAGCGTGTTGTCGGCAGCTGTCTCTGCGGCTATATTCCCTGCATGGAGAAGGGACTCAGGCAAATCCTGAATGGATAGAATGTGGTTTGCCGGTGCTGGATCAGGCTCAATTTGTTTTAATGGCAATCTGCTGAGGCCATCTGCGTGCCCATTTCCTTGCCCGGTTTGTGAATTAAACCAAAATCGTATGCCGAGAGGAATATGGACCATCTCAACATTCTGGGCGAGATGATGTGGGGCATCTGTTTGTTTGTTATAAAGAACCCCAAAAGTGGCTTGTGGTCCGTAAAGACCGTAAAACGGCGACCATACAAAAAGTCATGGAATTTCTTGATTCCCGCCATGATGGCCAGTGCCTCTCTATCAATTTGCGCGTAGTTGCGCTCAGCAGCAGAAAGGGTTCTAGAATAGTATGCTATAGGGACTTGCATCCCATCAGCCTTGAGGTGGCTCAACACCGCCCCGATCCCATAAGGAGATGCATCTCAAGCTATGCTAACTGGCAATCTCTCGTTGAAATGAGCCAATACTGCGTTAGACGACAGTAAGGCCTTGACCTCCGTGAAACTTCTCTCATGGACATTCATCCACTTCCATGGAGCCTGTGTCTAAAAGCCGATGTAGCGGCTCTGCCACTGCGGCCTTGTGGGGAAGGAAAGTGTGATAGAAATTAAGGAGTCCAAGGAATGCTTGAAGCTCTCCTTTCGTTTTAGGGCTGGGCGCCTGCTGAATCGCCTTAAGCTTGGACTCAGCAGGGTGGATGACTTCGGCATCTATGCGAAACCCGAGAAACTCCGTGGAAGTAACTCCAATCTTACATTTTTCCTGTTTTAGTCGTAAGCCCGCCTCACGGAACCGCTGCAACACTTCCCGGAGCCTGTCGGCCAGCACTTCACTTGATTCCCCTGCGATGAGGACATCATCGAAGTAAGGGCATATGCCCGGAATGTTCCGGAGCGTGCACTCCATGACACTCTGGAAGATGCCTGGGGCTACATTAACCCCGAATTGCAGTCTCCGCACCTTAAAAGCTCCCCGGTGGGTTACGATTGTCTGTGCCTCTGCGGTGGCATCATCCACCAGCAGCTGCTGATAGGCCTGAGCCAAATCTAATTTAGCAAAAATGCGACCCCCCCTTGAGGGATGCCAGAATATGGCTGACTACCGGCACCGGATAGGAATGGTGCTGTAAGGCTTTATTCAAGGTGCATTTATAGTCAGCACAGATTCTGACTTCTCCGTTGGCCTTAAGTGGCGTTACGATGGGGGTTTCCCATGGACTGCTGTCCACGGGTTCTAATATGCCTTGCTGCAAAAGCTTGTCCAGCTCGGCGTCAATCCATTGCTTCAGCACAAAGGGAACCCGGCGAGGTTTAATCCTCACTAGAGCGATAGAGGGATCTAGCCTCAAGGCGATAGGTGAGCCCTTGTATTTTCCTAGCTCCGGGTTGAATACGTCTGAAAACTCCTCACACACTTTCGCTAGGTTGACCGTTTGCAGACTATGAAGTCCGGTCACCTGAATCCCCAAAGCCTCGAACCAATCGAGTCCGATTAGGCTCATGTGGTTTCCGTCGACTACAACGATGTCCAACGGACCTTTGAATCCTTTGAATTGTACCCCCATCGTGGGCCCCCCTTGACTCGAACTCTGGAGTTCTGAAAATCTGTTAGAACCAGATTCGACAGCCTGAGCCGTCCTGGCCGCTTCTCCCACAGATTTGCTTAAGGGTGCTCTGAGAAATTATGGACAGGGCCGAACCTGTGTCCAATTCCATTCGCAGAGGAACCCCTTGCAGCCTGACTTCAATGTGCAGCTTATTTTTTAACAGCCGGTGAGCCCCTGTCCTCTGAATGCTTCTTCTACTGGCACAGAACCCCACCCTGTTTTGGCTGGGGACCCCGGTACCTTTCCGAGGCAACTCTTCCTTTGGGTTTACTTTCCCTTCGCCCAAACAGACTGCGGCGATGTGGCCTTGCTTGCCACATGCCTGACAGTTGGCTGTGCGGAAACGGCAGTCCGCTCTTTTATGACGACCTCCGGACCCCATGCACTGAGGGAACGGATCTGCCTTGTCAGGAGACTGAGGGGGGCCTTTCGCTGGGAATCGTTGCAGTAGATTGACTTCCTGATCCGACGCGGCATCTTCCTCCGATCCGGCATCCTTGTTGTGGACGATATGCAGTGGCTGAGGGTTCTTTGAAAGCTGCAAGACCTTTACAGCTCTGCCAGCTACCTCTTTAGCTGTTACCTCTCACAATGCATCTTGGAAAGATATTGTCTCTTTAGCAAAAATCTTTTGCTGTAGCTCACGACTCCTCAGGCCGCAAACCAAACCATCTCGCAACCGTTCCTCCAGGTCTTTAAATTCACACGGCCTTGCCGCTTGGTGAAGAGCCGCGATGAACTCCGCGGCAGATTCTCCCGGGCACTGGTCCCACTGCTCGAAAGCGTGTCGCCATGCTATGACCGACAGCTTCGGCTGAAAATGCTCCTTGAGCATTTTCTTTAGGTCGCCGTACGTCACAGTCTCCAACGGCGCAGGGGACACTAAGTTCTCTGCTATCTCAAAAATGGCTTGGCCGCACACGCAGAGGAGCGTTGCGGCCTTCAACTCGTCTTCCTGAATCTGGTTGACCCTGAAGTAGTTTTCAGCCCGGGCGACGTACAAGCTGCACCTTTCAGGGTGAGCGACGTCGAATTCAGCAATCCGCCTGATCTTCACCATGGTATGGCCTCGGTCGTCGCCTCTCTACCATGTGCTGCCGATCTCTTGGAGGGTTTCCAGGGCAGTTCCTCGCAGCACTCTCCCCCAGTGTTTGCGTACTGGCAGGCGAGTGAGCTGCACAATTAGGAACGCCCTCCCTCAGCGCGGTCTGGCCTTTCGTTCAAGATAAGTCTTGCCCTTCGTTGCTTCGGCAGCAAAATCCGACCTTCGTCGCCAGTTGTTCTGTTCTTTGGTGGGTAGACATTGATGAGACTTATTCAGACAACGACAAGTCTTTATTGTACATGTAATTGCAAAACAGAACAGAAAACGAAACTAGCTCCCTCCTTCTTATACACGGAGCTTCGGCTAACACCAACCAATGATTGCAGGGATTTCTCCCGCGCTAAAATAACAAGCCTGCCCGGGCCCCAGACATTCTGTCTCTCAGTGGCCACGTGGCCAGCTTGTACCTGCTGCCAAATAATAACTGGATACATTACAGTTTTGCTTCTGGATAGGATGGGAGGAAAGGCGGGAGGGAGGGAGGGCGGGAAGAGGAGGGAAAGGAAGAGAGAAAGGGAAGGGGGGAGGGAGGAAAGGAAGGAAGGAAGGAAGGAGAAAAGGGAGAGGAAGGAAAGGAGAGGAAGAGGAAGAAAGGAAGTAAATGGATGTAGAAGGGAAGGGAAAGATGAAGAGAAAGAAGAGAAAGATGGGAGGGAAGGGAGGAAGGAAAAGTTGGAGAGAAGGAAGAGAAGGGAGAAAGAAAAAGATAAAGAGAGGGAAGGGGGGAAGGAAAAGATGGAGAGAAGGAAGAGAAGGGAGAAAGAAAAAGATAGAGAGAGGGAAGGGGGGAAGGAAAAGATGAAGAGAAGGAAGAGAAGGGGGAAAGAAAAAGATGGAGAGAGGGGAAGGGAAGGGAAAGGAAAGGGAGAAACAAACAGTTTCAGGATAGTGGGTGTGTTGTGAATCAAAACGGTTACAAAATGGTGCAGGAAATATCCAGAATAGCATTAACGTAACTGACTCATCTCCCCGATCCAACCAAGTGTGAATCAGTCCAAGAGGCCACCATATTGCCCAAATTGAAATGCATTTAGGGGGGGGGGGAACCCTCCCTGCTGTCCACAACCCCGACCAAGTGTTGCCCTCTTTCTGTTCTGACACACAATCCTCTCCTTGTTTACTTGATTTCCCCAACCCGCCTTGTCTGAATCATCTTCCCCAATGAAGACAACCTCCTGCTTCCGTCTTCCGGCTGAGGGCTCCGACTGAGAGGCTGACCTTGATGAATAATGCAAGAGGGGCTTAATGAGGAAGGAGAGGAGTCTTTGCCGGGGATGAGGAGGGGGTGGGATGGCCAGGCGGGCACCGGGGGTCTCGGAGAAGCAAGACTAGAATAGGAATAGGAATAGGAATAGGAATAGGAATAGGAATAGGAATAGGAATAGGAATAGGAATAGGAATAGGAATAGGAATAGGAATAGGAATAGGAATAGGAATAGAAAAGAGAATAGAATAGAATAGAGAATAGAGAACAGAATATACTCATCAAATCTGCAGACGAGACCAAGCTGGCAGGAATAGCCAACGCTCCAGAAGGCAGGCTTAGGATACAGGAGGATCTGGACAGACTTGAACACTGGGCGCTATCTAACAAAGTGAAATTCAAGGGTGAAAAAAGTAAGGTTCTACATTTAGGCAAGAAAAACCAAATGTACAGGTATAGTATAGGGGGTACTCTTGCTCAATAGTAGCAACTGTGAGAGGGACCTCGGAGTCCTAGTGGACAATCACTTAGATATGAGCCAGCCGTGTGCTGCAGCTGCCAAAAAAGCCAATACAGTGCTAAGCTGCATTAACAGAGGGATAGAATCAAGACCATGTGAAGTGTTAATACCACTTTACAAGGCCTTGGTAAGGTCACACTTGGAATACTGCATCCAGTTTTGGTCACCACGATGTAAAAAAGACGTTGAGACTCTAGAAAGAGTACAGAGAAGAGCAACAAAGATGATCAGGGGACTGGAGACTAAAACATATAAGGAACGGTTGCTGGAATTGGGTATGTTCTGTTCGCACAGCAGACATGAAGACGAGGCAGTTGGTACAAAAGATGTTCTTTATTGAATACATTCACTGAACAGAAGCAAGAGAGAAATGGCAACATGCCCTTTTATACTTCCCCTGCAAGGGGAGGCTCAACCAATGAATGCAGGCTATTCTCCCGCCTCGCACATGCGCGCGAGGCTGGAGACAGCCTGTCTGGGTCCTGGGCAGACATGTGGTCTGCCCAGGTCTCTACAACCGATCCCGGGCAAACACGTGGTCTGCCCGGGTCTCTGCAGTTGTCCTGCAGATTCCCTGAGCCTTGCTGATTGACTCAGCAAGGCCCAGGACACAACAGGGTATGTCTAGTTTAATGAAGAGAAGGACGAGGGGGGACATGATAGCAGTGTTCCAGTATCTCAGGGGCTGCCCCAAAGAAGAGGGAGTCAAGCTATTCTCCAAAGCGCCGGAAGGCAGGACAAGAAGCAACGGATGGAAACCAATCAAGGAGAGAAGCAACCTGGAACTAAGGAGAAACTTCCTGATAGTTAGAACAATTAACCAGCGGAACAACCTGCCTCCAGAAGCGGTGAATGCTCCAACACTGGATGTTTTTAAGAAGAGACTGGACAACCATTTGTCTGAAATGGTATAGGGTTACCTGCCTGAGCAGGGGGTTGGACTTGATGACCTCCCTTCCAACTTTATTATTATTATTATTAGAATAGAATAGAATAGAATAGAATAGAATAGAATAGAATAGAATAGAATAGAATAGAATAGAATAGAATAGAAAAGAAAAGAAAAGAAAACAGAATAGAATAGAATAGAATAGAATAGAATACATAATAGAATAGAATAGAATAGAATAGAATAGAATAGAATAGAATACAGAATAGAATAGAACAGAGAATAGAATAGAATAGAATAGAATAGAATAGAATAGAATAGAACAGAATAGAATAGAACAGAACATTAGAATAGAATAGAATATTAGAATATTAGAATAGAATAGAAAAGAGAATAGAATAGAATAGAATAGAATAGAATAGAACAGAACATTAGAATAGAATAGAATAGAATAGAATAGAATAGAATAGAATAGAATATTAGAATATTAGAATAGAATAGAATAGAACATTAGAACAGAACAGAACAGAACAGAACAGAATAGAATAGAATAATAGAGTTGGAAGGGGGACCTTGAAGGTCTTCCAGTCCAACCCCCTGGAAACCCTATACCATTTCAGACAAATGGCTGTCCATCTCTTCTTAAAAACTTCCAGTGTTGGAGCATTCACCACTTCTGGAGGCAAGATTGTACCACTAGCAAAACTAGCTCTGTGAAATGGGCCAAAGAACCATCAGTGCACAGGTATCGGTAGTCCTCAACGTACGACCAGAACTGAGCCAGAAATGAGAGTTGTAAGTCACACCAGTCATTAAACAGGTTATCGCACGACCGATCTGATTTTATAACATTTTTTCCGGCAGGTGTTAAGCAAATCCCCAGAGTTCTTAAGAGAATCTTTAGTTGTTAACCTCTCAGCCCATTGTCTGCAATGAGTCTTTTGCCGTAAATAAGTAAACCCCAATTTCCATAAAAAAAAAGTCACACTGGTAGCCCTCGGCTTACAACCTTTCATTTAGTGACCATTGAGGTTACAACGGCACTGAGAAAAGGGGCTCATGACCGTTTTTCACACTTACGACCGTTCAGCATCCCCACGGTCACGTGATCAAAATCCAGACGTTTGGCAACTGGTTCGTATTTACGACGGTCGCAGTGTCCCCGGGTCACGTGGTCCCCTTTGGCAAACATCTGACAAGCAAAGTCAATGGGGGAAGCCAGATTCACTTAACGACCGTGTGACTAATTTAACAGCTGCAGTGATTCACTTGACAGCTGTGGCAAGAAAGGTCGTAAAATGAAGCAAAACTCACTTAACAAACGTTTCGCTTAGCAACATAAATTTGGGGCTAAATTCTGGTTGTAATCAGGGGATTACCTGTAATCACGGGCTAGTGGCTAAGCGCCCCATAGGCAGTCACGTGACTGTGGGGGCGGGGCAAAGGAACATCAGAACTTCGAATCCAGGTTATAAGTACCTGCTTTGGGGTCCGTCTTATCTTTGAACGGTCACTAAGTGACCGGTTTTAAGACTAGGACTATTCGTATGTTCAAATTTTACAAGGTGCTCACAGACTCAAACCCAACCAATACATCTTCAGAGATCTTAGGGAACGGTCATCAGGAGGCGTGGCCAACATCACATTCTGTTCTGGCCCTGATGATGTTACCTAGTTGGGTAATGAGATGTCTTCAAGAAAGCAACCAAGCTCTGAGAGCACCAAAGAACCCACAATCCTCCTCCTCCTCCTCCTCCTCTTCCTCCTCCTCCTCCTCCTCCTCCTCCTCCTCCCTGCAAACCCCACTCCCTTCTAGCACTGATGATGTTACCTAGTTGGGTAATAAGATGTCTGCAAAAAGACAACCAAGCTCTGAGAACACCAAGGACCCCACAGTTCTCCTCCTTCTCCTCCTCCTCCCCTCCCCCTCCTCCTCCCTGCAAACCCCACTCCCTTCTAGCACTGATGATGTTAGCTAGTTGGGTAATGAGATGTCTGCAAGAAGACAACCAAGCTCTGAGAGCACCAGGGATTCCACAGTCCTCCTCCTCCTCTCCACAAACCCCACTCCCTTCGAGCACTGATGATGTTCCCTACTTGGGTCATAAAACATCTGCAAGAAAACCACCCAGCTCAGAGAGCACCAAGGACCCTTCCTTTCAACCCGGAGCTACAAATATTCTCTTTTGTCGAGCTGAACCTTCTTCCTCCTCTTCTGCCTTGGAAAGCCCGTGTCCCCTTAAACCTTCTCAGGGATTTTTCCCCCCCTCCAAATCTTTGCCTGTTGAAGGTCGCCTTGTTTTTCCCCCCAGGATTCTGGATGAAAACACCTCCTTGGCGGACATCGCAATACCTGGCCTATCTCGGTTAAGCAGATTGTCAATTGGACCCTGGCCTGAGGGAGAGCGATAGCATCTCCTGACTCGCCGTTGGGCTAAATGGCTCATTAAATCTTCGGGGCCGCGTTAAAGTTCTGCGCCTATCTCCGAAAGAGGAATCACCATACGCCGAGAGAGAGACCTTATTAGCAAAAAGAGGAACATTTTGTGTCTCCTTTCGGCGCTGCTACGACATTCCTGGGAACTTCGGTATCCATCATGGGGTGCCGGAGGCAAAATACTGTCTAATATCCATTTCCAGCGGGAGAGCGAGGAGGCTACAGAAACAAAACTATTTAACGTGCATTATTTTTCTTCGACTTGTTGGCTTCGCCGGCTTGGCTGCCAATGTCAGGTTTTCTAAACTGAGCGTGGCTTAAATTATGGAACTTCAATGCAGAGCATAGAAAAGCGGGGGGGGGGATGGGAAGGGAGACCCCGCTTGATATATATTGCAACGGAAATCCCGATCCCTACTGTGGTGGTAAGTCAAGGACTACCTATAGCGGGGAAGGTGGCTGGATAAGGAGCGGAGAGATCTGGGTTCTAGTCTCTCCGCAGTCCCAGAAGCTGATTGGCTGAATCTGGGCCAGTCGCTGCTTCCCAGAGCCAATCAGGTGTGTAGGTAGTCCTCGACTTACAACCCTTTGTTTAGTGACTATTTGAAGTTGCAACGGCACTGAAAAAAGTGACTTATGACTGGTCCTCGGGCTTAGGAGCCAAGATGGCGCAGGGGTTAGAATGCAGCATTAAAGGCTGACTCTGCCCATTGACAGGAGTTCGATCCTGACTGGCTCAAGGTTGACTCAGCCTTCCATTCTTCTGAGGTTGTTAAAATGAGGGCCCAGATTGTTGGGGGCAATAGGCTGGCTCTGTAAACTGCTTAGAGAGGGCTGCAAAGCACTGTGAAGCGGGATATAAGTCTAAGTGCTATTCTATCCTATCCTATCCCATCCCATCCCATCCCATCCCATCCCAACCCATCCCATTCCATTCCATTCCTATTCCTATTCCTATTCCTATTCTTTTGAATTTATTTCTTATTCTATTCTATTCTATTCTATTCTATTCTATTCTATTCTATTCTATTCTATTCTATTCTATTCTATTCTATTCTATTCTATTCTATTCTATTCTATTCTATTCCTATTCCAATTCTTTTGAATTTATTTCTTATTCTATTCTATTCTATTCTATTCTATTCTATTCTATTCTATTCTATTCTATTCTATTCTATTCTATTCTGTTCTGTTCTGTTCTGTTCTGTTCTGTTCTGTTCTGTTCTGTTCGTATTCCAATTCTTTTGAATTTATTTCTTATTCTATTCTATTCTATTCTATTCTATTCTATTCTATTCTATTCTATTCTATTCTATTCTATTCTATTCTATTCTATTCTATTCCTATTCCAATTCTTTTGAATTTATTTCTTATTCTATTCTATTCTATTCTATTCTATTCTATTCTATTCTATTCTATTCTATTCTATTCTGTTCTGTTCTGTTCTGTTCTGTTCTGTTCTGTTCTGTTCGTATTCCAATTCTTTTGAATTTATTTCTTATTCTATTCTATTCTATTCTATTCTATTCTATTCTATTCTATTCTATTCTATTCTATTCCATTCCTATTCCTATTCCTATTCCTATTCCTATTCCTATTCCTATTCCTTATTCTATTCTATTCTATTCTATTCTATTCTATTCTATTCTATTCTATTCTATTCTATTCTATTCTATTCTATTCTATTCTATTCTATTCTATTCTATTTGTTTTGAATTTATTTCTTATTCTATTCTATTCTATTCTATTCTATTCTATTCTATTCTATTCTATTCTATTCTATTCTATTCTATTCCAATTCTTTTGAATTTATTTCTTATTCTATTCTATTCTATTCTATTCTATTCTATTCTATTCTATTCTATTCTATTCTATTCTAGTCTAGTCTAGTCTAGTCTAGTCTAGTCTAGTCTAGTCTAGTCTAGTCTTGTCTAGTCTATTCCAATCATGGTGTCATGATCAAAATTTGACCTCTTCGTGGCTGGCACCTGTGGGTAGTCCTCAGCGTATGACCACAGTTGAGCCCAAAATTTCTGTTGCTAAGTGAGACAGTTGTTAAGTAAATTTTGCTCCATTTTATGCCTTTCCTTTGCCGCAGGTGTTAAGTGAATCGCTGAAGTTGTTAAGTTAGCAACACGGTTTTTAAGTGAATCTGGCTTTCCCCATTGATTTTGCTTGTCAGAAGGTCACAAAAGGGGATCCCATGTCCCCAGGACACTGCAACCGTCATAAATAGGAGTCAGTTGCCAAGCATCTGAATTTTGATCACGTGTCCATGGGGATTAGCAATGTTCACTGCCTTGAGGTATTTATAAAAATAAAGTTCTGATGAACGAGGATTTGCTTTTGATTTCAGCCAGTCTTCCTTGCTGTTCAGACAGTGAGTATTTTATGAGTAGCAGAAATATCTTCTTCTTCCTTTTATTTATTGGTATTCCTTCCATTTCTTCAAATCTGAAGTGGTCTGGAAATGGGTGCAAATGTCTGTTCTTTTAGTTTAAAAGTCTCCCTGCTTTATCGCACTGGGGAACATGGTCAGATTTAAAAATGAATAGAATAGAATAGAGCTGGAAGGGACCTTGGAGGTCTTCTAGTCCAGCTCCCTGCTCAATCAGGAGTCCTAGACCATTTCAGACAAGTGACTGTCAAGTCTCTTCTTGAAAATCTCCAGTGATGGAGCTCCCACAACTTCTGGTGGCAAGCTGTTCCACTGATTGATTGTCCTTACTGTCAGGAAGTTTCTCCTCAATTCCAGGTTGTTTCTCTCTTTGATCAGTTTCCAACCATTATTTCTCGTCCTTCCCCTCTGGTGCTTTGGCGAATAACGTGACCCCCTCTGCCTTGTGGCAGCCCCTCAGATACTGAAACACTGCTATCGTGTCTCTCCTATTTCTTCTTTTCTTTAGACTAGCCAAACCCAAGTCCTGCAGCCGTTCTTCATACGTTTTAGCCTCCAGACCTTTGATCATCTTAGTTGCTCTTCTCTGAATTTTTTCCAAACTCTCAACATCTTTTTTTGTGATATGGTGACCAAAATTGGCTGCAGTATTCCAGGTGTGGTCTCGCTAGGGTTTTATAAAGTGGTACTAATACTTCACGTAATCTTGATTCTATGCCTCTGTTTATACAACCCTAGGATTGCATTAGCTTTTTTGGCTGTTGATGCACACGGCTGGCTCATAGTCAAGTGATCATTCACTAGAACTCCAAGGTCCCTCTCACAGTCGCTGTTTTTAAGCCAGGTCTTGCCCAATCTGTGTTTGTGCCTTTGGTTTCTCCTGCCTAAATGTAAGACTTTGCTTTTCTCCGCATTGAAACTGATTTTGTTGGATAGGGCCCATTGTTCAAGTTGCTCAAGATCTTTTTGGATCCTGAATTTTGTCTTCCGGGGTGTTCGCTACTCCTGCCAGTTTGGTGTCATCTGCAAATTTGATGAGTTCCCCTTCTATTCTCTCATCTAATATAGCAATAAAAATGCATTTCCAACAATGTTCAGAAATACGTTGGTGAAATCAAAAAGTTTTCGCTCTTCTTATCAATTCTGGAAATAGTCATGATTTCAAAAGAGCTTCAAAACTCTCCACGGGTCAAATTTTATGTCTTCTCTTTCCCTCATTCTCTCTCTCTCTCTCTCTCCACTCCTGTTGCCTTTTAATCATTAATGGTATTCAAGGATTAGGAAAATGTCTATTATGGTGACTAATTTGTAGCTGGAGGTCTTTCCTTTCTAAAATTTCATTGTTCAAGATGAAAAGGGGAACTGATGATCTGTCTGTGGAAAGGCAGAAATTCAAACCAAGCCGAAACGGGACTGTATTGTTACTTTGCAAAGTTCAAAATCGGGAGAATTGACAGAGCTCGCTGTGTGCTATTAACGCTTGTTCCTCTTTCCTGCCTTTATTTCTGTCAAAATATAAAGTGTGAGGACGTCACTCAATCCATTTCCTCTGCCTTGAATTGGCCACCTGTTTCTTGCTGACTCAAGCAGTAACCGCGAGAGGGATCTTGGAGATCCTAGTGGACAATCACTTAAATAGGAGCCAGCCGTGTGCTGCAGCTGCCAAAAAAAGCCAACACAGTGCTAGGCTGCATTAACAGAGGGAGAGAATCAAGATCACGTGAAGTGTTAGTAGCAATTTACAATGCCTTGGTAAGGCCACACTTGGAATACTGCATCCAGTTTTGGTCACCACGATGTAAAAAAGATGTTGAGACTCTAGAAAGAGTACAGAGAAGAGCAACACAGATGATTAGAGGTCTGGAGGCTAAAACATATGAAGACCGGTTGCTGGAATTGGGTGTGTCTAGTTTAATGAAAGGAAGGGGTGACATGATAGCAGTGTTCCAATATCTCAGGGGTTGCCACAAAGAAGTGTGTGTGTGTGGGGTCAAGCTATTCTCCAAAGCACCTGAGGAATAATAGAATAGAATAGAATAGAATAGAATAGAATAGAATAGAATAGAATAGAATAGAATAGAATAGAATAGAATAGGATGGAATGGAATGGAATGGAATAGAAGAGAAGAGAAGAGAAGAGAAGAGAAGAGAAGAGATAATAATAATAATAATAATAATAATAATAATAATAATGATAATAATAATAATAATAATAATAATAATAATAATAATAATAATAATAATAATAATAATAATAATAATAATAATAATAATAATAATAATAATAATAATAATAATAATAATGTTGGAAGGGAACTTGTAGGTCATCTAGTCCAACCCCCTGCCCAACCAGGAGTCCCTACAACATTTCTGACAGGACAGGAAGCGATGGATGGAAACTGATCCAGGAGAGAAGCAACCTAAGAACTAAGGAGAATTAGAACAACTAATCAGTGGAGCGACTTGCCTTCAGAAACTGGGGGTGCTCCAACACTGGAGCTTTAATGAGAGGATTCATTAAAGGATTCACAACTTTAACGAGAGGATTCATTAAAGCGGCCGCATCTTTCCTTTCAGAGCAGCTCCCTGCCCCCCCTCCCGCCCCCGAAAAAAGTTCGACCACTTTCAGGCAGAGTGGTGTTGTGCACTCAGACAACAGGCAAACCACCCACATCGTTCTTCTGAATCATCCTGAATCGCGCCGCGCGCGGCTCTAATGGACGATAAATTGAGAACTGAGAAGCGGTGGGCATTTTAAAAAAAATTCAGAGTGTGATTTTTGATGCATTCAGGAAGAGAGCTCTTAGTCAGGGTCAGGGGAACGCGAACTCAAAACGGTAGCAAATTATGTAATTTTACGTTGCAGCGTTTGGCAAAATGGGATGGATTTTTCTGCTCTGCCTCTTTATAACTACAGGTGGTCCTCAGCTTACGGCCACAACTGAGGCCAAAACTGATGTCGTTAAGTGAGAAATTTGTTAAGGGAGTTTTGCCCCACTTTATGACTTTTCTTGCTACAGTTCTTAAGTGGGTCAGTGCAGTTGTTAAATTAGTATCCCAGTTGTTAAGTGAATCTGGCTTCCCCCCCTCTTGACTTTGCTTGTCAGAAGGTCACAAAAGGGGATCACATCGCCCCGGGACATTGCAACCGTCATAAATGGGAGTCAGTTGTCAAGCATCCGAATGTAAATCACATGACCGTGGGGATAAGTGTCATAAGTTTGAAAAAGTCAAGGGTTACCTTCTCTTCTCTTCTCTTCTCTTCTCTTCTCTTCTCTTCTCTTCTCTTCTCTTCTCTTCTCTTCTCTTCTCTTCTCTTCCCCTCCCCTCCTTTCTCTTCTGTTCTGTTCTGTTCTGTTCTCTTCTGTTCTGTTCTCTTCTCTTCTCTTCTCTTCTCTTCTCTTCTCTTCTCTTCCCTCTCCCCTTCCCCTCCCCTCCTTTTCTCTTCTGTTCTCTTCTGTTCTGTTCTCTTCTCTTCCCCTCCCCTCCTTTCTCTTCTGTTCTCTTCTGTTCTTCTCTGTTCTGTTCTCTTCTCTTCCCTTCCCCTCCCCTCCTTTCTCTTCTGTTCTCTTATTTCTGTTCGTTCTCTTCCCCCCCTCCCCTTCCCCTCCCCGCCTTTCTCTTCTTCTCTTCTCTTTCTCTTCTTTTCTTCTCTTCTCTTCTCTTCTCTTCTCTTCTCTTCTCTTCTCTTCTCTTCTCTTCTCTTCTCTTCTCTTCTCTTCTCTTCTCTTCTCTTCTCTTCTCTTCCCCTCCCCTCCCCTCCCCTCCTTTCTCTTCTGTTCTGTTCTGTTCTCTTCTGTTCTGTTCTGTTCTCTTCTGTTCTGTTCTGTTCTGTTCTGTTCTCTTCTCTTCTCTTCTCTTCCCTTCCCCTCCCCTCCCCTCCTTTCTCTTCTGTTCTCTTCTCTTCTCTTCCCCTCCCCTCCTTTCTCTTCTGTTCTCTTCTGTTCTCTTCTGTTCTCTTCTGTTCTCTTCTGTTCTGTTCTCTTCTCTTCTCTCGTCCCCTCCCCTCTTCCGTCCCCTCCCCTTCCCTCCCCTCTCCTTCCCTCCTATTGACATTTCTACAAATGTCAGGTTCCATTTCTCTTATTCAAAGCTACGTACCCAGAGCCACCTTTAGCTCAGCAACAGAAATTTTGGGCTCCAATGTGGTCATAAGTCAAGGACTCCAGCTAACAAGTGATTTTCCTTGTGAAAGAAGATTGAAAAGATTGCGCCCAGGCCTTTTAGCAGAAAAAGCAACCCGAAAGGTTGTCAGTAAGCAGAATAATACTTTTGACAAAAGAAACGATCTTGCGTAGCAATGGAAATTTTAGACTCGGTTGTGGTCGTAACTCGAAGGCTACAATTTTGTCATGGGATCTAGTGGGTTCCAGGAAGAAGAAAAAAATCCCTAGGGTGATTTCTCTTTCTTTGTTCGTTGATGCTCCTTGACCGAAGCAGAATTAACCAATGAAGGACTACCCTTAGCTCTGGATTATAATTGTATTATATCCTACACAAGGTGTAAATTGCCTTGGGTTAAAGAATTGCAACCTCCCTGGCTTGGGCCCAGAACTGCACACCTGCTCTCAGGAACGCCGCTGTTCTCAGTATAATTGACTAATTAAACCACTAATTGAAGTCGGTAGGGAATTATAATTCTAGGATGCAATTAAGGTCGAGGGCCAGGAGATCATCAGGGCAAGAGGCTTGTGGTCCAGGGCGCAAAACAAGCTAATAATAAAAAAAATAATGACAAGCAGCAGAGAAAGGAATACCCTTTTCAATAGAGCAAGCCTCTCTCCCAGGGATGACGTCTCTGATGCATTTGCTTTCCTGCTCCCTCTTTCAAACCGAACTATTCCTTTTGTCCTCTTTTCTGTAGTTAAAGCAGAGGAATATACAACACAGAATAATAATAATAATAATAATAATAATAACAACAACAACAACAACAGCAACAGCAACAGCAACAGCAACAGCAACAGCAACAGCAACAATAACAACAACAACAACAACAATAATAATAACAATAACAACAACAACAACAACAATAATAATAATAAACAACACATCAAGAAACTGCAGCTTCCTGCAATAACTCCAGCAATGTTACAAAAAACTGCACTACTCGGAACATCTTATATTTTAAGAAGGTACCTGGTTGACACCTAGGATGCTGGTAGCAACCCGTGTCAACCATCAGCACCAGCCAATTTGAATGTTCAGTTGACTGAGGTTCATGTTTAATGAATAAAAGATAATAATAAAAATAATAATGTTGAGAATGAGAGGGTGGAGATCTTGTGGGACTTTCGAATACAGACAGATCGCCATTTGGAACACAACACGCCGGATATCGCAGTTGTAGAGAACCGAAGCGTACAGCTGATTGATATCACTGTACCAGGAGATGCCAGAGTTGAAGAAAAAGAACTGGAAAAAATTACGAAATATCGCGACCTGGCCATCGAAACTGCGCGATTACGGATGAAACGTGTAACAGTGATACCCATTGTCATCGGGGCACTGGGAACTATGTCCAAAAACTTTGCAAAATACATCAAGAAACTGCAGCTTCCTGCAATAACTCCAGCAATGCTACAAAAAACTGCGCTACTCGGAACATCTTATATTTTAAGGAGGTGCCTGGTTGACACCTAGGATGCTGGTAGCAACCCGTGTCAACCATCAGCGCCAGCCAATTTGAATGTTCAGTTGACTGAGGTTCATGTTTAATGAATAAAAGATAATAATAATAATAATAACAACAACAACAACAACAACAAACATCAAACATCCACATCTGCCTATCCCAGGTAAGGACTCGATAGGTAGACAAAATGCCAAATCCAGTCTAAACATCTGGCTGATTGTGCGATGATCCATAATAATAATAATAATAATAATAATAATAATAATAATAATAATAATAATAATAATAATAATAATAATAATAATAATAATAATAATAATAATAATAATAATAACAACAACAATAACAACAACAATAACAACAACAACAACAATAATGATAATAATAATAATAATAATAATAATAATAATAATAATAATAATAATAATAATAATAATAATAATAATAATAATAGTAATAGTAATAGTAATAGTAATAGTAATAGTAATAGTAATAGTAATGGAAAGGACCTTCGAGATCTTCTAGTCCAACCCCTTGCTCAAGCAGGAAACCCTATGCCATTCGTACACCATTCCTGACAAATGGATTGAACTGTGGGGTCTTTGGTGCTCTCTGGGCTTGGAGATTTTCTTGCAGATGTTTTATGACCCAACTAGGTAACATCATCAGTGCTAGAAGGGAGTGGGGGTTTGTTAGAGGAGGAGGAGGAGGAGGAGGAGGAGGAAGTCCTTGGTACTCTTTGAGCTTGTTTGTTCGTCTGCAGATATTTCATTATCCAACTAAGTAACCTCATCCATTGCCAACACTGGTACAGCAAGCTATTGCATATAAACTGGGAGGCAGCCCAACACTTTCTTGCACTGATGATGTTACCTAGTTGGGTAATGCAATGTCTGCAAACCACCAAGCTCAGAGAGCATCAAGGAACTCCAGTGTCTTTCCTGTTTCAAGCCCCAATCTTTTCATTTCCCAAACGTTGCCAATTTTCCTTTGTCGTCGCTGCTCTGATGTTCTTGCCTCCCTTGCAATGTTTGTACATATCTCAGCTAGCTTCACATCACAGCGTTTCGAAATGGACCTTCTTCACATCTGGAAAGACCCTTGAATAAGTTGAAGAAACCAGCCTGGAGCGAAAACACAGTTTCAAAGAAAGGATGTGCTGAATAATAGAGATGCTTTTCTGTGTGGATTAATAGGAAAGTATTTCTGTCTATCATGGATTCTTTTTCATGAAAGCTGTGAAGTGAGTTTTGCCCCATTTCACGATCTTTTTTGCCACAGTTGTTAAGCCAATTGCTGCCATTGTTAAGTTAGGAACAAGTGAATTCAGCTTTCCCATTGGTTTAGGCTTGTCCGAAGGTCTCAAAGGGGGATCACGTGACCCCGGGACACTGCGACCACCATGAATACGAGCCACTTGGCACACGTCTGAATTTTGATCAAGTGATCATGGGGATGCTGCAATGGTTGTAAGTGTGGAAAAAGATCATAAGTCATGTGATGACTTTCCCAGACGCTCCCTCCAGACACCTCTCCAAATGCTAGTTTGGAGGAGGATGAGTCAGCAGCTGAAGGCTGTGAGTCAGGAGTGGAAGTGCTGAGCAACCAGATGAACAGCTGGCTGAGGCACAGGTGCAGCTGGGAAGCCCAGAGGCTTCGGATGTAGAGGACAGATAGCTGCAGCTGTCAGTGGAGATGAAGAAGAACTCCTCCTCCTCCAGATCCGAGGGCACGTAGGGCAGAGAGGAGGCAGGCACAAAGAAGGTCAGCCAGGCTATTTGCGAGGAGGCAGCTTCGCCTCTCTTGATGAGCTGCACCAAGAAGCAGTTATTGAGTTCAGCAAGGGGAGTGAAACGATGCTGGGAATAATGCCTCCATTTCAAAACTCGCTTGGTGTTCTTGCCTTGAATCTCAGTTTGTGTCTCTTCAACTGTGGCCTTGCCCTTGCCTTGTGGATTTACCTTTGCCCTGTGGATTTGCCTTGTCTTGGGGACTTGCCTTTGCCTTGGGGGTCTTTTTGGTAGCCTGTGGAACTCATTGGGGTGGAGCTAATGCCAGCACAGGGAATTGCTGGGGAATACTAATTTAGGCTCAGAAGCCTTAATAGAAGCTCCTGACACCTGTGGTTTGTGTGTGAGTGTGAGCAGAACAGCATGTCACTTTTTTCAGTGCCGTTGTAACTTCAAACAGTTACAGGGTGTTCAACTAGATTAGAAGACCTCCAAGGTCCCTTCTAACTCTGTTATTCTGTTGCTATTCTGTTCTTCTGTTCTTCTATCATTCTCTATTCTGCTATTCTACTATTCTATCATTCTGTACTGTTATTCTGCTATTCTGTTATTCTATCATTCTGTTATTCTGCTATTCTTTTATTCTATCATTCTGTTATTCTATCATTCTGTATTCTGCTATTCTGTTATTTTGTTATTCTACCATTCTGTATTCTGTTATTCTATCATTCTGTTATTCTGCTATTCTGTTATTCTATCATTCTGTTATTCTGCTATTCTTTTATTCTATCATTCTGTTATTCTATCATTCTGTATTCTGCTATTCTGTTATTTTGTTATTCTACCATTCTGTATTCTGTTATTCTATCATTCTGTTATTCTGCTATTCTGTTATTCTATCATTCTGTTATTCTGCTATTCTTTTATTCTATCATTCTGTTATTCTATCATTCTGTATTCTGCTATTCTGTTATTTTGTTATTTTGTTATTCTATCATTCTGTATTCTGTTATTCTGCCATTCTGTTATTCTGCTATTCTGAAAACCGTCAGCACTGACAAAATCCCCATCAGTAAATTGCAAAAGGCGGCTTGACTCGGAACAGCTGACATGCTGCAACGAGGCCTTCAACACCGTCAAACGTCCACATCTGCCCATGCCAGGTCCTTGGGAAGGACTCGATAGGTGGGCAAAAATGCCAAATCCAGTCTGAACATCTGCCCGACTGTGTGACCAGCCACAATAACACACCTTTTTTCTTACACCTCTTTCCCAAAGAAATCACACACACACACACCCAAAAAACAAGTGGGCATAAAGCAGATCTGTTCCATCACGGCGTGCGCACCAAGGCGGATTATGCTTCGGTGAGCGTCTTCATTTTCCGGTAAAGCAGACGCTGTCGAAATCCGTGGTGGGTTTTGCTTTGACATCCTTATGAAGCGGCTTGATTGATCGTGACCCCAGGAAGCCGCCCTCCCCTCGTGGTGCCAAGAATATAAGGGTAATGATCGTCCACGTGGAAAAACCTTGAAAAGACTATTGAGACGGTATCGTTCTGGCTGTCAGCGCATCCAATTTCCTGCAGCTCTGTTTGAATAATAAACTAAATAAGATAAGAGAGTTGGTAAGCAGGTGTGCGGTCGTCTTTATAAACGCCGTGGATCCAGATAGCCACGGCTCGGTTTTTTTTTATATATATAAAAAAAAAACATTAAAAAAAAATGAGCTTGAAATAATTCAGCTTTTTGCCATCTGGCTGGGGTAGGAAAGCGTGAGGCTGGCCTCCCGCATTTTAATAACTTAAAATGAAATAAAATCAGCCAGTCCTACAGAAGGTTAGCGAAATTTTTGCATCTCGGAAATATTTGCCAAGGCAGGAAAATGTGGAAGAATAAGCCGCACGCTTTTCCTTCATATCTCCTTTCTTCCCCCCCCTCCCCCGCCATCCCGCCCATTTTGTCTGTTTTGCATTTTGGGTTTTTTGTTTGTTTGTTTGTTTAAAGAAAAGTTGACCCTCAACTAGATATAATTTTCAGCACTCTTAACTTGAACGCATACTTTTGATGTGGACAGAAACTCTTTGCAATTTGTACTATAAAGCTTCCCAGAGTCGCTTGATAGAGACGGGCGGCGTATACATTTAATAAATAAATTTAACAACAACACACCTGCTTCCTCCTATTTTCCTCACAACAACAAGAGCCCTCTGAGGTGATTTGGGCTGAAAGAGACGGACTGACCCAAAGTCACCCAGCCAGCTTTCAGGCCTAAGGTGGGACTCGAACTCACCATCTCCTGGTGATTGGCCCAGCTTTTTCAGGGAGATTTGTGTCCCATTTTACGACCTTTTTGCCCCAGCTCTTAAGTGAATCACTGCAGCGGTTAAGTGAATTATGTGGTCATTAACTGAATCTGACTTCCTCCATTGATTTTACTTGTTGGAAGATGGCTGGGAAATGGTGATCACATAACTGTGGGACAGTGCAACTATCGTAAATATCGTGTTTCCCTGAAAATAAGATCGGGTCTTATATTAATTTTTGCTTGAAAAGACGCATTAGGGCAGGGGTCTTCAAACTTGGCCCTTTTATGACTTGTGGACTTCAACTCCCAGAATTCCTCAGCCTGGCTGAGGAATTCTGGGAGTTGAAGTCCACAAGTCATAAAAGGGCCAAGTTTGAAGACCCCTGCATTAGGGCTTATGTCACAGTTAGGGCGTATATTCGGGGAAATACGGTACAAAATGTCTCTATCTGGCTGATTTGTGGGGTGGGGCTTATATTATGAGCGTCCTGAAAAATCATGCTAGGGCTTATTTTATGGCTAGGTCTTATTTTCGGGGAAACATGGTACAAATACCTGTTAAATCAGTGTTTCACTCTTTGCAGCGTTAAGATGTGTGGACTTCAACTCCCAGATTTCCCCTGCAGCCATGCTGGCTGAGGAATTCGGGGAGTTGAAGTCTATAAGTCTTAAAGTGGCCAGGGTCAAACAATTTAAAGAGACCCCATTATAAGCAAAGAATGCACTAATAATAATAATAACAACAATAATAATAACAATAACAACAACAACAACAACAACAACAACAACAACAACAACAACAACAACAACAACAATAATAATAATAATAATAATAATAATAATAATAATAATAATAATAATAATAATAATAATAATAATAATAATAATAATAATAATAATAATAATAATAATAATAATAATAATAATAATAATAAAGTTGGAAGGGACCTTTAAGGCCATCTAGTCCAACCCCCTGCTCAGGCAGGAAGCCCTATACCATTTCGGACAAATGGCTGTCCAGTCTCTTCTTAAAAGCTTCCAGTGTTGGAGCATTCACAGCTTCTGGAGGCAGGTTGTTCCGCTGGTTAATTGTTCTAACTGTCAGGAAATTTCTCCTTAGTTCTAGATTGCTTCTCTCCTTGATTGGTTTCCATCCGTCGCTTCTTGTCCTGCCTTCCGGCGCTTTGGAGAATAGCTTGACTCCCTCTTCTTTGGGGCAGCCCCTGAGATATTGGAACACTGCTATCATGTCCCCCCTCGTCCTTCTCTTCATTAGACTAGACCAGGGGTGTCATGATGCATCATGGCGGACGCATCATGGCGAAACCGTGGCCAGCCCATTGCCGGCAATGGAAAAAAAGTCGTGATACGTCGCGACATGTCACATGACGTTGTGAGTTGGACACCCCTGGACTAGACATCCCCAATTCCAGCAACTGTTCTTCGTATGTTTTAGCCTCCAGTCGCCTGATCATCTTTGCTGCTCTTCTCTGCACTCTTTCTAGAGTCTCAACATCTTTTTTACATCGTGGTGACCAAAACTTTCCAGGTTTCTTTAAACCACCTTCCTGACCTTAAACCCCACCAATGAAATCCCATACGAATTGTCCTTCCTTGGTTGTGCACTGCTGTTGTGGCTTAAACCCTGGCCTGTTTCTGAACAGGAGAGCAGAAGAGGAAAAAGGGCCATTGCAAACTCAGTTTAACATACAGTTGGGGTGTTTACTAATTTGGCTGGATGGAATACACCGTTGAGCATTACTAGCTAAGAAAGCATTTACAAGCTTAGCTCATTAGCTAATCAAATTAAGCTTAAGCTAAGCCTAAGCTAAACTAAGCTTAATTAGCTAATTAAACTTAGCTAATGAGCTCAGACAATTAAGCATTAGGAGCTAAGAAAAGCAGAGCCAAGTTAACACGGAACCATAGTAAAATATCAATATTAGGGTTGGTTGCAAAGCCAGCCAGATGTTTAGACTGGATTTGACCATTTTGTCTACCTAGCCTAGCGAGTCCTCCCCAAGGATTTCAGGTAGGCAGATGCTGTTGTTTAATAATATTAAAGGTATCATCACAGGATGTAAATTGTTCCAAGAAAAGCTGCCTTTTGCAATTGAACGATGGGGATTTTGTCAAATCTTCAAATGGTGCTCCAGATGTTTTCAAATTGCACCAAAGACATTTATTAGTATTGGTACTATCTTTTCTATTATTATTATTATTATTATTATTATTATTATTATTATTATTATTATTATTATTATTATTATTATTATTATTATTATTATTATTATTATTATTATTATTATTATTATTATTATTATTATTATTATTATTATTATTATTATTATTATGTGAATCACATATCTTATCTTATCTTATCTTATCTTATCTTATCTTATCTTATCTTATCTTATCTTATCTTATCTTATCTTATCTTATCTTATCTAAAATGGGTCCCATTCTGAAAGAGGCCTTTTTGTGGTTCAGGAAAGAGAAAACAGAAGGAAAGACAAGACGTTGAAATGTTTCAAGCTAACAAGTACCCTGGCAACTGCTGCATTTTGCGAAGCGGGGAGCGGGGAGGATTCGAACTGGGTTCCGCCTCTATATCAAAGAAATGTGCTTTGATAGGCCCATTTCCCCAGGGATTGATTAAGAACCGTCTCAAGCAAAGGAAAAGCATTTCTAGAAGACTTATGCCCGCGTTTCTTACCCTTACCAATTTTAAGACGTGTGGACTTCAACTCCCAGAATTACCCAGCCACTTATGCTGGCTGGGGGATTCTGGGAGTTGAAGTCCACACGTCTTAAAGTTTGCTAAGGTTGAGAAACACTGACAGAAATTAACAGAAATTTCGAGTTCAGAAATGCTCCTTTTCCCCAGACATTACATAAAATTGGGGTTATGATAGATCGGAAGACACAGGAATGTTTGTGTGTGTGTGTGTGTGTGTGTGTGTATACAGGAATGTGTGTGTGTGTGTGTGTGTGTATACAGGAATGTCTCTGTGTGTTTGTGTTTGTGTGTGTGTTTGTGTGTGTGTGTGTGTGTGTATCAAAAAATTCAAAATGGCAGCTAAAACTCTATGATCTCAGAGGAGGAGCAACTCTATGATCACGGCCCTGCTCTTTTTTTTTTTTTTACATGAGATGTGTTACCTTGGGCCTCCATTTTAACTTTTTTGCCTCCTGCCTACCAACCAATTCCAGATTAAGAGACAAACATTAGAAAGTGTTTTTTAAGGCAGCCATTTGTTGGGAATGGCACAGGGCTTCCTGCTTGAGCAGGGTGTTGCTCTAGTGAAGACCTCCAAGGTCCCTTCCAACTGTATTTTGGATGGTGTCAATCTTGGTTAAGAAAAAAACAAAACCAAAAAAACCAAAAAAAATTGTTTTTTGAAGGCTGGGAAGAGGAATTGAACTTTGCATCGTTTTTGGTATTCTCTCCTGCCTGCAAAATTGGCTGGTTTATAATTTTTAAAGCGGGTGTATTTCTGTTTCTTAACAACAGCTGACTGTGTTGCAAATGGCAAATGAAACAGCTATGGAAAAACTCCCGGTGGTTTTATTTATCTCTTTGTGCCAGCTATTGTTCAAAGAAAAATAGCAGGGCTGGGAGGTGGGAGGGTCCTGTGGTCCGTCGGTGGCTCAGCTGAGGGCTACAAAATGCAGAATGAAAATCAGCCCATAGCAGAACAGGTAGTCCTCGACGTACGACACCAATTGAGCCCAAAATTTCTGTTGCTAAGTGAGACATTGGTTAAGTGAGCTTAGCCCCACGTTATGACCTTTCTTGCCACGGATGTTAAGTGAATCACTGCAGTTTTTAAGTTAGTCACACGGCTGTTAAGTGAATGTGGCTTCCCCATTGAGTTTGCTGGTAGAAGGTCACTAAAAGGGATCATATGACCCCGGGACACTGCAAACGTCATAAATAGGAGACAGATGTCAAGCATCTGAATTTTGATCACGTGACCACGAGGGTGTTGCAACAGTTGTAAGTGTGAAAAATTGACACGAGTGCCTTTTTTGTAGTGCTGTCCGTTGTAATTTTGAAAAGTCACTAAATGAATTGTTATAAGTCGAGGACTAAGTGTATTTACTGTACAAATAGTCCTCAATTTACAACCATTTGTTTAGTGGCCATTCAAAGTTACAGTGGCCCTGACTTGCAACCAGTCCTCACACTTGCAACCGTTGCAGTGTCCCCGTGGTCATGTGATCAATATTTGGGCGCTTGGCAACCAGGATGTATTTATGACAGTGGTAGCATCCTGAGGTCACATGATCTCCCTCTGCGGCTTTCCTGGCTGGCTTCCGGCAGCAAAGTTAACGCGGGAAGCCAAATTCGCTTAACGACCTGTGCGATTCACTCAACAACTGCAGTGATTCACGTTTCCGGTCAAAAAAGCAGGACTTAAAAAGGGGGAAATGATTAATCTAAATTTAAAAGATTAAAAACTTTAATAAAATGTAAATTTAATAAAAACATACATTCTAGTATTTGGCCAAATAATGGGTGTGCCGGATCATAAAATTGGCTGTGACTCCCTTAACCACTACCTCGCTTAGCAATGGAAGTTGTGGTTTCAATTGTGGTCATAATGCGAGGACTACCTGTACTTATAACCCCAATTCAAAATTCTGACAGTCGATCCCTGCCCCGGTGGTCATGTGACCGGACTTTGAGCACTAGACAACAAAGCCACATTTGTGGAAGTCTGCAGTGTCCCACGGTCAGGTGACTGCATTTTATAACGGTTTCACCCAAAATGGCACTTATTTCCCAAACCATTGATTTGCTTAACCAGTGATTCACTTAACATCCGCTACATAAAAGGTTGTAAAATCGGATTGGTTGGGACCCAAGGATCATTCTAGTCCAACCCTCTAGGACAGGGGTCTTCAAACTTGGCCCCTTTATGACTTGTGGACTTCAATTCCCAGAATTCCTCAGCCAGGCACGCTGGCTGAGGAATTCTGGGAGTTGAAGTCCACAAGTCCTAAAGGGGCCATAGTTCCCTCCTGCTGGCTGAGGAATTCTGGGAGTTGAAGTCCGCAAGTCATGAAGGGGCCATAGTTCCCCCATGCTGGCTCAGGAATTCTGGGAGTTGAAGTCCGCAAGTCATTAAGGGGTCATAGTTCTCCCATGCTAGCTGAGGAATTCTGGGAGTTGAAGTCCACAAGTCATAAAAGGGCCAAGTTTGAAGACCCCTGCCTTAGACATTATTGACCTTGGTAGGCTCATAGCATAATAGAGTTGGAAGCAACCCAAGGATCATCTGTCTAGCCCTCTTCTGTATGCAGGAAAATCGATTCAATCTTCCTCAAGAGAAGGTTGACCAGCTTCTTCTTGTTGGAAGAAAAACCAGGTCCAGTTCCAAGCCGGGAATAAAAATGGAGGCTGACTGCTTAAGAAAGAAGGTTCCTGTTTATTGATAAGCATTAGCAGCAACAGCATGCAGTTCTGAGCATGCAGCTGAGTGGATGGGTCTTTAGACCTTCTTTGGGCTTTGTGTTTGAGGTGCTTGAGTGTATTTTGCTTGAGTGTGCCCTTTTGGTATTCTAATTATTGTCGCCCGACTTCCACTGTGGCTGTGAGGTCCTGTCCTGTTCTTGGAGCTGGGTGGGGGAATGTAAATTCTTAATCCCATCAGCTGTGGGTGCTGAAGGCATTTTGCTTATGAATAGTGTGGCCCCGGTCTATCTGAATGGATTAAAAAAAACTGCATTTCTTCTTCAGGGGAATTATTCTATCTTGCCTCTTTTAATATTCCCCAAAATATTTCATTCTCTGAGGGGTGTGTGTGTGTGCTGACTTCCTTCATTCTGAAATCCTACAACCTGGAGGACTAGAGATGGATGGATAACCTACTATCTTCACAGGTAAACTGTTCTCACTGTTGTAGAGATCTTGCCATCAGAAACTTTTCCTTCCTTCCTTCCTTCCTTCCTTCCTTCCTTCCTTCCTTCCTTCTTTCCTTCCTTCCTTCCTTCCTTCCTTCCTCTTTCCCCTCCTTCCTTCCACCTCTCCCCTCCCTCCCTCCCTCCCTTTCCCCTCTCCTCTCCCTTCCCTCCATCCCTTTTCCTCCCTCCCTTCCTTCCTTCCTTCCTTCCTATCCCTTCCTGCCTTCCCCCTCTCCTCTCCCTCCCTCCTTCCCTCCTCCCCTCCCTCCCCCCTCCCTCCCTCCCTTCCTTCCTTCCTTCCTTCCTTCCTTCCTCTTTCCCCTTCCCTCCCCCTCTCCCTCCCTCGTTTTCTTTTCCTCCCTCCCCTTCCTTCCTTCCTTCCTTCCTATTTCCCTTCCTGCCTTCCCCCTCTCCTCTCCCTCCCTCCCTTCCCTCCTCCCCCTCCCTCCCTTCCTTCCTTCCTTCCTTCCTTCCTTCCTCTTTCCCTTCCTTCCCCCTCTCCCTCCCTCTCTTCCCTCCCTCCCTTTCCCTCACGGTCTCCTATTTTCTAGCTAGCCTGATGCCTTAACTACTAGGCAACTCCAACTTACACCCCTTATTTTTCTTCCTATTTAAGAGGAATTTTTACAACTTAGATTTATTTTCATTCCTCACCCTGCGTAGAATGTCAAAATATCATTTCCAAAGTCTTGGGTTTATTTTAATTTCCCTCCGCTCCTTGTCTTTTTCCAGTTTCCCACACATTATTGAAAAATCTTCATTTCTATTTTCAGTCTCCTTCACTTAAGTGAGCATTTATCCATAATCTCTGTTCGGTACTGTCTGAGCTGTAATAATAACAATAAAAACACTTCTATAAATACACTTTCCAATATGTAGTGAAAGGTATGATTCTTATTTGAAGGATGCAATTAACGGTGTTACTTGATACCTAGAAAAACTGGGGGAAACTATACAGCCAGATGTCAGATGTTGCAAGTCAAGCTGCCTTTTGCAATTGACTGGTGGTGATTTTGTGCAATTGACTGACAACGATTTTGTTCAAGTAATAAAAACACTTCTATAAATACATTTTCCAATAGGAAGTGGAAAGTACAGTTCTCACTTGAAGGATGCAGTTAATGGTGTTACTTGAAAGCTAGAAAAGTATGGGGAGTCCTTAACTTATGACCAGTTATTCACAAAAATGAAAGAGATCATTGTTGGTTTCAGAAAAGGCAGGCACAGCCACACACCTCTGTGTATTAATGATTCACCTGTGGAGATGGTTATCAGCATCAAATTCCTGGGTGTGTAGCTAACGAGTAGGCTGGCTTGGTCGCTCAACAGCGAGACACTGGTGAAGCGGGCACAGCAGCGCCTGCATTTTCTGCGTCACATGAGAAATGCACACCTTCCTTCCCCTGTCCTTACCACTTTCTACAGAGGGACGACGGAGAGCATCCTGTCGTACGGCATCACAGTCTGGTTTGGAAGCATCAGTGCTTCAGACAGGAAGGCGGTGCAAAGAGTGGTGAGGACGGCAGAAAAGATCATTGGCAGTTCCCTCCCTTCCATCCAGTACATGGCATATAAGCGATGCTTGAGCAGGGTCCGCAAGATTGTCTGGGACGCTACACATCCTCTTCATGAGGTGTTTTCCTTGTTAGCTTCTGGGAGGAGGGGGCTCCATGGTATCCACAGCAGAACATCCAGATTCAGCCATAGTTTCATTCCATACAGCATTAACCTTGTGAACTCTCAAGCTTCCTCTTTCTGCTGTATTTAAAATGGACAGTGATTAATATATATGTGTATGGGGTAGGTAAAAATGACAATAAAAGTTATCCTATCCTATCCTATCCTGTCCTTTCCTTTCCTTTCCTTTCCTTTCCTTTCCTTTCCTTTCCTTTCCTTTCCTTTCCTTTCCTTTCCTTTCCTTTCCTTTCCTTTCCTTTCCTTTCCAACTTCAAACGGTCGCTAAACAAATGGTTGTAAGTCGAGGACTACCTGCAAACTTTCCGAGTACAGGTATTCCTTCACTGATGACCACCGTTGAGCCCCAAAATTTCTATTACTAAGTGAGACAGTGTTTAAGTGAATTTTGCCCCATTTTGCGACCTTCCTTGCCACCGTGGTTTAAGTGAATCACTGCGGTTGTGAAGTTAGTAACAAAGTTATTAAGTGAATCACTGCAGTTGTGAAGTTCGTAACCCCGTTGTTAAGTGAATCTGGCTTCCCACTTGACTTTGCTCGTCAGAAGGTCGTAAAAGGGGATCCCCTGACCCCGGACGCTGCAACCGTCATAAATATGAGTCAGTTGCCCAGCGTCTGAATTTTGATCATGTGACCATAGGGGATGCTGCAACGGTCGTAAATGTAAAAAATGGTCATAAGTCGCTTTTTTCAGTGCCGTTGTAACTTCGAACCGTCACTAAACGGATGATTATAACTCGAGGACTTACCTGGAGATGAAACCCAGATGTGGCAGGCTGGTTTGATGACTCGATTGGATTAAGGGCGGGGTTTTTGTTGTTGATTTATTTTTTTTGCGCTAAGGTTTTAATCAGTGAATGTAAAGGCAGGAAGGGGGGGAGGTTAAATTATCGTTAGATATTATTTTGTTATTAAGTTTTGCTTTGTAGACCAGTGGGGGATTGACACAGTGAATAAATCTCATCAATCAGTGGAGAGAGCAACAGGGATGTGTCTGCTTATTGCTTCCTGGTGTTTATAATTATTGCAATCTCTTGGTTAGGCTGCTGGTCCAGGAGGGTGAAAATGGGGGTTCAAGGGCACCTTTCCCCACAGAAAAAATAGGTGCAAAACTATGGACTGGCCATCCTCAGCTCACTCACCAGGTTGTAGTCACGGTGCAAATTCGAGGGAGAAATAAATAAATAATCTCTATCAGGTGGTTCTCAATTTACAACCGTCGGCTTAGTGCAGGGGTAGTCAACCTCGGCCTTTTTATGACTCGTGGACTTCAACTCCCAGAATTCCTGAGCCAGCCATACTGAGGGGAAAGGGAGAGGTTTCCAAGCTGAGCCATGCTGGCTCAGGAATTCTGGGAGTTGAAGTCCACGAGTCATAAAAGGGCCAGGTTTGAAGACCCCTGCTCTTAATCTTCGTCCTAGGACAGGGGTAGTCAACCTCGGCCTTTTTATGACTCGTGGACTTCAACTCCCAGAATTCCTGAGCCAGCCATGCTGAGGAGACAGGGAGAGGTTTCCAAGCTGAGCCATGCCAGCTCAGGAATTCTGGGAGTTGAAGTCCACCAGTCATAAAAGAGCCAAGGTTGTCTACCCCTGGTTTAGCGACTTACAAGATTTTGTTATTAAGCCGATCTCGTCTCAAGGGTTTTACCCTTCTTCTAGGGCTGATTTCTGGGCTTGGCCTACCTAGCAAGGCTGGCAGACAGTTCAGACAAGGGCTGAAGAGATATGAGGAAAAGCGGTCCCTACTCCCGGTAAGTCCTCGACTTACACCCATTTGTTGAGTGACCGTTTGAAGTTCCAACGGCACTGAAAAAAGGGACTTTTTCCACACTTAACGACCGTTGCAGCACTCCCCTGTGGTCATGTGATCAAAATTTGGACACACCTGGCAACTGGTGTGTATTTTTGACAGTTGCACCATCCTGGGGTCACCTGAACCCCTTTTGCGACCTTCCGAGCCGGCTTCCGACAAGCAAATTCAAAGGGGGAAGATCCAAAGATTCGCTTAACAACTGCCTGATTCATTTAACAGCTGCAGTGATTTGCTTAACGGCTATGGCAAAAAAAAAAGTCGTAAAATGGGGAACACCTCTCTTGCTTAGCAATGGAAGCTTGGGGCTCCGTCCTGTGCTTGTCAACGCTGCTAACATCGGATGTTTTTGCATTGACAACAGATGGAAATGTAGCCATCTTTTACCTTTTGCTTTTAGAGTTAGATGATGCTGGGAGGGGGTGGATGTGAATGAGAGTCTAGCTAGACATAACAACACTAAACTTAGCGTGAGAATCAAGGTTATTGAGCCCAGAGCTGATAAGGAATTGGCGGGCTGGAGAACTGGAGAGGAAGCCCGCGCTTCAAGCTAATTGGGGAATGTGATTTATGACCGTTAATTGGAGGAGGGAATTGTGCTTTGATACTATGTGCCCAGGGGAGGGGAATTCAGTTTTTGGCTTCGATTATGAAGTGCCGATATTATGCTACTCGAATAAAAGATTCTTTAAGGTAAACAATGCCTCATTCTCTCCTCCTCCTCCTCCACTCTCCCATTCGTCTTTCTCCTTTCCTGCTACTGCTCTTTGCCTTCCTCTTCCTCCTCTCTCTCTCATCCTTCTCCTTCCCCTTATTTTTCTCCTCCTCCTCCTCCTCCTCTTCCGTCTCCCTACCTTCTCCTTTAATCCTCCTCCTCCTCCCATCACGTCCTCCTCATGCTATGCTATGCTATGCCCGCCATGCCATGTCATGCCATTCAGGAGACCCCCTTGGCAGCAAATACACAGGGCCAGTCCCTTACTCATTCCACACATACACACACACCCATACATACACTGCAGTGAGACAGTGCGTAGGAATCTTCCCTCTGTTCATCCCTCCCTCCATCCCTTGATGACCCTCAAGGCAATCCTGGGTCCCCATGTCGCCTGCAGGGGAGGGGGGACAGGGCAACGCTCTCCCCTCCGTGCCTGTCCTTCCCTCCCCACTGCCAGCTGGCCTGGCTGGCCTCCCCCACCACCACCTCAACAGCTTTTCCCAGCCAGCTGCTGGGTCCGTCCGTTGTGATGGCCTCTGAGGGAGCTTCCATTTCTGCAGCTCTGCTTCTCTCCCCCCCCCCACACACTTTTGAAGGTCAGCAGTGGCAGCAGAGAAAACGGGCCAAAGGATCTGAAGATTAATCGCGTTTCAAGGTTTAAGTCTGCCAAGCTGGGTCTGCAGAGGGGGCCAATGACGGCGAATGCAATTTTATATACGAGTGGATCCTTACCGGGAGCAAAAAAACCCTTCTCTTTGCAGGCTGGGCTTCCATCTGAATTTCTCTAAAGGAGACAAGCTCTCCGTTGGCTTCTCAGACGTGCAATTAAAGGAGCGGAAATCTTTTAATTTTCTCGCTGAAGTTTGCTTGGAGGACAACCACACGGGGAGTTGTCTAACTCAAAGGACAGAAGCTCGAGCAGGGAAGGCGCGACTCATATTCCCATAAATTGGCACTTATGCGACTTCTCTGAGGCGCTTTCCCACGTAACAGTTCTGCTCCCGAACTCAGATTACTTTTATCTGACCTTTGTCATCAGTAGCAGTGGTTTGTCCTTTTTGTGTGTGTGTGTGTGGGTTCCAAAGCAGCCGAAGGCCAGACAAGGAACAAAGGATGGAATCTGATCAAGGAGAGATTCAACCTAGAACTAAGGAGAAACTTCCTAATAGTCAGGACAATTCACCGGTGGAACTGCGTGCCACCAGAAGTTGTGGGTGCTTCATCGCTGGGGTTTTTTAAGAAGAGACTGGACAACCACTTGTCTGAAATTCTATAAGAAGCAACGGATGGAAACTAACCAAGGAGAGAAGCAACCTAGAACTAAGGAGGAATCTCCTAACAGTGAGAACAATTAATCAGTGGAACGACCTGCCTCCAGAAGTTGTGAATGCTCCAACACTGGAGGTTTTATAGAAGAGATTATACAACCGTTTGTCTGGAATGGTATAGGCTCTCCTGCTTGAGCAGGGGGTTGGACTATAAACAGGCATAGAATCAAGATCATGCGAAGTATTAGTACCGCTTTACAAAGCCCTAGTAAGACCACACCTGAAATATTGCAGCCAATTTTGGTCACCATACTACAAAAAAGATGTTGAGACTTTGGAGAAAATTCAGAGAAGAGCAACTAGGATGAACAAAGGCCTGGAGACTAAAACATACGAAGAACGGCTACGGGACTCGGGTTTGGCTAGTCTAAAGAAAAGAAGAAATAGGGGAGACATGATAGCGGTGTTCCAGTATCTGGGGGCCTGCCACAAGGCAGAGGGGGCCAGGTTGTTCACCAGAGCACCAGAGGGAAGGACGAGAAACAACGGATGGAAACTGACCAAGGAGAGAAGCAACCTGGAACTAAGGAGAAACTTCCTGACAGTGAGGACAATCAACCAGTGGAACAGCTTTGCCTCCAGAAATCGTGGGTGCCCCATCACTGGAGATCTTTAAGAAGAGACTGGACAATCACCTGTCTGAGATGGTGTAGGTTCTCCTGTTTAAGCGGGGGGCTGGACTAGAAGACCTCCAAGGTCCCTTCCAGCTCTATTCTATTCTATGTACCTCCAAGGTCCCTTCCAGCTTGATTTGTGTCTGATTCTTGGAGACTGCCTGGATAAGACCCTTCTGTCCTGGTCATTCCTTGTGCCATTACAGGTAATCCTTGATCTACGACCAGAATTGATCCCAAAATTTCTGCCGCTAAGCAGGGCAGTTAAGTGAGTTTTGACTCATTCTATGATCCCCCCCTTTTTTTGCAGGAAATCACTGCAGTTGTGTTAAATGAATCATGCAGCCGTTAAGGGAATCTGGCATCTCCCATAGATTTTGCTTATTGAAAGGTTATTGATGATGATCGTGTGACCCTGGAACGCCGCAACCATCAAAAATATAAGTCAGTTGACAAGCGTTCGAATTTTGATCACGTGACCCCGGGGATGCTGCGATTGTCGTAAGGGGGAAAACCGGTCCTAAGTCACTTTTCTCAGTGCTGCCGTACCTTTGAACGGTCACTAGAAGAATAGTCGTAAGTCGAGAACTATGGGATGTCGACGCCGCTAACATCGGATGTTCTTGCTTTGGCAACAGATGGAAATGCAGCCATTTTTCCTCTGTCGCTTTTAGAGCTAGATGATGCTGGGAGGGGGGGGATGTGAACGAGAGTCCAGCTAGCTGCTAGACATAACAAAACTAAACCTAGTGTGAGAATCAAGGTTATTGAGCCCAGAGCTGATAAAGAATTGGCGGGCTGGAGAACTGGAGAGGAAGCCTGCGCTTCAAGTTAATTGGGGAATGTGATTTATGACTGTTAATTGGAGGAGGGAATTGTGCTTTGCTACTTTGTGCCCAGAGGGGGGGAGGGGAATTCAGTTTTTGGCTTCAACTATGTAGTGCCGATACTTTGTTTCTCGAATAAAAGATTCTTTAAGGAAAACAATGCCTCGAAGTTCTTTTGAAGAGATTCATCTGTCGGAACCATGACATTTGGATCATCACCGTCACCATCAACCTTTGCAACTATATGCCGGTTGCCATAGCGCCTTAATTTTGATCACATGACCAAGGAGATGCTGCAACCGTTGTAAATGCGAGAACCGGTCAGAAGTCAATTTTTTCGGCGCTGTTGTAATTTTGAAAGGTCGCTAAATGAAAGTCGAGGATCACCTGCAAAGAGCTGGTTTTATTTTCAGCCTGATTTGAAGGGAAACCCAGACTTAATAACAGAATAACAGAGTTGGAAGGGACCTTGGAGGTCTTCTAGTCCAACCCCCTGCTCGAGCAGGAGACCCTATACCATTTCAGACAAGTGGCTGTCCAGTCTCTTCTTAAAAACTCCCAGTGTTGGAGCACCCACAACTTCTGGTGGCAAGCTGTTCCACTGGTTAATTGTTTTCACTCTTAAGAAGTTTCTCCTTAGTTCTAGGTTGCTTCTCTCCTTGATTCGTTTCCATCCGTTGCTTCTTGTCCTGCCTTCAGGCGCTTTGGAGAATAGCTTGACTCCCTCTTCTTTGTGGTAGCCCCTGAGATATTGGAACACACTATCATGTCTCCCCTATTTCTTCTTCTCATTTCACTTGATCTGCTTTATGACATCCTTGGGATGCAGGACAGAACTTCTGATTTTTCCCCCCTCCAGATTTGGAAAAGGATGCTCAAAGATCCCCCCCCCCAATTCTCACCTGGTTGATCCTCCCAGCCCACCTGGAGCATCACAGCACCCCTGGTCTTTCAGCTGACATTCCTCCTCCGCTCGCACTTCCAGCTAGCTTGTTCTTGGTGTTTTGTTTTTCACACCGCCCTCCTTGAAACTTTAATTAATTTATGTATTGTTGCTGTGCTCAGCGCCCGACCTTTTTCTTCTCATCTGGAGATGGATGATGCCTAATGGCGGAGTTTCAAAAACGAGATTTATTTGCCAAGGAGGAGGAGGAGGAGAGGGGGGAAAAAACCCGCAGTAATGATCGGGCAGATTGCCTGTTTCCTTTTCTGCCTTCTTGAAGATGGCAGTTTAGACTCAATAGATCCGACCTGAAATTGCCTTTCGAGGGAAGACAGCTCTTTCCTTAGGATCTGGCTGGATCCTCAACAAGATGATGACGGGAAGGGAGGCTGAAACATGGGAAGAAGGGTTGCAGGAATTGGGCGTGTCTAGTTTAATGAAAGGAAGGACTGGGGCAGGGGGTAGGCAACCTTGGCTCTTTTATGACTCGTGGACTTCAACTCCCAGAATTCCTGAGCCAGCATGGCTCAGCTTGGAAACCTCTCCCTTTCCCCTCAGCATGGCTGGCTCAGGAATTCTGGGAGTTGAAGTCCACGAGTCATGAAGCAGCCAAGGTTGCCTACCCCTGGACTAGGGGTAGCATGGTAACAGTCTTCCAATATTTGAGAACCATAAGGACTGGAAACTTACTGCAGTTTCGAAGGTATTTATTTATTTATTTATTTATCTATCTATCTATCTATCTATCTATCTATCTATCTATCTATCTATCTATCTATCTATCTATCTATCTATCTATCTATCTATCTATCTATCTATCTATCTATCTATCTATCTATCTATCTATCTATCTATCTATCTATCTATCTATCTATTTATTTATTTATTTAATGCACCGCCCACCTGTCTATCTTCCCATATTTGAGGGGCTGCCCCAAAGAGGAGGGGGTCAACTTATTTTCCAAAGCACCTGAAGGCAGGACAAGAAGCAACGGGTGGAAACTAACCAAGGAGAGAAGCAACCTGGAATTAAGGAGAAACTTCCTGACAGTGAGAACATTTAACCAGTGGAACAACTTGCCTCCAGAAGTGGTGAATGCTCCAACATTGGAAGTTTTTAAGAAGAGATTATTAGACAACCATTTGTCTCAAATGGTATGGGGTTTCCTACCTAAGCAGGGGATTGGACTAGAAGACCTCCAAGGTCCCTTCCAATTCTGTTATTCTATTCTATTCTATTCTATTCTATTCTATTCTATTCTATTCTATTCTATTCTATTCTATTCGACAGATGGTGTAGGGTCTCCTGATTGAGCAGGGGTTGGACTAGATGACCTCTAAGGTCCATCTCCAACTCTGTTGTGCTGTTGCTTGTATAAGAAAGCAGAGAAGACAGGGCTAGAGTCCGGACCCCCACTATTCCCAACTCGTGGGGGGGGGCAGATCTTCAGAGACCGCACCCTGTCTGTATGTTCTCTCTCTTTCCCCCCCCCCTTTTTCCCACCCTATTCCCCAATCATTCCAAAGAGAGAGAGATTCTATATGAAGTCGCTTGGAATTTGTTCAGGAGTGTTAAGTAAGGGTTTGCCAAAATTTGGAAAGTTAAACCTTTAAAAACCAGGGTTGTTTGGAGGAGGGCGACGAGAATTTGGAAGGTGCTTTGACTGTAGAAATTGATGGCTTAGCGTAAATCTCCAGTTGCATTTTCTTTAGTCAATGAAACATACGGGAGAGCTTGCCGTTTCCTTTGTCAAAAGTGTTATTCTGTTTAGTAAAACCATTCGGAGTGGCTTTTTCTTTTCTTTCTTTTTTTTTGCCAAAAAGCCTGGATGCAATCTTCTTTTGCAAGAATAATCTCTCACTACAGGGTAATCCTTGACTTACAACCACAACTGATCCCAAAATTTCTATTGCTAAGTGAGAAAGCTGTTAAGTGAGTTTTGTTCCCATGTTATAAACTTTGATGCCACTGTTGTTAATAATAATAATAATAATAATAATAATAATAATA
>JALGBA010004167.1:630000-1025000 GCA_023970755.1 Azemiops feae
GAACTCACGGTCTCCTGCTTTCTAGCCTGGTTCCTTAACCACTAGACCAGACTGGCTCAAACTGACTGGTTCTTAATGTTTAATGTCTTAATTTCATTCTCTTCTACCACGCAAAGAGGCCATAGAGTTTGCCTTGACAAACCACTTGGCAATACCCCAAAGAGTCTTTGGGTTTTTTCAAGTGCTGGAAAATGCTGAGCAAAGGCTTCTAGAAATTTCCTGCCCCAAGAAGCCATACTCCACTCAGGGATGGAATGTTTTTATTCTGGCAAACTTGTGGCTTTTAAATTGAATTTGGCTGCTCATGCAGAGTTTAGCAGGAGGGTATGACAAACGGGTCTACTTTTCTCTCCCGTGATGCAAGGGCATCCAAGAGGGGAGGGGGTGGATCAAGAAAGAAAATGGCAGCCATGACCTCATGATCAAACAACTGTATATGCAGTGCCATGTGTGAAACATGTTATAAACAGGCAGGGTGTTCGTGTGGGACCCTGACGGCTTTTTGAGCTCTGCAGAACAGACAGTCCTCAACTTATGATGACAATTCAGCCCAAAGCTTCTGTTGCTAAGTGAAACATTTGTTAAGTGAATTTTGCTCCCTTTTACGACTTTTCTTGCCACAGTCGTTAAGTGAATCACTGCAGGTGTTAAGTTAGTAACATGGTCGTTAAGTGAATCTGATTTTCCCATTGACTTTGCTCATCAGAAGGTGATGACATGACCCCGGGACACTGCAACCGTCATAAAAATGAGTCAGTTGCCAAACATCGGAGTTTTGATCACGTGACCATGCTACAACGGTTGTAAGTGTGAAAAACGGTCGTAAGTCCCTTTTTTCAATGCCGTTGCAACTCTGAATGGTCACTAAATGAACTGCTGTAAGTCAAGGACTACCTGTAGATTCTCCAACTATGACGTTTGAAAGGTAAGGTACCAATAGAAGACAATATTTGTAGATCAGGATTGAACTTTGGGATTCTTGGTGTGCTCCAAGATAATTTTCTTGCAGACGCTTCATTACCCAACTTTGCCCTGTGGGGTTGGTGGAATTCCTCTTGGTGATTCCTTTATTCAGCTGTTTTTTAAGTATACAAACAGAGAATAAAGCACACTCCCTTGTAGCACTGATGTCATTACCTAGTTGGGTAATGAAATGTCTGCGAGAAAACAACCAAGCTCAGAGAGCACCAAGGACCCCAAAAGATAAGGGAACACCTGAAGGGAAGAAAAACAAATAATTCTGGCCGGGGGGCACCCCTTATCCTCTCCCTCCTTGCAATATTGCAGAGGGCTATGAAGGAATGACTTCAAGTTATTCACATCCCCAACTAATTGATCACCACAATGTAAAAAAGATGTTGAGACTCTAGAAAGAGTGCAGAGAAGAGCAACAAAGATGATTAGGGGATTGGAGGCTAAAATATATAAGGAACAGCTGCTGGAATTGGGTATGTCTAGTTTAATGAAGAGAAGGACGAGGGGGGGACAGGATAGCAGTGTTCCAATATCTCAGGGGCTGCCCCAAAGAAGAGGGAGTCAAGCTATTCTCCAAAGCACCTGAAGGCAGGACAAGAAGCAACGGACGGAAACTAATCAAGGAGAGAAGCAACCTAGAACTAAGGAGGAATTTCCTGACAGTGAGAACAATTAACCAGTGGAACAACCTGCCTCCAGAAGCGGTAAATGCTCCAACACTGGAAGTTTTTAAGAAGAGACTGGACAGCCATTTGTCTGAAATGGTATAGGGTTTCCTGCCTGAGCAGAGGGTTGGACTAGATGACCTCCAAGACCCTTCCAACTCTGCTAATTCTATTCTATTCTATTCTATTCTATTCTATTCTATTCTATTCTATTCTATTCTATTCTATTCTATTCTATTCCATGTGCCCCACCTTAGAACAGAGATCAGCCACAACCATGATATCAAAGCTATACCCCTTTGCGTATTTATGCATATTAAAAAGGGGCGGGCCTTTGATTGCAAAGCTATGGCTACCATTTTCATAGTTTGACCCCTTCCCTAGGGACACCCCTGGTCTTAGAGCAGCAAATCTGTAGGACATCAGTTTGAAAAGCGCAGGATGACATGTATAACCATCACAAGGACTTCATTTAGCAGAAACACACTTGGACAACCTCCTAGAATAAAAGACCACAGTAGAAGCTTCTCTAGTTTGCTTGTTTGGGGCTTAGTGTGCAAATCCAACCATTGGCAGTTTGTAAATCACAACTTGTGGTTTAAGGGTTGTGCGCGGCCTGCAATTTATTCGAGAAAACATAGTTTTGCAAACCACAGCTTTGTATTAGAAAAGAACGTATTATCTACCCTGATCCTGAAGGACTTTGCGCAGTAGGCAATGGGACAAAGAAAGGATGTTTACCAAGCATCTAATTATGTAGCACGTGAATTCCAAAGATGAATCTCAAATCCTTTTTTTTTTTAAAGTGAAACGGGGAAGTAAAGAATAATATATAAGGATTCCATCAAAGTCTTTTCAGATCCTGCAACAGGAATGTGTTGAAGAATGATTTGGAAAGAGTGCCTTCAAGCACTTTGAGGGGCTGTCACAGAGAAGGGGGGGGGGTCGACCTATTCTCTAAAGGAACTGAGGACAGGACAAGAAGTAACGGGTGGAAGATCATTGAAGAGAGAAGCAACCTATAACTAAGGAGAAATGTCCTGACAGTGAGAACAAACTACCAGTGGAACGGCTTGCCTTCAGGAGTTGTGGGTACTCCAACACTGGAGGTTTTCGAGAAGAGACTGGACAACCATTTGTTCAGAATTGTATAGGGTCTCCTGCTTGAGCAGTGGGTTGGACTAGAAGACCTCCAAGGTCCCCTCCATCTTCTGTATTCTGTATTCTAATAGCAATCTCAACTGTTGAGTGATCACAGCACCAGACCCCAAAAGAAAAAGGGAGGAGATATTTCTTCACAATTATCTCCTCTGTTTTAGGCAATCCTATTATCTGATTCTTTAAAACCGCTTGTTTTATTTTTAGAAGCAAGTTTGTGGTAGACAATGTATGCACGGTTTGAAGAAGTGCTGTAACTGCTTACCAAAGCAGTGTGTTAGCTTTGCTTTGGGATGGGCAGAGAGATTCAGAGACACACAGATTTTTAAAGAAGCATCTCCACCTCAAATATCCATGAATGGTTGCAAGAATCATTTGAAAGTCTAATCCTGATCACCAAATCCAGAATTGAGCCATAATTCGCACAGTAATCAAAACACTTGGCAAGTGTTAGGCAACACTGAGCCAGGTACCACCTATTCTACACCTGTGCATTTGGTTTTTGAGTGCTGTGAGCACCACCCTGGGGCCATTCTGGCTGACGTGTTCTCTGCCGTGCCCATATCTCAGCCTCTTGCTTCTTCCAAAAGGGCATCAAGAAATCTGCAATTCATTCTACGCTCCTTGACTTAGGACGGAAGTGTTAAGCTTAGAATCTACAAGGAGCTGAGATCTGCAACCCATTAGCCAGAAGAAAAGAAAGCCATTTTTTAAAAAAAATAATGCACAGATGTTCCTTTATAAAACTTTACATTGATTAGTTTGCATTTCTTTGAACAAGATATTGTACATGGACCAGACTATCATCCATTTCCAGTTATAAACTTAAACAATTCTTAAAATATTGGTGGTCCATTCCAGTGAAAGTAAAATGTTTTAAGAGGGGAACTATAGCTGCATCTAGGTTTGGTCACCACGTTACAAAAAAGATGTTGGGACTTTGGAAAAAGTGCAAAGAAGAGCAACTAAGACAATTAAAGGCCTGGAGACAAAAACGTATGAAGAACGGCTGCAGGATTTGGGTTTGGCCAGTCTAGAGAAAAGAAGGACTAGGGGGGACATGATAGCAGTATACTAGTATTTGAGGGGCTGCAACAAAGAAGAGGGGGGTCAACCTATTCCCCAAAGCACCTGAAAGCAGGACAAGAAGCCACGGATGGAAACTTATCAAGGAGAGAAGCAACCTGGAACATGGGGGAAATTTCCTGACAGTGAGAACAATCAACCAGTGGAACAGCTTTGCCATCAGAAGTTGTGGGTGCTCCATCATTGGAGGCTTTTAAGAAGAAACTGGACAGGCATTTGTCCATAATGTTATAGAGCAGGGGTGTCAAACTCACAACGTCACATGACATGTCGCAACATATTGAGACTTTTTTTGCCATTGCTGGCAATGGGGTGGGCGTGGTTTCGCCATAATGCATCCGGCCTGTGGGCCGGCAGTTTGACACCCCTGTTATAGAGAAACTTTAAGCTGTGCTGGCTGGGGAATTCTGGGAGTTGAAGTCCACAAGTCTTAAAGTTCCAAAGCTGGACACCCCTGGTGTAGAGTCTCCTGCTTGGGCAGGGGGTTGGACTAGAAGATCTCCAAGGTCCCTCCCTGATTATTATGTTAATTATGTTAATTATGTTAATTATGTTAATTATGTTATTATGTTAATCAGGAATTTTCCTAACCTGGGAAATGAGACTTTTTAATCAGAGAAAAACTGTTTTTCTTATCTGAGAACATCAGAAACTCAGCACTACATCTATGAACCAACTGGAGAACAAGAATATTCCTAGCAAAGTTTTGCACATGAAGGCATTAAGAAATATCAAGGAATGGTTGGACATACTTTAGATACAATTTTAAAGTGAGGGGCCAGAATAGAGGACAGGTAAGAACAATGGCTTCAGAAATGGGACACAAACTGGGGTAAGATTTAGTGAAGAAGGAGGTATTTGATGCCAAGTTTTCGGAAGCAACATTCGTAGAGTTGTGTTCCCTTTTTCTATTTCTGCCTTGATAAAAATAAAACAACCACAAATTAACGCTGGGAGCAGATGGTTTTTCAAAAGTATCTCTCATATTTGTGGGCAGAAATATTGGGAGGATCATTTTATTGAATCTTTCCAAGAGAAAGAAAAGAAATTGTGGTTTATGCTTGTATGAATCCAATCTGTTACAGTGTACAGTGCAATGAAGCCAATGACAAGATAGGTCCTTAGTGCTGGAACTCAAGTCGCCATAGAACATAGAATAACAGAGTTGGAAGGGACCTTGGAGGTCTTCTAGTCCTCAAGCAGGAGGCCCTATAACATTCGGGACAAATGGCTGCCCAAACTCTTCTTAAAGACCTCCAGTGATGGAGCACACACAACCTCTGGAGACAAGTAGTTCCACTGGTTAATTGTCCTCACTGTCAGGAGATTTTTCCTTACTACTAGGCAGCAATGCTTATGCAGTGCACGTAGAAAAGAAGCAGGCTTTCTTCAACACAGCTGTAGCCTCCATCTTGATCTTTCTGGCACTCACTTCCTGACAGAGGCCCCTGGTGCCTTCAGATGACACACAACCATCTTAGAAGAAACATTGATTTGAGATCTTATTTGATTTGCGATACAGCCAGTCCTTGAGTTACGACCGTAAGTGAGCCCTGCAATTCAGGTCGTAAATCGTGATGGTCACAAAGCAGATCACCACATAACAACTAAGATGATCAAAGGTCTGGAGACCAAAACATACGAGGAACGGCTGCGGGACTTGGGTTTGGCTAGTCTAAAGAAAAGAAGAAACAGGGGAGATATGACAGCAGTGTTCCAGTATCTGAGGGGCTGCCACAAAGAGGGGGTCAAATTATTCTCCAAAGCACCAGAGAGTAGGACAAGAAATAATGATTGGAAACTGATCAAAGAGACAAGCAACCTAGAATTAAGGAGAAACTTCTTGACAGTGAGGACAATCAACCAGTGGAACAGCTTGCCTCCAGAAATCGTGGGCGCTCCATCGCTGGGGATTTTTAAGAAGAGATTGGACATTCATCTGTCTGAGATGGTATAGGTTCTCCTGCTTAAGCAGGGGGCTGGACTAGAAGCCCTCCAAGATCCCTTCCAGTTCTATTCTATTCTATATCTGGACACAATGTTATGATCTCTTTTGCAGCGGTTGCTAAGTGAACCCACGGTTTGCTAGAAACTGGAAATGTAAAAGGCCATCACTTTTGGGCTGGTGCTCAAAATACAGCCATGTGACTATGGGGGAGGGCTGGATGTTGGGATGGTCACTAAATTAAATCACAAATGGTCATAAATTGAGGACTACCTGCAGTCAAGTTCATTATTTACTTAATTACTTATATTTCACTGTTCCCTGTGTGTTCCTGAGACACGACTTCAAGGTCAGATGGTTGGGAATGGAACACAGCTACATACCACCCCTCCCCTTGAAGTAACCCTTCAAAAAACATGTTCTTTGAATATGATTGGACGATTGGGGGGGGGGACCAGCAATGGGAAGTAACTAGAGGGGGGGGGAACGTGTCAGAGCGTGCACAGTCTTATTGCGCTGAGATAATCCAGGAGTAAACACGGTAAACAGTGGTTTATATTAAATGGTGGCTTATCTTACACTATCTACACTATCATACACCAGGAACAATATACATACACGTGCTAATACAGCAGGATCCAACAAACCACAATTACAGCAGGAAACGGAAGAGAGAGAACACATCAGCAGAGCCTTCCCTTTATACAAAGGCTCTTAAAGAGACACAGACCCTGCTGAGTCATTCTCATCATTACATTACACCTTACATTACATAAGCTGGTTAGCTGTTAAATCAATACCTTGACAGAACGTTACACTTGGGGAATTTGGCACGCAAATTTCAGTTCTGGCTTTGCTCCACTGTATTTCACTTGACCTTGAGTATACTATACCTTTCTCAGCATATGGTGTCAAGGATCGTTATTGCTTAAAGGTTTGAGTTGTCACCAATCCTTTCTGGCTATAAATCGGTCACTAATCCTTTCTGGCTATAAATCTGAAGCAGTGCTTCTTCACCCTCTGCAACTTTAAGCCGTGTGGAACTTCAACTCCCAGAATTCCCCCAGCCAGCCACCTGGCTGGCTGGCTGGGGGAATTTTGGGAGTTGAAGTTCCACACGGCTTAAAGTTGCAGCGGTTGAGAAGCACTGTGCTCAAGCATTCTGTATTTTACTGTCATTCTTTGACAAGAATATCCTAAAATGGAATTTCCAAACCCCAAAGCCTTTTCAGCACAGATAAGAAAAATGGGATTCGATTCCCTGAATTGCACGAGGGAGATTTATTGATACCAGACGAACAAATTCCTACCCTCCCTTGACAGTTGGCAACCTTATGGGTCCGATTGTGAGTTGCGATATCTGCTGGGTTGCTCTATAGTTCAGTGAGCTGTTAAAGGGTTTCCTTCAGAAAACCAAGATTAGATGCCGGCCAGACTTTAATCTGCATTGAGTCAGTATTGCCAAAATAAATTCAACTGCCAATCTCATTATTTTGAAAGGGGAAAGTGATTCCTTGAAAGACATTCCTGAAGGCAAGAAAATAAAGTATACTATACAGGTTCTGCCCACCCAAGAGCTCTGAAATCTTGTTTAAAAGGTCATTCTCTTTTCCTCATTTCAACAGCTTTCCTGTTAATTTCCTCATGCAGGTCATGCTTGGGAATTGCGAAACCTCTTATGGCTGCGAATATTTTCTCATACACAACCTGAATGCAAGAAGCCTGGGATGCGAGAATCAGCTACAGTAACCCTGCATGATTCTGACACAACTACCTCTTCCCGCTAATTTGACATGAGGGTCATTCTGCTGAGGCCAGACTTTGGGAGTGATGGATTTCATAACACCCAGGGGTATAGATACAGAGTAAAATACAACTTGAACAGAAATAGCACTAGCCCTTAGACCAGGGGTCTTCAAACTTGGCCCTTTTATGACTTGTGGACTTCAACTCCCACAATTCCTCAGCCAGACATGCTGGCTGAGGAATTCTGGGAGTTGAAGTCCTCAAGTCATAAAAGGGCCAAGTTTGAAGACCCCTGCCTTAGACTTATATACCGCTTCACAGTGCTTTACAGCCCGCTCCAATTTTTTAAAAAATTGGCTGAGTTTGTCTTGGTGTTGCCATCTACCTGGGATAATTTCAGAGAGAATAATTTCACTTTCTGACCTACAGTATAGAAATGACTTGATGTGGCCTTCTTTTGGAATATTTTTTCCCCAACTTCCAAGTCTAAGCTATAGCCCAGTGATGGCGAACCTTTTAGAGACTGAGTGCCCAAACTGCAACCCAAAACCCACTTATGCACCGTCGAGTGCCGGGTGGGTGTGGCCATTGGCTGGGTGTGGCCAATTGGGTGGGCATGGCCCATTGGGTGGGCATGGCCCATTGGGTGGGCGTGGCTGCAGTGGTAACGGCAGACTGGGTGGGACTAAAAAGTTCAATCAATCAATTCCAACTTTGCAAGATCTTTTTTTCCCCATGAGAAGTTGAAATTGACTGATTGAACCTTTTTTTTTTTTTTTTGCACACGGCGGTGGGGGCCTAAAGCGAAAAGGTTTTATAAAACCCAGCTGAAGGCCTAGGACTGGAGCGACGGCGCACGTGCCCACAGAGAGGGCTCCGAGTGCCGCCTCTGGCACCCGTGCCATAGGTTCGCCACCACTGCTATAGCCCTAGACTTCCTAGTGGACAGTCCCTTAAATATGAGCCAGCAGTTCACTGCAGCTGCCAAAAAAGCCAACACAGTCCTAGGCTGTATTAACAGAGCGAAAGAATCAAGATCACCTGAGGTGTTAATATCGCTTTATGAAGCCTTGGTAACACCACACTTAGAATATTGCATTCAGTTTTGGTTGCCACAATATAAAAAAGATGTTGAGATTCTAGAAAGAGTGCAGAGAAGAGAAACAAAGATGATTTGGGGACTGGAGGCTAAAACATACCAAGAACCGTTGCAGGAATTGGGTATATCTAATGAAAAAGAGGACTAGGGGGGACATGATAGCAGTCTTCCAATATCTCAGGGGCTGCCACAAAGAAGAGGGGGGGTCAAGCTATTTTCCAAAGCACCAGAAGGCAGGACAAGAAGCAACGGATGGAAACTACGGTAATCAAGGAGAGAAGCAACCTAGAATTAAGGAGAAATTTCCTAACAGTGGAAATAATGAATCAGTGGAATGGCTTGCCTTCAGAAGTTGTGGGTGCTCCAATATTGGAGGTTTTTAAGAAGAGATTGGACAACCATTTGTCTGGAATGGTATAAGGTTTGCTGCCTGAGCAGGGGGTTGGACTAGAAGACCTCCAAGGTCCCTTCCAACTCTGTTATTCTGTTTCTGTTTCCTCATGATCTCTCCTCACCTTATTAACTACATCTGTCTCTGCTTAGTTTTTTTGAGGTTAGCCAAAGTTGGCTAGATGTGAGAAGCAAAGGAGCTCATAGAGGTAACTCGTGATAATTCATTGGTTCAGCTTTAAGGTCTCTTATTGGCTTTGATGCAAAAAGCTAAGGCAGTTACTTCTGGAAAAGTACCGCTGGAGATACCATTATGGTTGAGGCACATCTAATCCTATCTGAGCATTTGCTTAATCTGGAAGGATTTGTAACCAAAGTTTGCAAAGGAGAGGGAGTATTTGGGGGGGGGGGAAGGTAACAATTTTGTGCTAAAAAGTTGGATTAACAGGGTCATTGGAGATCTTTTAATCCAATCCCCTGACCAAGGCAAGAGTCCTTATACCATCCTGGACAAATAGTTGTCCAATCTTTTCTTGAAAATCTCCAGTGCTGGAGTACCCAGAACTTCTGGAGGCAAGCTGTTCCACTGGTCAATTGTTCTCACTGTCAGGAAATTTCTCCTTATTTCTAGGTTGCTTCTCTCTTTCATTAGTTTCCAACCATTGCTTCTTGTCTTGCCTGCTGGTGCTTTGGAGAATAGGTTGAACCCCTCTTCTTTTGGGACAGCCCCTCAAATATAGGACCACTGCCATCACGTCAGCCCTGGTCCTTCTTTTCAGTAGACTAAACATACCCAATTCCTGAAACTGTTCTTCATCCTCGTTGCTTTTCTCTGCACACTTTCTAGAGCAGACATGTCAAACACAAGGCCTGGGGGCCGGATGCGGCCCGGGAAGTGGTTTCATGTGGCCCGCAAAGCCATCCTAGAAACAGTGAGGGAACGGCCCCCCGCTGCCTTGGCCCTGGCCCAGGCCGGCCGGGAGCCAATGTACAATTTTGTGGTGGCCATCTATGCTGAAACGCATTCAGTCTTAGCTCCACAAGGCCATCTGGAAACAGCGAGGAGCCAGCCCCTGCTGCGATGGCCCCGCCCCCTGGGTGCATGCTGGGGAGGGTCCTCCAGTGGACCATGCCTTGGCACTTGCCCTGGTCCCACCTCCTTCTGCCAGAGACCCTCAGATCTGTCCCACTCCTGCCCAGGCCCCCACAGGCCCCCTTGACACGAATCATGTAGAGCTGGCCATGCCCACCCAGTAGGCCACACCCACTCCAGCCACGCCCATCCAGTAGGCCGCACCCACCCTGGCCACACACACCCCAGGGCAACCGCAATGCTGATGCGGCCCTCAATGAAATTGAGTTTGACACCCCTGTTCTAGAGTCTCAACATCTTTTTTATAGTTTGGTGACCAAAACTGGATGCAATATTCCAAGTATGGTCTTTATAAGCCCCTCCAAGGCCTTATCAAGCAGTAGGGTTAGGGTTTCTTTTAGCGGAAGCAGGATTGCATCTGCCCTCAGCCCCAAGATCACTTTTTTGCATAACAACAGCAGGCCTTCTTGCCTCCTTTACAAAGGAAGTTTGGAATCAAAAGGAATAATGGCCGGAATTCCTCTATCTGGGACTCCTCCTGGGCTCCGGGTCCTTCCCATCTCATCATGTTCAATCTGAGCCTCCCTTTCCTTTTGTGGAAGCAGCAATCCAGCCTTTAAAGAAGCAGAATTATTTAAGATCTTGCCCCAACAGGATGCAAGTCAACCTTCCTTTTCTCCCCCTTTTCTTTCCAATTCTTTGGCAGTCAAGGAGAAAAGTTAACAATAAAGAATAAGGAAAATGAATCACTGGTCCTTGCCCTACATAGTAAATTTGACCTCCATGTTTTGTTTTGTTTTTTAAAAAAACCAAACAAACAACACTCAGATTTCTAATCTAAGAAGGGAAGTGCATCAATGAGTTGATTATTCCTCTGAGGTTAATCTAATGGATACTATTTTCATGCTGGCTGGCTTCATTTTCCTTCCTTTCTTTAGAGGAAAGAAAAGAAAAGAAAAGAAAAGGAAAGGAAAGGAAAGGAAAGGAAAGGAAAGGAAAGGAAAGGAAGGAAAGAAAGAAAGAAAGAAAGAAAGAAAGGGAAGGAAGAAAGAAAGAAAGAAAGAAAGAAAGAAAGAAAGAAAGAAAGAAAGAAAGAAAGAAAGAAAGAAAGAAAGAAATCCATTATCAGACGTTGGTGATCATGTTGGCGATCCTGTTTTTATCAGCAGCCGCACGAAAAAGTGCCACTGAGTTTTGTCCAAACCAGTCCCTTAGATTTTGAAGCCATGATGTTCTTCTTCTGCCTGGACCTCGTTTGCCTTCAATCTTTCCCTGGAGGATGAAATGGAGTATGCCGTATTTTTCTGGGTGTCGCATCACATGTCCGAAATATTCTAACTTTCGTTTTTTCATTGTTTTGATGATTTCCCTTGGCTTTCCCAGGTGGCTTAAAACCTCCTCATTTCTGATCTTGTCAACCCAGCTTATACGTAACAGCCGCCTGTAAATCCACATTTCAAATGCTTCTAGTCTCTTCAGGTGGCCTTCTGTCAGAAGAACTTTAAGACTTGTGGGCTTCAATTCCCAGAATTCCTCAGCCAAGTCTTAAAGTTGCCAAGGAACCCCTGTTCTAGAGCCAAAGGGAGCCTATAGCTGATGATGGGTTTGATATTCCCAAACAATCCAAAATAATATTTGCAAAAAAATAACAATGGGTAGATGCTTTCAAGAAAGAAAAAGCAGGCAGATTGAGGGGAACCCAAGGAGCATGAAGGAATAATTTTACCCCAGATTATTGAAACTCTCCCATATCTTCCACTGAGGACTCCTAACAAAGTGGTTTCTACACCCCCATGTAATTGCAGCTTTGTCTCCTCTAAGTCACTTCTCTCTTACAGTCAAACTCACATGCCAAGATTTACACGCTCTTTATCAGCTTCCAGAAAGTGGACTGGCTTCCTTTGGGTAACAGCTGGGTTGCTCTATTTTTTTTTTCAATATCCTGAAAATTAGGCACCAGAAGCTGGCGGAGAGCCCACTGTCAAGAAGAGCTAATTTTCTAGTACTCCTGTTCCTCCTCCTCATTGTTTCCAACACTTTGCTCATCTAACCTCCAGTAAATGGTGGTGCTAAGGGTGAGGAATCAGCTTACTCACTGATTTCCTCCTTGGCACAAGAACAGCTGGCAGAAATGGGTATGAGGAAGAAGATCTAGCGAGGAAAGAGGGTGGGACAGCGAAGGGATGTTGGCCAAGAACCTTCTGAAACTTGGAGTCAACACAATTTCTAGTCAGGCAAACCCGTACTCTCCTTTGCTGACAGAGAGAAATATAATCAAGCCTTATCAGGATGGCTTATTTTTTCAAGAGGCAGTTAAGACATCTTTGTTGTAGTGTAGATGCTATCAGGACCGCTATGTAAAAGTGCCTGAAAGAAGAGCTGGCATTTTAAGGACATCTTCTACAGAGATCTACCTTGACTAGCAATGCTGAGCCACCATTTTGAATTTCCAGAAGGTTAAGGTCCAGCATCAGTACAAGGCATTGTGGGATATGGACAATGGTGCTCATAACTGCAAGCTGCCCAAAATGTAGAGTGACAGTGAGCTCAAATACCTGACATTCAGGAGCTGACACTGCCCATAAACGGGCCACTTGCCCCTGAAATGAGATGTTTTCCATTGGAGATCTTCCTAAGGTGCTTTTTCAAGAGGCAACTGGACTTTCTTTGTTTTTCGTTGAAGACGTTTCGCTTCTCATCCGAGAAGCTTCTTCAGTTCTGACTGAATGGTGGCGTATGGAAGGATTCTCCACCCTTCAGTCAGAACTGAAGAAGCTCCTCGGATGAAAAGCAAAACGTCTTCAAGGAAAAACAAAGAAAGTCCAGTTGCCTCTTGAAAAAAAAAACAAGCGCCTTTGCAACAACCATGACCTGGATGACTGAGACTCTCCATAGACACGGAGAGGGAAGTAAGAAATGTTGTCTCTGTTCTGGCAGGCCATCCTGGGAAGAAAGTTCGGGAGGAACAATCCCAACGATAAGGCAGCATGAGTGACAGTTCCTTTCAAAAACAAATGAGACAATACTCAAAAACATTCTGAGATGTGGAGCGATAACAACAGCACAGAGACTAATTTGCAGTCTGGTCCAAAGTAGGTGTTTATTATAGATATAGCATGGGAAACAGAAGAGGTTTGCTGATTCCCAGGTTTGAAGCACTTTGATAGGAGAAGGAAGTTTTAGGAATTGGCTGGTGCAGCTCCTGGCTGGCATCCACTCTCCCCTTTCTTGATGGTCCTGGCTGTTCACACACAAGGCTAGATAGCCCACCTTAGCACTCCGCAGAGCCAATTATCCGAAACCCCCCCCCCAGAAGAACTGGAGTTGTATCTGATCCAGAACTGGCATTCCTTATTAAATGAAGAACGGGCGTGGAAAACAATCATTCTCCATGTGGTAGCTAGAGCTGCCCATGATCTTCAAAATATACAGAAAGCTTGAAGGGCGAGGTCTACTGATTTTAAATTATTACAACATTCTGTTCAGGGATAGTAGCTGACATCCGTTTGGGGAGGCAACATAAAAACTGGGGCATTGTAGTAGACTAGGAATAGCTATTACATTAAGAAATTTAAACCAGATGCCAAGTACCTTTTTGAGAGCTTTTATTCACTTGCAATTAGCATAAATACAAGTAAGTCCTTGGCTTACAACAGTTAAAAGTTATAGTGACATTGAAAAAAGTGGCAATTATGGCCATTTTTCACACTTATGACCATTGCAGCATCCCTGTGGTCACCTGATCAAAATTCAGACACTTGGCAACTGGCATGTACTTATGTCTGTTGCCGTCTCCCGGGGTCATGTGATCACCATTTGCGACTAGCAAAGTCAGTGGAAAAACCAGATTCACTTAACCCTGTTAAACTAACTTACCAACTACAGTGATTCACTAAACAGCTGTATCAAGCAAGGTTGTAAAATGAGGCAAAATTCAGAGGGTCGCAAATGGCGATCACATGACCCCAGGACACTGCAGCCATCATAAATACAAGCCAGTTTCCAGTGTCTGAATTTTGATCAGATGACCCCAGGGATGTGCAATGGTCATAAGTGTGAAAAATGGCCATAATTGCCACTTTTTTCAATGCCATTGTAACTTTGAACTTAATGAACTGTTGTAAGTCAAGGACTTACTTATATTTATGCTAACTGCAAGTGAATGAAAGCTCTCAAAAAGGTTCTTGGCAAGGGTCTCACTTAGCAACCAAAATTTGGGCTCTGTTGTGGTGGTAAGTCAAGGACTACCATTATGCTCTGCTGATCTCTTTTTTTCCTTGGGTCCTTTTGATGTTGCCATCATCTGTTCCCCCGGAGGGTGATTTTAGTCAGCCGTACCAGGATGAGTGGTTCTTTGGGCTGCTTATGAACATGGGCTTGGCGCTCTTCTGGAACAGTTCTAAGCCCATGTCCCAAAGGGGGTCTGGGACAACTTGGCACGGCTGTCTCGCTAGGGCCAACCCTCCGCGGGACAGGAGTTACACTAATATCGAAGAGATATTAAAGAAAGGATGCCAAAGGTGGGACAGAATGAAATGTGAATGAGAAAATAAAATAAAATAATGTTTTAATTACTCTAAATCAGGGGTGTCAAACTGCCGGCCCACGGGCCAGATGCGTCATAGCGAAACCGCACCCACCCCATTGCCGGCCATGGCAAAAAAGTCACGATATGTCGCGACATGTCACGTGATGTTGTGACATGCTCTAAATAATTGAATTGTTGAATTGATGAATTGTCCCTAAGCAAGTTCTCCCATGGCAAAATGGCTGCAGCGAATTGCCCCCTTCCAACTCAAAGGAGCCTGGCTGTTAGCCGAGGTCAACTTATAGTCAGCCTAACCGTCCTTCCAAATTCTATAATGAAGACATTGGACAAGCACAAGGGAAACCAGATTCTAGACTCCTTCTACTCCACCGCCTCCCGATCGTGGAAACTCCTTCAGTGACTTTGAACCCACCACTGTCTCTCTCTGCCTTGCCTACTTAATAACGACATTCTTCCTCGGTGAAATGGAACGAGGAAGAAGAATTGTTAATATGGCCTTGAGTTTCTGAAGGAAAGGTAGAATATAAATCTAAGTAACGATAACTAAATCTTTCCTGACTGGTAATTCTTGGGTGGAAGGGAGAGAAATAAAAGCAGGGGAATCGCTCTCTTAACATACCATCAATGCCGTAAATAAAGACAATGGCACTTTTGTAACAAGATAGGGATGGCCAGCAAATGATACACTGATGGAGTTTTCTCTTGGTTGAAGGACATCTGGGCAGCATTTCTACTGGGCTTTGAAGAAAAGCCCTGAGTGGAAGTAGATCTTTTGCTGACTGATCTCTGATTGGAAAGGTTCAACTTAGAACCAAGGAGACATTTCCTGATGGTGAGAATAATTAACCAGTGGAACGGCTTACTTTCAGAAATTGTGGGTGCTCCATCACTGGAGGCTTTTAAGAAGAGACTGGACAGCCATTTGTTCAGAATTATATAATGATTAGGACCCTCTGATGTTTAAGATGGTTAAAGGCCTGGAGACTAAAACATAGGAAGAATAGTTGCAGGAATTGGGTATGACTAGTCTAGTGAAAAGAAGAACTAGGGGTGACATAATAGCAGTATTCCAATATTTGAGGGGCTGCCACAGAGAAGAGGGAGTCAACCTATTCTCTAAAGCACCAGAAGGCAGGACAAGAAACAATAGATGGAGACTAACCAAGGAGAGAAGCAACCTGGAACTAAGGAGAAATTTCCTGACAGTGAGAACACTTAACTAGGGGAACTAGGGCTTGCTTTCAGAAGTTATGGGTGCTCCATCACTGGAGGCTTTTAAGAAGAGACTGGACAACCACTTATCTGAAATGGAATAGGGTCTCCTGCTTGAGCAGGGGGTTGGACTGGATGGCCTACAAGGTCCCTTCCAGCTCTATTTTGATTAATAAAGGAAAACTGATCCAAATGTGAATACAGAAATTCCAGATGAACAGACACAATCAGCTAAAATGAGATAGTTAGAATACAAGACAATACAAGAGGAAGTTTATCTTTGCTCATTACCTAGATAGATCAGGGGTCTCCAAACATGGTAACTTTGAGATTTGTGGACCTCAACTCCCAGAATTCCCCAGCCAGTACCGTGCTGGCTGGAGAATTCTGGGAGTTGAAATCCATAAGTCTTAAAGTTACCAGGTTTTGAGACCCCTCCTGTAGATAATCCCAGAACATGGAACACACTAAGGCTAATCTGTATACCTGAATGTCTGATTATTAAAAATAAATAAATAAGCAAGAAAGGCCTTTGCAGAAGTCCTTATTTGTTCCAAAGGAACAAATACAGATTGGGCGAGACCTGGCTTGGAGGCAGTAACTGTGAGAGGGACCTTGGAGGCCTGGTGGACGATCACTTGACTACGAGCCAGCAGTGTGTAGCAGCAACCAAAAAAGCTAATACAATCCTGGGTTGTATAAACAGAGGCATAGAATCAAGATCACGCGAAGTACTCATACCGCTTTATAAAGCCCTAGTAAGACCACACCTCGAATATTGCAGCCAATTTTGATCACCATATCACAAAAAAGATGTTGAGAGTCTGGAAAAAATTCAAAGAGCAACTAAGATGATCAAAGGCCTGGAGACCAAAACATACGAAGAACGGCTGCAGGACTTGGGTTTGGCTAGTCTAAAGAAAAGAAGAAATAGGGGAGACATGATAGCAGTGTTCCAGGATCTGAGGGGCTGCCAAAGGCAGAGGGGGCCAGGTTGTTCATCAGAGCACCAGAGGGAAGGATGAGAAACAATGGTTGGAAACTAATCAAGGAGAGAACCAACCTGGAATTAAGGAGAAACCTCCTGACAGTGAGGACAATCAACCAGTGGAACAGCTTGCCTCCAGAAATCGTGGGCGCTCCATCGCTGGAAGTTTTTAAGAAGAGACTAGACAATCACCTGTTTGAGATGGTATAGGTCCTCCTGCTTGAGCAGGGGGCTGGACTAGAAGACCTCCAAGGGCCCTTCAGCTCTATCCTGTTCTAAATTCTGACTACTGAATCTGCAGAAGAGATGTGGTAAAGCAAGATGAAAGCTTTCTTTCACGTCTGGAAATGGAAGGCACTTTTTGTGCGTGTGTGTGTGGGTGGGTGGGTGGGTGTGCAGCAGCTTGTACAGGATGTTTTGCTTCAGCCAGCATCACAAAAAGAGCAACGCTTCAAAGCTTTTGACTAGACATGCCTTTTGTTTCACTATGGCCTCAACCAGCAACTGCTGCCCATCATGGTACTGTGATACCAACATCCTCCATATTTCTTCTCTCTGCCTGGGTTCTGCTCCCTCGGTTCTTTTCTGCAAGTATCACAAGCTCGTGTTATTATGAGATGCCCTCAAGCTACTGCCTACTACACCCACGCTCTGGAGGTGCAGTTTTGCATGCAAAACGCGAGAGGTAAAATAATTTGGAAACTCCATTGGGGAAGGAAAAAAAATAACCCAGCCAGCTTCAAATATCTGTCGCATCTGAAGATCCTGTTTCTTCTTCTTTTAACGGTATCTTCTCCTTCCTGAAATACCCACAGTGAGAAAGCAGCCTTTGAAGAGACTCTCAAAAGAAATCTTTACTTTTGTGAAGAGGAATGACGGCCACGAGGTGCTATTTTCAAGTTGCTGCTGTGATTTGGTAAAATAAGTCCCCTTAGAATTCGGACTCCCTCTGTTCCTTCTAACATCTCCAAAACCTCTGAAATCAGACTCTCCCAATAACCGTTTGATGAATAATCTATCGTTGGGATTTTTTTTTTACTTTACTTTGAATTATCTCAATACATTTCATTGTTTATGCTATTTCAGGTTTGCAATTGGTTTTCTTATGCTTTTGTTCTGTCTATCTACTTCTCAGCTTTATAACTCTTATTCACAAAGATGGGTTATTTTAAATTGAAATCTACTCAATGTGGATGTTTTAATAATTGATGGGTTTTATTTTAACCATTTAATAAACCCCTGGAAACCTGTATCGATTCAGCAGTATACAAGTAGAACTAATTAGCCAATTAAGAAACGGCTTCCAACTTTCCTCCTTCCACGCCTCTGAACATGAACCTAGTTGAACATGATGGGAAATTCAGACTTGGAAAGATTATTCTTCCCGTAAAAGGGGATGATGTAGTAGGAAAATAGTAGGTGGAGAACGGAACAATCTCTTCCTGGAGATATGCAGTCCTCTTTCAGGGAAAAAGAGTGGATCTACTTCTAACAGCATGGCTGTATTCATACAACGCGCATGGGAAGATCAGGGGAAGCCTTAGCAAATTTGTGCAATTTCTTTGATATTTCTTTTGCTAAGAACATGGCTGGCTTAGCAGGCAGGGATTTGCATCCAGGCCATCTGGTTAGCTTAGGATTCCTGAATTGAGGAACCCAAAATGGGGGTGAATCCTATAACCAAGATAACCATGTCAATCTGAAGAGCACGTATCAGAGTATAACATCCTTCGTCATCACCGTCAGCCATTTAGTTGTGTCCAACCCTTTCAGCTTCACGACCAAATGCAGTTTAGTTAACTACTAATATACCGTAAAGAGCAGTTCAATGGAGCCAAGGCATCATGCTTAGAATACACCTTATAAGTCCCTTTGATTTCAGTGAATGTATTCTAGCTCTGATTACAACCCAAGTTTTAGGTAGAAGACACACATTACAGAGGATTCATACATTACACGAAGCTATGCTTTGCTTAGGAGAGTTGAATAAGCCACTGTGTTTATACAACGCCTTACAACTAAATCATAATAAATCAGCTGGACACCTTCTGGATGCCTAGGTTTCAAGTCCGAGAGTTCAGAGCAGTGGCCATGTTTGATTGGATGATTCTGGCAGTTGAAATCCATGCACCTCAAGGCTAACTGGGTTAACATGAAGTGTTAGTACCATTTTATAATGCCTTGATAAGACCACACTTGGTATATTGCATTCAGTTTGGGTCACCATAATATAAAAAAGATATTGAGACTTGGGAAAGAGTGCAGAGAAGAGCAAGAAAGAGGATTAGGGGCCCGGAGGCTAAAAAAAATATGAAGAATGATTGCAGGAATTGGATATGTCCAATTTAATGAAAAGAAGGACCAGGGCTGACATGAAGGGGCTGCCACAAAGAAGAGGGGGACAATCTTTTCTCCAAAGCACCTGAAGGCAGGACAAGAAATAATGGATGGAAACCAATCAAGGAGAGAAGCAACATAGAACTGAGAAGAAATTTCCTAACAGTGAAAACAATTAACCAGTAGAACACCATGGTGTTCTACTGGTTAATTGTGGTGCTCCAACACTGGAGATTTTTAAGAAGAGACTGGACAGCCATTTGTCTGAAATGGTATAGGGTTTCCTGCCTGAGCAGGGGGCTGGACTAGAACAGGGATCCCCAACACCCGGTCCGTGGACCGGTACAGGGTCGCGGCATGCCAGCAACCGGTCCGCACAAACAAGCAAAGCCCCATCTGCGAGATGCAGGCAGCACACAAAACCACGCACCCTCCGGTCTGTGGAAAAACCTCTCTCCACAGAACCAGTCTGTGGTGCCCAAAAAATTGGGGACCTCTGGACTAGACCTCCAAGATCCTTTTCAGCTCTGTTATTCTGTTCTGTTAACAAAAATAGGCTAACAAAAGCCATAACAACTTATAACCACAACTGAGCCCAAACTTTATGTTGTCAAGTGAAACATCTGTTAAATGAGTTTTGCTCCATTTTATGACATTTCTTGCCACAGTTGTTAAGTGAATCACTACAGTTGATAAGTTAGTAACCTGATTGCTAAGTGAATCTGGCTTCCCCACTTTTTGCTTTTCAAAAAGTCTCAAAAGGTGATCCCATGACCCTGGGACGCTGCAACGGTCATAAATAAGAGCCAGTTGCCAAGCGCCTGAATTTTAATCATGTGACCACGGGGATGCTGCAAAAGTCGTAACTGTGAAAAACGGTCATAAGTCACTTTTTCAGTGCTGTTGTAACTTTGAATAGTCACTAAATGAACTGTTATCAGTCAAGGACTACCTGTAATTACAGACTAGAGCAGTTGGTTCACACAATATGCTTGGCCAACCGAACAAGCCACAAGCACATCTCAATCCGCACATTGTATTCACAGAAGGCTACAAGGGCGGAGGCCGGTTCTATAGGGCATAAAAAAGGCCCACTTCCTAGCTCCCAGCAGATAGCAATATTTAGGGGAAAGGGGCTACAAGCATGCCCACCCTATCTGAACTGGTAGGACGCAAACCTTGAGATGGCACCAGGAGATTCAGAAAATGGTTTGTGCCATTTAAGAGTTACCTGGATTTATGCAGCCAAATGTGATAGCATTGAATTGTGCGTACAGTATGTGTGCACCCCTCTTCCTCAATCTGGTGCCCTTCAATTGAGGTGGGCCTTGGGGATCAAGAGCCGTTCTTCGAGCTCTCGGGACCCAAGCAATGATCTGGCTGTTCAAAGGGCTGGGAAGGAAACAGTGATTCGTTTCAGATTCTGTCAGCAGATGAAGTCATGGCTGTGGTCTCCGTCTTTGACTTGCAAATGAGACAGCTTTCAGAAGCCAGCCTTTTGGTTAAAGGGCATTTTGGTCCTCAACTTCGTGACTCCTGAGGTTGCTATAATTCTACCCTTGGCTCCTTTGTAGTTGAGAGAGATCAGCCACAGGGAGTGGACTGAAGCTCACAAGTTCTCCTCCTGGGGAAAAAAAAAAAACCCCTCTAAGAAAAGGGTTCAAGTTTGTTTCCACTCTGCTGGAAGGAAGCCTTACTGAACTCAACAAAGTTTATTTCTGAGCAGGCACCGTTGGATCATAAGGAAGGCTGAATGCTGAAGAATCAATGCTTTCACATTGTGGCATTGGGGAAAGACTCTTGAGAGTCCCTTGGACTGCAAGGAGATCAAATCAGTCCATCTCAGTGGTGGGATTCAGCCAGTTCCGCACCACTTTGGCAGAACAATTATTTGTTGCCCAGGCCCAGAATGGACTTCAGGAAGTGGCATCCACACAGAGAACCAGTTGTTCACATATTTGAATCCCACCACTGGTCCCTCCTAAAGGAAATCAACCCTGCTGTTCATGCTGGCCAGGGAATTCTGGGAGTAGAAGTCCACAAGTCTTAAAGTGACCCAGTTTGAAGACCCCCTGTGTTAGAAAAATGTAGCCTGGCAGCTAATGCCCCCAAGTTATCACATTCCCTTTGTCATTTGGCGCATGCTTCTGCCTGGGGCCAAGTGGTTGCCCTACTTAATCCTTTCAGTCAACTTCTGTGCATATTCACACAGAAATAAATCTGCCTGAGATCAGTTTATTGCTCTGTGGGCATGTAATTAAAGGTTTGTTGGCTGATAGATATTCTCTGCTCTGAAATAATTCCACCACCTGCAAACCTCTCCAGTTTGCCAGCCAAAGTCTCATTTGAAATGTGCCTGGGGTAGAAGTTCAAATTTATGGATTTCTTTAACCTGCTTAAAAAAATTGAGATAGGTGGTAAGTGATGACTGCCCCTTCCATATTGATAATGACATGGTTAGTTTCTCCTCATCCTCATCGGTCTGAAAGATAAGCATTATCCTTTTTCACACTTGAGCTAGAACAAGACTACAGCTGGTTCTTTCACTTACTGAATCTCAATGTTGAAAAAGTTTCAGTGCGCAATTACAACTTAGTCTAGGCAACATCATTGGAATGGAATGGAATGGAATGGAATGGAATGGAATAGAATAGAATAGAATAGATTAGATTAGATACTGGAATAGAATAGAATAGAATAGAATAGAATAGAATAGAATAGAATAGAATAGAATAGAATAGAATAGAATAGAATAGAATAGAATAGAATAGATTAGATACTGGAATAGAATAGAATAGAATAGAATAGAATAGAATAGAATAGAATAGAATAGAATAGAATAGAATAGAATAGAATAGAATAGATACTGTAATAGAATAGAATAGAATAGAATAGAATAGAATAGAATAGAATAGAATAGAATAGAATAGAATAGAATAGAATAGAATAGATACTGGAATAGAATAGAATAGAATAGAATAGAATAGAATAGAATAGAATAGAATAGAATAGAATAGAATAGAATAGAATAGAATAGATACTGGAATAGAATAGAATAGAATAGAATAGAATAGAATAGAATAGAATAGAATAGAATAGAATAGAATAGATACTAGAATAGAATAGAATAGAATAGAATAGAATAGAATAGAATAGAATAGAATAGAATAGAATAGAATAGAATAGAATAGAATAGAATAGAATAGAACTTTGAAGGTCTTCTAGTCCAGCCTCCTGCTCAAGAAGGAGAACCCATACCATTTCAGAAAAGTGGCTGTTCAGTCTCTTCTTAAAAACCTCCAGTGATGGAGCACCCACAACCTCTGAAGGCAAGCTGTTCCACTGGTTAATTGTCCTCACTGTTAGGAAATTTCTCCTTAGTTCCAGGTTGCTTCTCTCCTTGATTAGTTTTTATCCATTGTTTCTTGTCTTGCCTTCTGGTGTTTTGGAGAATAAGTTGACCCCCTCTTCTTTGTAGCGGCCCCTCAAATATTAGAACACTGCTATCATGTCACCCCTAGATCTTCTTTTCTCTAGACTAGCCATACCCAATTCCTGCAACTATTCTTCATATGTTTTAGTCTCCAGGCCTTTAAACATCTTAAACATCAGATGGTCCTAACCATTTTTTTCAACTTAGAAGAATGTGGGACATCCAAACTGGCCAGTTTTTGGTCAGTGGCAACAATCACCAAGCCAACATCTTTTAACATCCTTTAACAACAACCCTTATGTACCATTCTTTGTTGGCCACCCAGATTTGTCGAAGTGCTACGGCAGAATCCTGATGAGTAATTATTTTAGAAGATTCCTCCTCATTATTCTTTTCACTGAAAAAGATATATGGAATGTTTTGATAGTCCCAACATGCTGATCGCATATCTCCCGAGACTGCAGAGCACGCAAAATAAAAATAAAATGATCTGCAAAAGTGATTCATTTCAAAGCTATTCCTCCAGCACCAAGCCTAGGCTGAAATCCAGAACGTTAGGCTTTCTAATCATCCTGAAAAGTAACATTCTTGACCCATTTCTGACCCATGTGAAATTACACGCATATCTTCCTCTGCTCTTCAAGAGCCAACAGTCAACTCATGAAAAAGATCACTTAGAAGAAATCAATCTATTAGTGGTACAGTGTACATTGCAAATGCAGTACTCTATAAATCTACTCTAGATGTATTGGATATTACAAGAGTGTGGTCACAACACTATACACAATGGTTCTAGACTGCAGAAGATTGTCCTTCCAAATTCTGGTTGAGTTAAAAATGCTCACCCTACCACTGCCAATTATATCAGTGCTAATGAGCAATGGTATGGAATATGACAGGGAATCCTCTCTCTCTCTCTGTCTCTCTCTCTGTCTCTCTCTCTCTGTCTCTCTCTCTCTCTCTCTCTCTCTCTCTCTCTCTCTCTCTCTCTCTCTCTCTCTCTCTCTGTCTCTCTCTCTGTCTCTCTCTGTCTCTCTCTCTGTCTCTCTCTCTCTGTCTCTCTCTGTCTCTCTCTCTCTTTCTCTCTCTCTCTCTCTTTTTTTACCGCTTTCAGGCACACTGCTTTATTGAGTTGTGTAATGAATCAGCCCAATCCCTTCTTCAGCAACCTCCCACTTCAAAATAAAACGATGCCACTGCAGTTGCACCAGGAGGTCTGCTACATCAGAGGAGATCAACGCTTCAATGTTTTGGTTTCGCTGGTCTCCGACACCATTTTGCCATCCACAATTTTGGTGGAGCGAATCTTCTGAGAGGCTTGCATGGTGCTTTCCAGTAAAGCATCTTTCAGGTTTAATTCCTCTACACCCTCCAGCAGATGCCTATAGGTAGCAATCTCTGCTTCCAGCTTGTCTTTGATGTTTAACATGGCCTGATAGTCATCTGCCGGGCGCTGGACGTCATTCCGTAGCTGTGCCAGCTCAGTTTCTGTCCTCAGCAGAATTCCATTCAGATGTTCTACTTGCATTGCATAGCGAGACTCCACTTCGAGCAGTTGCCCTCCAGACTGGCTCTCACATTGCACATAGATTCCAGTTCAATTTCCAATGTTTGGATTGTACGTCGCAAATCCGTAATGGTGATACGGACCGTTTCAATTTCTTTGGTATTTCGGTTGATGATGGTGGTGCTCTCTGAGATCTGCTGGCTCCAGTACTTGTCCAAATCCTCAAGATTCTTCTGAGCCAAGGCATCATACTGCGCACGAATCTCTGCCATTATCTTGGCCAGATGCTGTGATTTGGGAGCATCTCCTCTCTCTCTCTCTCTCTCTGTCTCTCTCTCTCTCTTTCTCTCTCTGTCTCTCTCTGTGTCAAAAACATTAAGATGGCAGCTACATGTAGCCCTCAACTTGTGACCACAAATTTCTATTGTTAAGGAAGACATTCTTAAGTGAGTTTTGCCCTGTTTTACAAAGTTTCTTGCCACGGTTATTAGATTAGTAACACGGTCATTAAATGAATCTAACTTCCTCATTGACTTTGCTTGTCAGAAGATCGTAAAAGATGATCGCATGACGCTGCAACCATCATAAATATGAGCCAGTTGCCAAACATCTGAATTTTGATTAGGTGACTATGGGGATGCTGCAACTGCCGTGTGAAAAATGGTCATAAGTCACTTTTTTTCAGTGCTGTTGTACTTTGAACGGTCACTAAATGAATGGTTGTAAGTCGAGGACTCCCTGTATAACCGCACAACTGAAGACCCGCCTACCCCTTTGTAACTTTGCATGTGAGCTACGTGTCAAAAATGGGTGGAGCTTCAACCCTCCATTTGTAGCCACTGTCTTGATATTTTGAGCACCACAGATTCCCTTGAGGTTGGATATGTATAATTAGAGCCCTGTTTCTCAACCTCAAGATGGGTGGACTTCAACTTCCCCTTGCTGGCTGGGGAATTCTGGGAGTTGAAGTCCACCCATCTTAAAATTCCAGAGGCTGAGAAACACTGAATTAGAGAGTTCATAAGGTCCATTTCAGTCTACTTTGGATTGGGCCTTGCACTCACCATGGAGGGAATGGATGAGAATGAGTCCCAGGCTTCCATTCATCAAACTTAATGAAGCAACAGGACTTGAAGGCAAGAAGCCAACTGGAAGCTGGGTTTTTGGAAGATGATTCTAAGTTGGACCAAATGAATATTCCCGTTGCTGTTCTCATTTACTTGCACGAAAGGGAGTTTTGCTTCCAAAGATTACTTCAAAGGAGAAGAATTTTGGTGACATCCTCATGGGAAGACCACGATGTTCTTCCACTGATTTAGGGATGAGGTCTCTCTTTTGTAATAAGTCTTCCCTGCACCTACCAGAAACCCTCCCTGCCTTTCTCCAATTCCATTAAGTCCCAAGAGAAAGTCCAGGTCGAGAAAGACGAAGTCAAGTTGGAAAATGTGGGATATCAGGGAGGCTTCAGAGTGACAGGAAAAGAGAACCCCAGAATGTCTCTCCACCAGCAGAAGCTTCAACACATTCTCCGTCAGTGAGAACAGCTCCCAAAGCCACCGTGAGAAACCTGAGCAAAATTCTCAAGCATCTGGAGAAGAAGATCGAAGAACAGCAAATCTTTTGGTGGAGAAGAAATTTTTTTGAGAAATGGCAAGGAGAGCAGCTTTGGCCAAGCTTTCCTTCCCCCCCAAGTTGGAGTTGACTTCCAAAGATTGCGTAATGCATAATAAGTTGTTGCAATAAACAACTTCAGACTTGACTCCCCCATTTTCCCAACATTTTCACTTGTACTTTATTCTTTGGTAGGTTTAATAAAATTATTAAATAAGGGGGGGGAAATTAGTTGGGACTAGCTTAATTGCTACGGTTCTTTGACTTTTAAGCGAGCGGCAACTTTACACCATTTATCTGGTAGTAAACTCTGCTAATACAGGTAGTCCTCAACTTATAACCACTTGTTTAGTGAAAGGTCAAAGTTTCAATGGCACAGAAAAATGTGACTTATGATCAGTTTTCACACTTACGACCGTAGCAGCATCCCCATGGTCACATGATGAAAAGGCAGACATTTGGCAACTGGCATGTATGTATGATGGTTGCAGTGCCCCGGGATCATGTGATCCCCTTTTGCCACCTTCTGACAATCAAAGTCAATGGGGAAGCCAGATTCACTTAACAACTGGAGTGATTCACTTAACAACTGTGGCAAGAAAGGTCATAAAATGGGGCAAAATTCACTTAACAAATGTCTTGCTTAACAACAGAAATTTTGAGCTCAATTGTGGTTATAAGTTGAGGACTACCTGTAATCTTACTTCCAAACAGACATGGGAGTTCATTGTCAGCAACAAGTAATGATGAGTGCATTTCAGAATCAGAATCAGAATTGAGCTGGAGGGGATCTTGGAGGTCTTCTAGTCCAGCCCCCTGCTCAAGCATGTGGCTGTCGAGTCCCTTCTTAAAAACCTCAAGTGTTGAAGCACCCACAATGTCTGAAGGCAACCTGTTCCACTGGTTAATTGTCCTCACTGTCAGGAAGTTTCTCCTTAATTCCAGGTTGCTTCTCTCTTTGATCAGTTTCCATCCATTGTTTCTTGTCTTGCCTTCTGATGCTTTGGAGAAGAGTTTGATCCCCTCTTCTTTTTGGCAGCCCCTCAAACACTAGAATACTGCTATCATGTCCCCCCTAGTCCTTCTTTTCTCTAGACTGGCCAAACCCAAATCCTGCAGCCGTTCTTCATATGTTTTAGTCTCCAGGCCTTTAATTGTCTTAGTTGCTCTTCTTTGCACTTTTTCCAAAGTCTCAACATCTTTTTTGTAACGTGGTGACCAAACCTAGATGCAGCTATAGTTCCCTTCTTAAAACATTTTACTTTCACTGGAATGGACCACCAATATTTTAAGAATTGTTTAAGTTTATAACTGGAAATGGATGATAGTCTGGTCCATGTACAATATCTTGTTCAAAGAAATGCAAACTAATCAATGTAAAGTTTTATAAAGGAAAATCTGTGCACTGTACTACAAAAAAACTTTTTTTTTTTTTTTTTAAATGGCTTTCTTTTCTTCTGGCTAATGGGTTGCAGATCTCAGCTCCTTGTAGATTCTAAGCTTAACACTTCCGTCCTAAGTCAAGGAGCATAGAATGAATTGCAGATTTCTTGATGCCCTTTTGGAAGAAGCAAGAGGCTGAGATATGGGCACGGCAGAGAACACGTCAGCCAGAATGGCCCCAGGGTGGTGTTCACAGGACTCAAAAACCAAATGCACAGGTATAGAATAGGTGGTACCTGGCTCAATAGGGAGAGGGATCTTGTGAGAGGGATCTTGGAGTCCTAGTGGACAATCACTTAAATATGAGCCAACAGTGGGCGGAAGCAGCCAAAAAAGCCAATGCAATCCTAAGCTGCTTTAATAGAGGGATAGAATCAGATCACGTGAAGTATTAGTACCACTTTACAAAGCCTTAGTCAGACCACACCTGGAATACTGCACCCAGTTTTGGTCACCACTGTATAAAAAAGATGTTGAGAGTCTGGAAAGAGTGCAGAGAAGAGCAACAAAGATGATTAGGGGACTGGAGGCTAAAACATATGAAGAATGGTTGCAGGAATTGGGTATATCTAGTCTAGTGAAAAGAAGGACCAGGGGTGACATGATAGCAGTGTTCCAATATTTGAGGGACTGTCGCAAGAAGAGGGGATCAACCTGAAGCCAGGCAGGAAAGCCATCAATTAACACGTGAGAAATAATTATTTAATTCTGTTTTGATTAGGCTCCACCTGGAATACCATGATAAATTCTGCTCACCTTTGGAGCAAGTTTAGAAGAGATCTACTAAGATGGTACACCAAATCCTACGAGGGACAGTTAAAGCATCTGGTATGGGGTCCCAGTGCTCTCTGAATGTGATTATTTTCTTGCAGATGTTTCATTACCTGACTAAGTAACATCATTGGTGCATTGATGATGTTACCTAGTTAGGTAATAAAACATCTGCAAGAGCTCAACCAAGCTCAGAGAGCACCAAGGATCCAGCAGTTCAACCCTAAACCACAAACATTCTTTTTATTGGGTCTGGATATATTTAGCTTAGGTGGGCAGACTCAGGGGGGTGATGTTATAGTTAAGTAGCTTTCAATCATCTGAAGGATTGTCAGACAGATGGACACATTCTCTACTTCCCCAGAGGGCAACATCAAAACCAGTGGCTGAAACTCTAAGGTTTAGGCTATGCATCAGGGGAACATCTGACGATGAGCTGTCAGCCAGAAGAACAAACCACCACATCAAATGGTGAATTCTCTCTCATGGACCTTCATGGATGGTCTTCTCTCCGAGATGCATCAGTGGACCCTCACCTGAGAGAATGGGCCTCTAATATTTCTTCCAGCTATTCCTGCTTGCAACAACACGGAAGAAGGCTGGGGTGTTGGTGCAACCCATGAATGTATCCGAATGCTCAAAAATACCATCTCCAAAATTGTCACGTCTGCTTATATTCCAAGGGCCAAAAAGTTAAATGATTCTCTGGGATTATTTTCATGAACAAGCTAAACATGATGTTTAAAATGAAGACCCCAGGGAGGGTGGAAGAAAGTGGTGGGGGTGACATCATTGTTTGCATTCTCTTTGATGACTCCTAGTTGTAATAGGAGAGAGGTTTTCTCAACTAGCCAAATCCTCTCCATGACATGTCCAGAAAACACAGTTTAAGCCCCCAGCCTGTCAAAACGCAGAGCGACGGTCAGACATGCAAGTGTTCTGGACATCTGACCTTAAAACTCTCCTTAGAAACAGCCACAGACTTGAGAAACCCTTCCTTCCAGTACAATGACTAGAAAAAATATCCTGGTTGGCTTCACACAACATATTTGGCTAAGCTAAACAGGGGGATGGGCAGTTTGCAATTCTGTGAGTTGTGTGAATCCAGCCTGTTGTACAAATCAGATCATCTCATGAAACTGCAAATGTGCTTGTTTAACTATCCTTTATCCTATATCTTGAACTGTATTAACTTGACTTTGCTGTGTGAATCCAGTTTAAATGTTCCTACATCAAGTATATAAATTGTGACGTTTTAGTACAGGATTGGGCATCTCTCCCCCCCCCTTTTAAGAGCCTTTCTATCCATACAAAGTTTTGATGGAGAAATGTGATGCCACCAGAAAGAGGGAGCTAAAAGGTTCAACCTTTCTCTTGGGTTGTGCGTGAGAATGAAGACGAAGGCCGTTCAATGTGTTAGATGGGTTTGGTGGAGGTTTATGGTACCTATTTCAGTGCTTCCCCCCCCCCCTTTTATAATGAAAAATGCCAATTGTAGATTTTGTCCTGCAGTTTTGGAGAGTGGGCTCCAAGGTCTGAAAAGGCGGCTGGACTATCATGTTAAGCCAGAAGAGATATTATTCTTTCAAGCTTTTCATTTTAGTTAATGAACGGCAATTGTGGTATGTTAACCTGCATTTACCACAAACAGGTCAGATTGGAAGATTCTCACACTTGCATGATGGATCCTCCCTATACTTGATGACAACAAATTATTTTCTCTGTACAACAGTTGAGAATCTGCCTGGTCACAAAGGTTGCCTAAGGGAAAGGGATATCCCCCCTCATTAAGTTTGATATAAACAGTAAGGAGGTTTCAGGTATTGTTCTTGCCACCTCCAAACAAGTAAGAACATGCTTGAAATTCTGGAGCAAAGACCACCAGTGTAGATCAACCTTTCTCAATCCAAGTGATCTCCAAAAATATAGGTTTCCGTTTCCAACATTCCCTGTGAATATGACCATGACTATAACCCCTAAGAGTTGAAGTCCAACAGAGGTTTACTGCAGACAATTCTGAACAGAGATTGAGTGTTGTTAGTTGCGAAGTCGTGTCCGACCCATCGCGACCCCATGGACAACGTTCCTCCAGGCCTTCCTGTCCTCTACCATCTTCTGGAGTCCATTTAAGCTCACACCTACTGCTTCAGTGACTCCATCCAGCCACCTCAGTCTCCATGGACAGTATGGACAGTATTCCCCATGGACAGTACCAAAAGGCAAAAAGAGATTGAGTAGGAGTCCAAATAACATGGATTGTGCTTTGGGGAAGAACCCTATTCTCTTGTGGGATCCAGGTTGGGGCAATCCATGGTGGGTAGTTCATTTATCTTTACTTTTACCAAAATTCTGGCTTGACTTTTTAAGTTCTTCCTTTTGGATGAGCTTTCAACTGATCTCAGGCAATCTTCCCCAGCCTGTCTCTGTCCAGAAATGAGACCCCCACCCCCACCCCAAAAGTTGCTGGTCATTCTGGCCAATGGGACGTCTGTAGGCAGCAATTCCACACACCTGGAAAGTGTTACGTTGGGGGAGGCAGGGAATGTGTGTGCAATTTATTAAATTTCTGATGCAACTTTATAAAGGGATCATCTTTACGTGGGTGGTTTGATTGTTGTTCTCACTGCTATAAAGTGCCTGGAGCACATTTTCTTTGTGAGTGGAAAGGGGCTACGGGTCTCCTAATAAACAAATTAACTAACAGACAACACATAAGGCAACTCTTATAATCAAGGAAAGAGGGTTTCAAGCAAAACTGAGCCATGACTCTTAACTGAAAATGCCTTTTTAACCCAGCATTGTTTGTTGTTGGTTTTAAATCTGTTTCTTTTCTTTCTCCACTCGAGAAAGCAAATTATTTTAAGCAACAACATTAGCAAAATAATAATAATAATACAGACTAGAAATGCAAGGGACCCCTTAGTCGTCTGAGACCAAATAAACTCAACAGGTATTCCTGGGTCAGAGTTACCTTGACCTTTCAATCTAGAACAATTCCCGTTATCCTGCAAATCCTGCTCCCCACTTCCTTGGCAAGGCTGTTCCCACACTTAAGAAAAACACAGGAAGATCTAAGGAAACTTATGGGGAAACGAAGAAGACAAAGCACAGGATCCAAAAATAGAAGTGAAGCCCATACATTTCCTTTACATATGGCAGCTGACTCCAGATTTCTACAAAATCTTCGGGGCCATATGCTTTCTCCATTCCCTACAAACACACACACACACACACACACACACACACACACACACACACACACACACACAAAGAGGAAATGGAACCTGGGATTGTTTCATTATCAGCAAAGAGCTTCAGCCCTCTTGTTTTCTTTTCCCCTTAACGAAATGCTTGGAGAATTACAAAGCCCCTTTTGCAAAACCGAAAGCTTTGCCGCTTTAGCTACACAGCCACGTCCCTTTTGTTCCATCAAGGAATTGGGTGTTGTTTGGCCCAGCGTGAGGGGCAGCAGAGGAATTAAAACAAAAACAAAACGTACAATTGGATTGCCTAAAGTTTTGCGGAGAAAGAAACGGATGGGCTGTATCCAACTGCACGAAAAAAAATAATAAATTCTGAGCCAGCCACCATTTTGACTTCCCATTGTTCTGAACAATGTGCACGGTTTCCACCCCACTGTATGCTGAGAGCCATTCAGAGCCATTTCCCCCGAGGCTTGGACTGATCCGTTAGCGATTGTACTCTCGAAAGGAACGTGGGACAAGCATAAAATCAGACCTGTTTTATGACTCTCAAACTTCATCAAAATACACACTGGTTTAATCCAGGACAGTTAAGATGGTTAACCCCTGCATGTTTCTCTCACATTAAAAATTGCCATTTTGAAAGGGATACTAGACTCAAGACTGCAGCCTGGAAAATGGCATTGTGCTTCGCAATCTTGAAGGCACCATTTCCATTGGGAAATGTCCTCAGTGAAGCTATTCTGGATGTCTCTGCAGTTCTCATATGGACCCCTAACTCTTACAAAAATGTCTGAAGTAAAACATTCTGGAGTAGCAAACAGATAAACAGAATTAAGATGGTTTGGGAAAGTGGGGTGGGGATGTGAAGGTTTATATAATGCAATCCAATACAATACAGTCCAACCCATCCCTCCCTCCCTCCCTCCCTCCCTCCCTCCCTCCATCCCTCCATCCATCCATCCATCCATCCATCCATCCATCCATCCATCCATCCATCCATCCATCCATCCATCGACTTCTAACCTACATCTTCTGAAGGACCACAAGGAGAGAGTTACTATATTTTCCCTGCAACAGCAATCCAGCAATTTAGGCTGAGGTAAAAGTGGCAGGTTCAGAGCCATTTCGTAAATTTCCCAGGATGAGAGTGAATTCGAAAACAGTCCCTTCCCATAATTCCAAAACTCAGCAGTTCAACCTTTACCAGTTGTCGGCAATACCATTCAATAAAATCTAAGTGCCGATTTAGGAAACTCTCTGAATCTCACCTTATCTACCTTACACGTTTCTCTCTCAGCACTGAATTACAAAAAGAGTCGTGCTGCACAAGAACATCACCACAAATGCAAACATTATAGAGTTGTTCCTAGAATCCCATGCCTATAAAAAGCTCTTTAGTGAATATTTCTGAAGCAAACCCTGATTTTATCTCCAATAACTTGATACATCCAGCTCTGTTGGGGTCCTCCTTTCACTGAATGTAGTTTTCCAGGTGCCTATTTAACTTTTTAACAACTGGCACCTCCATTTGTTTGTTTTTCCTCCCTTTTCATGCCGTGTGTATTTCACACTGTAAGCCTGCCTCGGTTTCACAGCTTATACGTATGTTATTGTGTGTGCCTTTTGGCTAAGAGTAGGGATAAAAATATCTTATGGGCTTTGAATCATCCAGCTTGTCTGACATGACTTTGACATCTTGTCTTTTCGTTGTAGTAAAAAAAGCAAAAGCTGGATCGGAGATCTGGTCCCATATGAAAATATCCCCGGATGATTCATCCAGCCGTTGCCTGATCCTGTTCTGGTTAGCTCAGACTCCCGTTACAGCAAAGGCTTTCTCAGTCAACATGAGCTTATGCAAAGTGGCATTTGCAGATCATAATCTGAACTGGCAAATGGCTTCTTTCTCTCTCTCTCTCTCTCTGTTTGCCTAGCCCTAGCAGATGAATAAATAAGTAAGGAGAATACAATTGGGCTGTGCAAAAGCATTAAAAAACACGTCAGTCTAAGTGGGGTTTCATTTGGTTTCTCTCCTGGTGCGCCCCCCCCAATCCACGTCCCATTTATTTATTGGTTTATTTGATGGTATCCTACCTTTATTATGTTTATAAATAACTCAAGGTGGTGAAAATATCCAACCAACACACCTTCCTTCTCCTGTTTTCCCTACAACAATCCTGGGAGGTGAGTTGGGCTAAGAGAGAGTGAGTAGCCGAAGGTCACCCAGCTGGCTTTCCTGTCTAAGGCAGGACTAGAATTCACCACCGCCTGGTGATTGATTCAAAGTCACCCAGCCACCTTTTGTGCCTAAGGCAGGACTAAAACTCACCGTCTCCTGATGATTGGTCCAAAGTCACCCACCTTGGCTTTTGTGCCTAAGGCAGAACTAGAACTCACCGTCTCCTGGTGATTGGCCCAAAATCACCCAGCCGGTGTTCCTGGCTAAGGTAGGACTAGAACTCACCATCTCTTGTTTTTCGCCTGGTGGCTTAACCACTAGACCGAAATGGCCCCTTACTAGATATGGATATGAAACAGTAACTGGTGTGTTTTCTGATGCCCACAAGACAGTATTTGTGATATAATACACTTTGCTTTTCTAATGCTCTGGCCCCATTGCATGTTTTTCATCTCTGCCCCCTGTGCACAGCTAGCTGGGGAATTCTGGGAGTTGAAGCCCACACATCTTAAAAGTTGCCAAGCTTGAGAAACATTAATCTGGCGCAATCCTTTGCAAAGTGGGAAAGCCAATTAAACTACTTTTGAAGGCTGTCTATCCATTCTATTCATAACATTTCCAGAGATGGAGTACCTATTTACCATACCTGAAATCACCTGACTGTGTTTTATGACAGTTTTGCCCAAAATTGGCAATTCCTTCCAGTTTTCAGCAAAACCGCAGCCATAGTGAAGGATTGGTCCACTTAAGCTCATAAAATTGGGTTTGTTGACTGATCTGTTTTATGACCAACTTACAACTGCTATGGGCAGACTCTGTTATGGTTATGATGCATAAAATGTTCATGTTACGACTAAAGAATCTGTTTGCAAGGAAACCTTTTTAGTTACAGCACAGCAGATCAAACCGTTGGCAGAATCATATTTCTTTGATGAACTGAAGCCCACAAACCATCTTTATATAAATAAAGTTCTTCCACGGCTTCTGGTTATTGATGATGGGTTAATTTTGTATGGTCTGGGGCAAAAAATTTTTTTTAATTTTTTGCAAATTCCTTCCCCCCCCCCTCTAATGAATTGCACAATTAAATGCCAGATGGACAAACTGAACATAGCGGTTGTGTGAATTGACCACACAAGTTGGACAGAGCTTATGGCTGATCTTCAAACAAAACAAGACTTTATTGCCTTATTTCAAAATGAAGAAAAGCCCAGCCAAGACTATCTGTTCTCCATCCTCAAATGCCCTCTGGACAGAAATATGGGATATAAATGGACTAAATCATAATAAAACTTTAAATAGCCATCTCACTGAATCCAAGCTGAATGCAATGGGGAGTTAATCAGGCGACAGGGGAAAAAAAATCAGTTTTTCTTCCACCTGCAATCCTGGAAAGCTTTTGCTGTTATGAAGGGCTAGTGCTCAGTTCCACACACACACCAGTATGCTGAGTCAAAGAACCCCACTTCAGGAAAAATAAATAACTGTGGTTCCAAGCTGGTTTGCTCAGGCAACCATTGCTAAAGCTAACCACCAACCAATGGTTAAAATGCAAGGAGGAGGTGGGTTCTAGTCCTGCCTTAGACATGAAAACCATCTGAGTGACTTTGGGTCGATCACCAGGAGACAGTGAGTTCTAGTCCCGTTTTAGGCATGAAATCCAGCTGGGTGACTTTCGGCCAATCACAGGAGACGGTGAGTTCTGGTCCTGCCTTAGGCATGAGAACCATCTGGGTGACTTTGGGCCGATCACAGGAGACGGTGAGTTCTGGTCCTGCCTTAGGCATGAGAACCATCTGGATGACTTTGGGCCGATCACCAGGAGACGGTGAGTTCTGGTCCCGCCTTAGGCATGAGAACCATCCAGGTGACTTTGGGCCAATCACAGGAGACAGTGAGTTCTGGTCCTGCCTTAGGCATGAAAACCATCTGGGTGACTTTGGGCCGATCACCTGGAGACGGTGAGTTCTAGTCCTGCCTTAGGCACGAAAACCAGGAGACGGCAAATTCTAGTCCTGCCTTAGGCATGAAAGCTGGCTGACTTTGGGCCATTCACTTTCTCTCAGCCCAACCTATCTCAAAGGGTTGTTGTTATGAGGAAAACAGGAAGAGGAAGAAATATTAGGTGTGTTCACTGCCTTGAGTTAATCATTAAATGAATGAATGAATGAATGAATGAATGAATGAATGAATGAATGAATGAATAGTTAGTTAGAATCAGAGCACAGCAACCAAAACTCCTTAGAAGAAACAAAAAATTTCAATGCTTCTGATCAGATCAGGGACTGGGAAGAAAAAAAATTTGAGCTTTGTCCTGCAGACATTAACGGTGAACAAAACCACAGCCTGATTGGGGAGACGCTGGTCTTCTTGGGGTTTCCCCTCCAACTCTCCCCAACGCAACATCTGGAAAAATGTTTCTAGGAGGAATTGCCATCTAGTGGGCATCTCCAGGCATTGCCTTGTACACGGCCCGCTCTATTCCCCTTGGCATCCAAAAACAGACGGGGGTGGGGTGGGGGTGGGGATTCTAATTGGAACCATCCCTAGAAAAATCCCACCCAATTAAGTTGACAGCATTTTTGAAATAGTTCTGTCTCTAAAGGAAACCGAACTGAACTCTGGAGCAGTTCAACTATAGGCTGCATCTAGACCAGGGCTAGGCAACCTTGGCTCTTTTATGACTCGTGGACTTCAACTCCCAGAATTCCTGAGCCAGCCGTGCTGAGGGGAAAGGGAGAGGTTTCCAAGCTGAGCCATGCTGGCTCAGGAATTCTGGGAGTTGAAGTCCACGAGTCATGAAGGGGCCATAGTTCCCCTATGCTGGCTCAGGAATTCTGGGAGTTGAAGTCCACGAGTCATGAAGGGGCCATAGTTCCTCTATGCTGGCTCAGGAATTCTGGGAGTTGAAGTCCACGGGTCATAAAAGAGCCAAGGTTGCCTACCCCTGATCTAGACCCTCACCCCATCCCAGCCAAGGGAAGCAGCTTTTCTGCTCTGGATTCATCCAACTTTCTGGCTTAACGCGCAACATGCATGTCCACAGACTGAGATGCAAACGGTTAGGCAGATTGTTAGCAGCCCACTTAAATGTGGTCTGGCTTGTGTCCTGCTCCACGTTTTTGATGCGGAGACGTTCTTTCCAGGAGCTCATGAACCAGAGAAGGCTCCCCTTCAGCAGTTTTTCTCAAGCTTGACCACTGTAAGACGTGTGGACACAAAGTTGTCAAGCTTGAGAAATATCCTCCTTTAGGAAGACATTTAGCAAGAAATTCCTTGTCCAACCGCATTATGAATGATCCAGACATACATGGAGAATATTGATACTCAAGCTTGTTAATTTCATATCTGAATGAGTCATCCCAGGTTAACTTTCAGAGACCTATTTCCTTCCTGGCTTCAAAGCAGCTTTCCAGAGAAGTTCATCTGCAAATTCTGGTTGTGAACCATCGCATGTTAATGATTTATCATGAAGTAGAAATTCAGCTGTGAGTCATTACTAATACATTTGCTCTCCCTGCCACATCACGGCCCCGTCATCTTCCACTGAGGAACCTGGTGGTTCCCATGCGCACAACCGACTATTGAAGTCTCACCTTGGTTTGGCTGTCTTGTGCTGAGCGTATTTGGTGGACACGACCTATTCAGGTTTCGATGGGATTATGCAGATTTAGGAAATGGGTTGCTTCAATAGCTGGATGTTGTGGAGTCAAAGCTGATCGGCACTGCAAAGTAGTGGCCAAGATTTAGGGCAGGGGTCTTCAAACTTGCCCTTTTATGACTTGTGGACTTCAACTCCCAGAATTCCTCAGCCAGCGTGCCTGGCTGAGGAATTCTGGGAGTTGAAGTCCACAAGTCGTAAAAGGGCCAAGTTTGAAGACCCCTGATTTAGGGCTTCTCAAGCAGATCCACAAAGGATTGACTTAAGGTCAACTAGGTGGCCAGCCTGGTGATGGGGGACATATGAAAAACACAAATGGAACTTTGAAAATACGGTTGTGGGCCTCTAAACACACCTACCTCTGCGTATGGATTTTATCCCCAGTAAATATGAACGGAAAAACATTCATATGGTATATTAACAGGGATTCTTCTGTGTCTTGACAATGTCCCTCTCTCTCTCTCCCCCCTCTCCCTTAGCTTCTTCATCTGATTTTCCCCATAACAACAACCCTGTAAGGTGTGGGTTGGACTGAGAGAGAGTGATTGGCTCAAAGTCACCCAGCTGACTTTCATAGCTAAGGCGAGACTAGAACTCACCATCTCCTGGTTCCTATTCTGGTGCTTTAACCACTAGACCAAACTGGGTATTATATCCGATAATGTAATGTAATGTAATGTAATGTAGTAATGTAATATAATATAATAAATTAATATAATATAATATAATATAATATAATATAATATAATATAATATAATATAATATAATATAATATAATATAATATAATATAATATAATATAATATAATTAATATAATATAATATAATATATAATATAATATAATATAATATAATATAATATAATATAATATAATAGTAGTATAATATAATATAGTATAGTATAATATAATATAATATAATATAATATAATATAATATAATATAATATAATAATATAATATAATATAATATAATATAATATAATATAATATAATATAATATAATTAATAATATAATATAATATAATATAATATAATAATATAATAATAATATAATATAATATAATATAATATAATATAATAATAATATAATATAATATAATATAATATAATATAATATAATATAATAATATAATAATAATATAATATAATATAATATAATATAATATAATATAATATAATATAATATAATATAATATAATATAATATAATATAATATTATATAATATAATATTATATAATATAATATAATATTATATAATATAATATTATATAATATAATATAATAATATATTGCATTACATTACATCATATATAAAATTGATATATAATTTTATAGCCATATCACCAACCTAGCAAAGTAAATTAGGATGAGAGAGAGGACATCTTCATCTCTATTGCTGGCACGACCAGCCTAAGAACTTGTACGGCAGGCGATGCCTCCAGAGAGGCACAATATGAGGAGAAGGAGTTAAATAGTTTGGCCCAGAACAAGGCAGTTATGATTTTTAAAAGCCAAGAAATTCCAACTCTTATTTTGGGATTAATCATTCTGTTTGAGTGGCATGTATTTTCTGAACAGTAAAATGTGGTAGTCAACTCAGTTATCCCAACCTTCTTCAGGAACCAATGGAAGGAATAGGATGGCATACAGAGAAAATTTCATATGAACTGAAAAGAGGAAGTTCGGCTGAACAGCAATAGATAGTATCTTTTTTTGGAGAAAGAGTAAAGGAAAGGAGGTTTTGGGTGTGCAACAACAACAGCAACAAAAACCAAACCAGGAATCCTTACTTTCTTTTGCAGAATGTTAGAAAAGAAAACCACACCACATCAAAAGTAGAATTCATCCCGGTCAAGATATCAAGTGACAGCATCTTTTAATTTTTGAGGTTCTCTGCATTGGTCTCCTATCAAGTCAAATCTAGGTCCTTCCAACTTTGTGTTTGCATACAGCACAATTTTCAAACTCAAAACCAGAATTTCAGCATCAGGGCACACAGCAAATGCCACAAGCTGGACTTTGAACCTTGATTCCCCAGTTGCTCGCATATGGAAGCTACCTTCCATAGCAGATCCTTCATTGTCCTATGATAGTGGACTCTTCTCATTGATAAATATCTCTCCAAGGTTCCAGGTAGAACCAGGACATAACAGGACTTCCAAAGTTCTCAACCCCATTTGTGGGCAGAAAAATTTGGGTGGATGGAGACGTTCTGGAGAAGATTCTGAAGATTTGAATGGCAAATTCTTTTCTGAGATCTTTTCTTGGGATTGAAGGGAAATAGGAGAAGACCACCAGCCTCGAGACCGTTCCCAATTCTCCTAAATAATAATGGTCAGATGACCACACACCATACATTATGGTTTTCTCCAAAATTCTGTTTTGCTCTGAGAGAAGTTTTGAAAGTGAAATCCTTTCAGTCAGATTGAATGAGAATTAGTAGAGGGGAAAATACCTCTTTCTTTTACCTGTTCTCTGTTTTTTTATGCTTAAACAAGTATGCCAATGATTATCTTGGTCTCTTCTTTGGGCAAAGTGAGTCTCTACTACAAGTGGACTTATTCATGCATTTGTGAACAAATCCCAGGACTGTAGATTCATAAAAGCATGAGCCACAGTAAGGAAAGGCAAAGATATTGACTCGTTAAGTCACTGATTTTATCTAGTAATCTCACTGAGAGCACACAGCGAGGGTGTCCAACCTTGGCAACTTTAAAACTTGTGGACTTCAACTCCCAGAATTCCCCAGCCAGTTGCTGACGGGAATTCTGGGAGTTGAAGTCCTCATGTCTTAAAGTTGCCAAGGTTGACCATCCTTGGAATATACAGTAATTCAACTCCTGGGCGTGCGTTTAAGTCAAGCTATCACCGAAAAAATAGAAGACACGCTTTTAGGAAAGTGCCCTCAGCAAGGCACTAAGTGAGCGGCTGATGAGGTTTTGCACCTTGACCGGCTACAAAGGTTCTTGAAATCCAGACCTTCTGCATTCTCAGCTCCGGCCAGGACAGAGTTGGCCTGGCTTTATTTGGAAGACTTTGCTGAGGAGCGGCATTGCTACCCGAAAGGATGCTGAGCGACTCAGGTGGGCGGCAGACAGGGGAAAAACTAGAGCCCTTCCAAACTGCAGCAAAGGGCCCTGGGAACTCCAGTCCACGTTGCCCTTCCAACTCTGGAAGGCTCCAGGACAATTTGCAAGACCAAATCTGGAAGGCTCCAGGACAATTTGCAAGAAAACCCAGAGACTTACCTTGAAGCGCCAGCATTATGCAAACGGCCAAGGCAACCTCCAACTTGACAGTCATGTTCTGGTGCGGCCAAGGTGGGTCCTTTGGCAGCAGAAGGTGCCCAGCCCAGGATGCCCTCTTAGGCACCAGATAAGCTGCAAAGGTGGCTGGGGTGGCAAAATCGGCCAGGGGCTGTGGGAGCTGGCTGGAAAAAAAAAAAGGGGGGGGATCCTCTCCTTCTTTCCTGATGCTGCCAAGATCGACTCGGTCCTTCCTTCTAAGTCTCCCGCGATCTCTCCAGTGGGGCTGGGGGGGTGAGCAAGAAAGGAAGCCGGAGACTTCGAAGTTGGCAGAAGCGGCGGGGCTCCCGATCTTCGCGAGGTCCCGGTCTCTTCCCGGTTAGCAGGTGTTCCTGAGGCCGGAGAAGGCAGCCCACGCCCGTCGTGGCTCGGGGCGGGGATGGGGAGGCAGGGAGGTCGGGAGCCAGCAAGCAAGCGCCGGAGCCGCTGCGCCAACTTCTCAGCAACTCGCCAAAGTCTCAGGATTGGGGTTTTAAGCGGGGAGGGGGGAGCGCAGAGGCGACCGGGGGTCTGCGGTGCCTTCCGAGCTCTGGGGCTGATCCAAGAGAGGCCGGGGACTGTCATTTCCCCCTTGCCCCCTCCCAGGCGGAATTCGCTTTTCCTGGGATGGTGGATACGCACTTGGAATTCTTTAGAGGGGAAGCAAAGGAGGAAGGCGAGACGTCAGCAGCCAACGTCCCAGGCAGAGGATTCCCCCCCCCCAGCCCGTCCCCAACTCTCTCTCTCTCTCTCTCTCTCTCTCTCTCACACACACACACACACACACACACAAACACACACTTTTCGTCTGGCTGCGGAGAAACCCCGCTGCTACTTCCGCTTGCTTTACTTGAGGCCACTTTGCCCTCCCCTGCAAAGGCATTCACTTGCTCGCCGGCCGCGTGCAAGCCAGCTTTTTGCACGGGTTTGGCTGGCCGTGCCTGAACGGCGATTAGAAGCGGGAAGAAGGAGGAGGAGGAGGAGGCAACGCGGTCTAGTGGTTAGGGATTTGGAGCAAACTCTCCAGTCTAGAACATACAATAACAAGAGTTGGAAGGGACCTTGGAGGTCACCGAGTCCAACACCTTGCCCAGGCAGGAGTGTCTACGAGGTAGTCCTCGACTTACAACAGCTCGCTTAGTGACCGTTTGAAGTTACAACGGCACTGGAAAAAAGGGACTTATGACCGTTGTTCACACGGTGCTGCAGCCCCCGTGGTCACGTGATTTACATTCGGATGTTTGGCAACTGACTCACATTTATGACGGTTGCAGGGTCCCTGCGTCATATGATTCATTTGACAGCCCGGTTACTAACAGCTGCAGGAATTCGCTTAACCAAGGTGGCAAGAAAAGTCGTAAAACGGGGCAAAACTCACTTAACAAATTTCTCACTTAGCAACAACACAATTTGTTGTTTGGACTCAGTTGTGGTTGTAAGTTGAGGACTACCTGTATATCATTTCAGACAAGTGGCTGTCCTGTCTCTTCTTAAAAGCCTCCAGTGATGGAGCACCCACAAGGCAAGTCATTCCACTGGTTGATTGAAAGATATATATATATATATATATTTCTCTGCCTGCAAGCCTACCTCATCAGGTTGTTGTGAGGACATGCCAATTAAAAGGCCTTGCATCCTCAAGACTCGTTCATCCAACAAAACCCAGCATCTCTCATTGGGGTGATGGGAATTGTAGTCCGGCAACTGCAAGGCCCTGGATTGGGGTGGGGAAACAGGGTGCAAAATGGACTGCAGCAGCTTATGGGTTGCCCTGGAGGAGAAGATGATGATAAAAATAAAAAAAATATTTATGAACCGATCTCTTGAGAACAAATCTTTACTTTCGGATTGTTCTAAACAATGTAGGTCTGTGAGTGTGATAGTGAATGAACGTTTGTTTTGAGACTTTGGGAAAAGTGCAAAGAAGAGCCACTAAAATGATTAAAGGCCTGGAGACAAAAAGGTATGAAGAACAGTTGCAGGAACTGGGTATGCCCAGTCTAGAGAAAAGGAGTGACATGATAGCAGTATTCCAGTATTTGAGGGGCTGCCACAAAGAAGAGGGGTGCAACTTATTTTCCAAAGCACCAGAAGGCAGGACAAGAAATAATGGATGGAAACTGACCAAAGAGAGAAGCAACCTGGAATTAAGGAGAAACTTCCTAACAGTGAGGACAATCAACCAGTGGAACAGCTTTGCTGTTGTGGGTGCTCCATCACTGTAAGCTTTTAAGAAAGGACTGGATGGCCACTTGTCTGAAATGGTATAGGGCAGCGGTAGGCAACCTTGGCTCTTTTATGACTTGTGGACTTCAACTCCCAGAATTCCTGAGCCAGCATGGCTCAGCTTGGAAACCTCTCCCTTTCCCCTCAGCACGGCTGGCTCAGGAATTCTGGGAGTTGAAGTCCACGAGTCATAAAAGAGCCAAGGTTGCCTACCCCTGGTCTAGGAGGCTCACCGCTTAGAACAGGAGGACTTAGGACAGGGGTAGGCAACCTTGGCTCTCTTATGACTCGTGGACTTCAACTCCCAGAATTCCTCAGCCAGCATGGCTCAGCTTGGAAACCTCTCCCTTTCCCCTCAGCATGGCTGGCTCAGGAATTCTGGGAGTTGAAGTCCACGAGTCATAAAAGAGCCAAGGTTGCCTACCCCTGCTATAGGGTCTCCTGCTTGAGCAGGGGGTTGGACTAGAAAATCTCCAAAGTCCCTTCCAGTTCTATTCTGATTGATACAGGGGATGAAATAGGTATAATAAACAAGGGAATTAAATCCCAGCAGCCGAGCTTGAATGGGAATTTCTCTGATTGTCCACAGGGAGGGAGTCAAAAAAGTAAAGATGTATATCACAACTCAACAATTGAATCCTCTCCCCTTTTGACATCTGCTGTGGTGCACATAAAAACGGGTGCAGCTTCAATGGCTCTGCCCACTATCTTCACTTTTTAAACAACCTCCCCCTATCCCTGCAGACACCTCTGAGACTGCTCTTCCAGCCAAAGTGTGTTGTGTCACCCCAAAAGGAACATTGGAGCCACTTCGAGTTTGTCATCTGCTTATTTATACAAGTACCCTGCCTTTTCCTCAAAGAACTCAAGATGGAGCCCACGGCTTCTTCACCAGGTTTTATCCTCCTAAGAACCATGGATGGGTGGATGGAGGGATGGATACTGTAGGTAGACAAAGATGATATAGAAGATATAGATAAATAGAAGGTAGATGATAAAATATAGATCAGGGCTTTTCAACCAGTGGTACGGGTACCACCTGTGGTACATTGGCACCTGGCAGGTGGTACGCGACCATCCTAGAAAAGTGGTAGCGGGGGAGGGGAATGACCTGAACCAGTGGCAGCACCGCACAAGCCTGAGCGAGAGATGGCTGGAGCTGCAGGGCTGTCAGGGCTCAGCAGAAGCGCCAGGATCAGTGCCGCTTTCCAGCTGATCGGTGCTTCTTTGGGGCTGTCAGGGCTCAGTGGAAGTGCCAGGATCAGCGCCAGGCTCCAGCTGGAGCTCAGCGCTGATCCTGGTGCTTCTGCTGAGCCCTGAAGAAGCACCAATCAGCTGGACTGTTGCAGCATTTCCAGGGTCTTGTGATTTACATTCAGATGCTTGGCAACTGATTCATATTTATGACGGTCAGTGTCCCAGGGTCATGTGAAGTGACCAAAACCTGCTGCAACCACCCAGCAGACAGGGGGAATAAAAACTGAACACCCCCCACCCCACCCCCACTGCCAATCCTCAACAGAAATGCTCACAACAATGAAAACCTCGGACAGGAGGAAGAGCGCCGCAGGCAGGTGTCTTGCTTGGCTGTGCCTTGGGGGGGCACTTTTTTCAGTGCTATTGTAACTTCGAACAGTCACTAAGCGAACTGTTGTAAGTCAAGGACTACCTGTACTTTATCACTTTTTTCCTTCTTTTTTGGGGGGGGGGGGTCATCACGTTTTTGACACCTTGCTAGGCGACTGGTGGTACTCGGATGTTGCCATATCCTAAAAGTGGTACAATGGGTGAAAAGGTTGAAAAGCCCTGATATAGATGATAGATAGATTAGTACCGCTTTATAAAACCTTAGTAAGACCGCACCTGAAATGCTGCATCTAGTTTTGGTGACCACATTACAAAAAAGATGTGGAGACTTTGGAAAAGGTGCAGAGAAGAGGAACTAAGATGATTAAACGACTGGAGACAAAAACATATGAAGAACAGTTGCAGGAATTGGCCATGGATAAGTCTAGTGAAAAGTACTAGGGGTGACATAATAGCAGTATTCCAATATGTGAGGGGCTGCCACAAAGAAGAGGGGTTCAACTTATTTTCCAAAGCACCACAAGGCAAGAAATAATGGATGGAAACTGACCAAAGAGAGAAGCAACCTGGAATTAAGGAGAAGCTTCCTAACTGCAAGGACAATTAACCAGTGAAACGGCTTGCCTTCAGAAGTTGTGGGCGCTTCATTACTGGAGGTTTTCAAGAAAAGACTGGACAGCCATTTGTCTGGAACGGTATAGGGTCTCTTGCTTGAGCAAGGGGTTAGACTGGAAGACCTCCAAAGTCCTTTCCAGCTCTATTCTGACTGATTTAAGATTACAGATGATAGATAAATGGATAGATGGATGATGGATGATAGATAGCTAGATTAGATAGATAGATAGATAGATAGATAGATAGATAGATAGATAGATAGATAGATAGATAGATAGATAGATAGATAGATAGATAGATAGATAGATAGATAGATAGATAGATAGATAGATAGATAGATAGAGATAGATAGATAGATAGATAGATGATAGATAGATAGATAGATAGATAGATAGATAGATAGATAGATAGATGATAGATAGATAGATAGATAGATAGATAGATAGATAGATAGATAGATAGATAGATAGATAGATAGATAGATAGATAGATAGATAGATAGATATGAGAGAGAGGGAGGGAGGGAGGGAGAATGCTGTTATATTCCATCCCAAATTTTATGCTATAGATTAGAACAATGAAAGAATGAATTTCGAGGGGAAAAAGAATAAAACAGAAAACAATTGAAAAAGGAATTTTATTTATCAATGTAACATCAATGTAAATATTTATAAATGTGACATTCAACATCATGTTGGCAAGTCAATGATGCAGCTTCCTCTCTGCCTAAGTTTCCTGAGCTGTATATAAGTGGGGGGCCTTTTCTTTTCCCATACCATTCTTCCCTTTTGGGCCCCCCAAATATATAAAATAGAATATCACCTGTTATTGCAGGGCAGGTTTACCCGAAACCCCAACAGACTGAACCTGTCCGTGTCATTCTGGGGAAAGAGAAATTGCCTAACGTCTGAGCTTTCACTTCCACTTCTCCGCGGATCAGTAACTGGATGTTATATTACCTTTGCTGGAACACCTCCCAGGAAAGACAAAAGAAGGTGATGCCGATTTTCCATTCTCCAGCCAGGCTTTCCCCAACACAGTTGCCAACTTTGTGTGCCTGCAGTGAAAACAAGGCAACAATTATTCATTTAGAAAAGTTACATTGCTAGCCTACTGTATACAGGATAATCCAAGGTGAGTCATGGCAACTTTCCATAAAAACAAACACACACACATATAAATCTCCAAGGACAATCTATTCCAAAGGGTGGGGGTGTCCAGAGAAAGGTCTCTTCTTGCACCCCAACATTTGGACTTCTTTCACCAATGGGATACGTAGTATGCCCTCCCTGCTTGCCCAGGAAGGATGGGTCGATGAAATCAGGATGAGACGGTAACCTGGTCCCATGCCATGAATAACTGAATAACAGAGTTGGAAGGGACCTTGGAGATCTTCTAGTCCAACTCCCTGCTCAAGCAGGAGACCCTATACCAGGGCTGGCTCAGGAATTCTGGGAGTTGAAGTCCACGAGTCATAAAAGAGCCAAGGTTGCCTACCACTACCCTGTACCATTCCAGACCAGTGGCTGTCCAGTCTCTTCTTAAAAGCCTCCAGTGATGTAGCACCCACAACTTCTGGAGGCAAGCTGTGCCACTGGTTAATTGTCCTCACTGTCAAGAAATTTCTCTTTACTTTTAGGTTGCTTCTCTCCTTGATTAGTTTCTGTCCATTGTATCTTGTCCTGCCTTCTGGTGCTTTGGAAAATAGGTTGACCCCCTCTGCCATGTGGCAGCCCCTCAAATATTGGAAGACTGCTATCGTGTCACCCCTAGTCCTTCTTTTTACTAGATGAGACAAACCCAGTTCCTGCAACTGTTCTTCATATGTTTAGCCTCCAACCCCCTAATCATCTTTGCTGTTCTTTTCTGCACTCTTTCCAGAGTCTCCACATCTTTTTAATAATATGTTGACCAAAACTGAATGCAGTATTCTAGTCTTAGTCTTACTACTTAGTCTTACTTACTTAGTCTAACTAAGGCTTTATAAAGCGGTACTAGTAGGGTACTTTAAAGATGATAACCAACACCCTGAATTGGACCCAGAAACACACTGGTACCCAAAGTAGCTCACATTCCAGAAGTGTTACATGTGCAATGCTAGAGGCTCCCACAACTGTAAATACCTGTCCCATAAAATAAGGCCCAAGGGTTGTATTTTCATGGGGGGAAATGTAAAATTTGATACTTTTCCTGCTGTGTTTAAAAAAACCAGCTATCATTGGCTGAATTAGTTAAGTTTCATCTATCAATACAGCAAAAGCAGAGAAGCAGTACAGGGAACCCTGGCTCAAAACTGCCTGGCAGTGTACAAATCACATTTTCCAGTGGGTGATTAACAAACCCAGTTGTGCATTCACACTACCTTGTAAAGTTAGTTGATGTCAACCATGGCTAGCCTTGTCTGGCTTGGGTTGTACGGTCTTGCCCAAACTCAGATCATTGGTTATGTTTCCGAGCAAAAGTATTCAGTACAGTAAGCCAGTGGAGGGTGCTGTGTGTGCAATTTAGATCAGCGGCCCGCAACCTTTTGGGCACCAGGGACCCATTCCGTGGAGAGAGGTTTTTCCACAGACTGGACAGGGTGTGGTTTTGTTTGCTGCCTGCATCCCACGGATGGGGCTTCGCTTGTTTGTGTGGCCCAGTTTCTGGCATGCCGTGGCCCGGCGCCAGTCCAGCGACCAGGGGTTGGAGACCCCTGGTTTAGATGCACAGGTGGGTGCAGTTTAATGCCCCCCCTTTTTTTAAAATACCCAGCTTTGTGGTCAGTGCTAAGAACTAGAACTGACTTAATTCTGACTCAACTTGCTTCTGTCTTTTATGTGTTTACTTTAAGTGTGTCTTTTACACAAGGAGAACTCAAACTGTGTTTCTCCCGTCCACCTGTTCAAAGTGCTCTGTAGGCAGTCCTCGACTTACCACCACAACTGAGCCCAAAATTTGTTAAGACATTTGTTCAGTGAGTTTTGCCCCCATTTTATGACTTTTCTTGCCACAGTTGTTAAGTGAATCCCTGCAGTTGTTAAGTTAGTAATATGGTTGTTAAGTGAATTTGGCTTCCCCGTGGACTTTACTTGTCAGGAGGTCGCCAAAGGGGATCACGTGACCCTGGGACACTGCAAACCGTCATAAATGTGAGTCAGTTGCGCAGCGTCTGAATTTTGATCACATAACCACGGGGATGCTACAATGGTCGTAAATGTGAAAAATGGTCATAAATCACTTTTTTTTTTTAGTGCCGATGGAACTTCGAAAGTCACTAAACAAGCTATTGTAAGTTGATGACTACCTGTATTTGTTCTCCCCCTGAGGACTGAACCACTGTATCTCTGTAGAGGAGCAATTAATGCAAAAAGAAAGAGAAAGAAGTCGGTGTGTCATGTAGCAATTCCTCTCCAGACCTGGGCATCCAGCCTATTATAATAAAACTCTTACTAAATACAGGTTCTAGGTGGGGAGAGTGACTCCTTCAGATTTAAATTTATTGTCAATATGGGTGAATCCAGAAGGAACTTTGTAGGGTTAGAAGCAGGCTTGTTGTTGTTGTTAGTTGCGAAGTCGTGTCCGACCCATCGCGACCCCATGGACAACGTTCCTCCAGGTCTTCCTGTCCTCTACCATCTTCTGGAGTCCATATAAGCTCACGCCTACTGCTTCAGTGACTCCATCCAGCCACCTCATGAAGCAGGCTACAGCCTAGAAATGGCCTGAAGCTGATTCAAACCTATGTAGAGATCTTCCAACATAGTGATAAATCATTGGCTTATCCTATCGATGATCACTAAAAGCTGGGATCAAACTTCACGGGATCAAATAGATTGCTACTTATTTTTAAATAGAGCAATAGTGAATGTACCAATAGAGGAGAATATTTGCAATTCAGGGTTGAACTCTGGGGTCCTTGGTGCTCTCTGGGCTTGGTTGTTTTCTTGCAGATGTTTCATTACCTAACTAGATAACATCATCAGTGCTAGAAGGGAGTGGGGTTTGTGGCGAGAAGCAGAAAGAGAAGGAGAAGGGGAAAAGGACTGTGGGGTCCTTGGTGCTCTCTGAGCTTGGTTGTTTTCTTGCAGATGCTTCGTGACCCAACTAGGGAGCATCATCAATACGAGGAGAGGAGGAGGAGGAGGAGGAGGAGGAGGAGACGCTGGCTGTGGGGTCCTGTGATCTCTGGGCTTGGTTGTTTTCTTGCAGATGTTTCATTACCAAATTAGGTAATATCATGAATGCTAGAAGGACACGGGGTTTGCAGAATGGAGGAGGAGGAGGAGAAGGGGGGAGAGGAAGAGGAAGGCGAAGGATGATGGAGAAGCATTGCAGGGTCCTTGGTGCTCTCTGAGCTTGATTTTCTTGCAGACATTTCATTAACCAACTAGGTAACGTTATCAGTGCTGGAAAGGAGTGGCGTTTCTGACAATCAAAGTTAGAGAGCAGCAAAAGCCCCACAAGGGTGAACGTTTAATCTGCTTATTTAAATCCAGGAGGAAGAAATTGACATTGGCAGACCTGGGGGGGGGAAAACTCCAGAGAAGAAGTTGGGCAATACCCTTCACCAGGCTGGCAAGCCTGAGTGATTTCTGTCTTGCGTGTTTGGCATCACCACAGGCATGGCTGCGGCTTCTTTGTGTAACTCATCCATTCTCTTCGACGTTGTGCTCAGAGTGTAATTCTCCCCTCCCCTTTTATATTATGCAAGAGATGTTGTTATCACAGCTATTAATCAAGGTTTCCCGTGCTGGTGTGCCATTCTTTCAGAACAGTGGATTTCCTTGCTGGGAGTTTTAAGGGTAGGTGTGAACACAATGAAACAATGCAACCTTGATGAACAAGGAAACTAAACATGAAATGAATGATGTGCTGTGGGAGAATGACAGAGTCTGAAATTCATTGGTAGAGGCAACTGGGGAAGGACAACACCAAAACCAGAGGAGGAGGAGGAGGAGCCAATCTTATTACCAATAACAAAAGATGTCAGGTGTGATTTACTGACCTTTCCTTGGGGACAAATCTTGTGGGAACGCTGGCTTTAACCATGGCTACAGGAAATCTTAAAAGGACACTTCGAAATACCAGAGGAAGCACATGAGGAAGTGGATGTTCCAATGCAAATTGGCTGAAAGGAACAGACTGAAAAAACCAGTCTTGGTGTTGATCTTTGGGCTAGGTCTCCCTTAGCTGAGTCGGGTCCCCTATAGCTGCTATCATAGCTTCCTCGTAGGTAAGTAGGTAGGTAGGTAGGGGGAGAGGGAGAGAGAAAGAGAGAGAGGAGAGACAGAGAGACAGAGAGAGAGAGATAGAGAGAAAGAGAAATGGCAAGATAGAAAAACAGAGATAGAAAGAGAATAGAATAGAAAAGAATAGAGCTGGAAGGGACCTTGGAGGTCTTCTAGTCCAGCCCCCTGCTCGAGCAGGAGAACCTATACCATTTCAGACAAGTAACTGTCTAGTCTCTTCTTAAAAACCTCCAGTGATGGAGCACCCATGATTTCTGGTGGCAAGGTGTTCCACTGGTTAATTGTCCTCCCTGTTGGGAAGTTTCTCCTCAATTCTAAGTTGCTTCTCTCTTTGATCAGTTTCCAACCATTGTTTCTTGTCCTGCCCTCTGGTGCCTTGGAGAATAATTTGACCCCCTCTTCTTTGTGGCAGCCCCTCAAATACTGGAACACTGCTATCATGTCTCCCCTATTTCTTCTTCTTTTTAGACTAGCCAAACCCAAGTCCTGCAGCCGTTCTTCGTATGTTTTAGTCTCCAGGCCTTTGATCATCTAGTTGCTCTTCTATGAACTTTTTCCAAAACTCTCAACATCTTTTTTGTGATATGGTGACCAAAATTGGCTGCAGTATTCCAAGTGTGGTCTCACTAGGGTTTTATAAAGCGGTACTAGAACTTTGCATGATCTTGATTCTATGCCTCTGTTTATACAACCCAGGATTGTATTAGCTTTTAGAGACAAACACACACACACAGAGAGAGAGAGACAGAAAGAGAGACAAAGAGAGAGAGAAAGAGACACAGAGATAGGGAATAAGAGAGATATAGAGACAGAAAGAAAAAGAGATAGCGAGAGAGATAGCAAGATAAAGACAGAGAAAGAGAAATGAAGAGATATAAAGAGAGAGAAATAAAGACAGACACACAGAGAAAGACAGACAGAAAGAGCAAGAGAAAGAGAAACAGAGATAAAGAGAGATAGAAAGATTATTAATTGCTTAGTCTAACAATCATATCAATAAAATAATCTAATTCCAGGGTAAAATAGATAGAAGAAAATAAAGCAATATCATCCACATGTGGTACATACAAAGCATCCACATTCAGGTAAATGCATCACCTTTACAGGATGCCTCACCCAATTCTGGTCACGTGACCGTGGGGACACTGCAACAGTTGCACGTGTGAGGACTGGCTATAAGTCACCTTTGTCAGTGCTATTGTAACTTTGAACAGTTACAAAACGAATGGTTAATAATAATAATAATAATAAAGTTGGAAGGGACCTTGGAGGTCATCAAGTCCAACCCCCTGCTCAGGCAGGTAACCCTATACCATTTTGGACAAATGGCTGTCCAGTCTCTTCTTAAAAACTTCCAGTGTTGGAGCATTCACCGCCCCTGGAGGCAGATTGTTCCACTGGTTAATTGTCCTCACTGTCAGGAAGTTTCTCCTTAGTTCTAGGTTGCTTCTCTCCTTGATTAGATTCCATCCGTTGCTTCTTGTCCTGCCTTCGGGCGCTTTGGAGAATAGCTTGACTCCCTCTTCTTTGTGGCAGCCCCTGAGATATTGGAACACTGCTATCATGTCCCCCCTTGTCCTTCTCTTCATTAAACTAGACATACCCAATTCCAGCAACCGTTCCTTATATGTTTTAGCCTCCAGTCCCCTAATCATCTTTGTTGCTCTTCTCTGTACTCTTTCTAGAGTCTCAACGTCTTTTTTACATCGTGGTGACCAAAACTGGATGCAATATTCCAAGTGTGGCCTTATCAAGGCATTGTAAAGTGGTATTAATACTTCCCGTGATCTTGATTCTATCCCTCTGTTAATGCAGCCTAGCACTGTATTGGCTTTTTTGGCAGCTGCAGCACACTGCTGGCTCATATTTAAATGATTGTCCACTAGGACTCCGAGATCCCTTTCACAGTTACTACTATTGAGCAAGGTACCCCCTATACTATACCTGTACATTTGGTTTTTCTTGCCTAAATGTAGAACCTTACTTTTTTCACCATTGAATTTCATTTTGTTAGATAGCGCCCAGTGTTCACGTCTGTCCAGATCCTCCTGTATCCTAAGCCTGTCTTCTGGAGTGTTGGCTATTCCTGCCAGCTTGGTGTCGTCTGCAAATTTGATGACTTCCCCATCTATCCCCTCGTCCAAATTGTTGATGAAGATGTTGAAGAGCACTGGGCCCAGAACAGAGCCCTGGGGCACCCCACTACACACTTCCCTCCATGTAGATGCGGTTCCATTGAGGACCACACACTGAGTACGGCCGGTCAGCCAGCTACGAATCCATCTGGTGGTGATGATGTCTAACCCACATTTTTCTATCTTATCAAGTAGTAGGTTGTGATCTACTTTATCAAACGCCTTACTGAAGTCCAAGTAAATTATATCCACAGCATTCCTCTGGTCCACTAATTTTATCACTTGGTCAAAGAATGCAATAAGGTTTGTCTGGCATGATCTGTTTTTGACAAACCCATGTTGGCTTTTAGTAGTGATTTTGTTTGCCTGTAGGTGTTCGCTGATTCGTTGTTTGATTATCTTTTCCAGAATCTTCCCAGGTATTGAAGTCAGGCTGATAGGTCTGTAATTTCCTGGATCCATTTTTTCCCCTTTTTTGAAGATGGGAACTACATCAGCTCTTTTCCAGTCCTCTGGTAGTTCCCCAGTGCTCCAGGATCTTTGAAAAATATAGTTCAGTGGTTCTGAGATCACATCTGCCAGTTCCTTGAGAACCTTGGGGTGTAATCCATCTGGTCCTGGTGATTTGAACTCGTCTAGGCTGGACAGGTGCTCACTTACCATTTTCTTGCCTATCTTAACTTGTGTTTCTATTCTGTTTTTTATGGCATTATTTTTGATAGGTTGGTCTGTTTTTTCCCTTTGTGTAAAGACAGATGGGAAAAATGAGTTAAATAGTTCTGCTTTCTCCCTGTTGCTTGTCACCTTCTTGCCACTGTCACCCACTAATGGACCAATCATTTCCTTCACTTTTTTCTTGTTTTTTATATGTTGAAAGAAGCTTTTTTTGTTATTTTTGACTTTGGTCGCAAGCCTTAGTTCATTTTGAGCCTTAGCTTTCCTCACTTCATCTTTGCAGGCTCGGGCTATTTGCTGATATTCTGACTTAGTTATGTGCCCCTCTTTCCACTTTCTATACTTGTCCTTTTTATCTTTCAATTTACCAGAGAGTTCTTTATGCAGCCATGCTGGTTTCTTTTGAGAGCTGTTATTTTTCCTCTTTGTTGTGAGTCAAAGTCTGCTGGTAGAGAAATGCACAACAAATATATGATTTGACCTTGTTTGCCAACTGGAAGCCCAAAAGAAGGAGTTGATTTTTGGGTGGCCCTACAAGAATACCCAGAAGTGGTGTCACTGTAAATTCTATCTCAGTTTACAATAATTGCATTATAAGGGCTGCCTTATAAATTAATTAAATTAAATTAAATTAGGTTAATTAATTAATTAAATTAGATCAAAGCAAGACAGAGCACAACATGGAGGAGGGAAAAATATACCACTGGGTTAGGCACTCTTTAATTATAATAAATTAACAATGAATTAATTATCATATTCAATCCCTAATCAGGATGATTATGAAGTATATGTATATTAATTCACTTCTATTATTAATTGTTGATGATTAATAATGCACTTAGTGATAATAAGGTGCTTGCTGGAGATTCAAAAGCTGTCAAAGCTGACTTAACTGTATTTTATTTTAACCACACGTTTATTTTTTTAGACCATTTATTTATTCTGTGTCTCTATTTTTTGCAACAAAGCAATCTTTCATCTTTAAAAAAAAGGAACATTTCAAAAAATTAAACATACAAAGTAAGGAGGAAAAATATCAGAGCTGATGTAAAAAATGCTGTGGTTTATCTTTATGGAAATAAACAGCACAATTGTATTTATTTACTCAGAGAAGAGTTAATATGGATCGTTTCCAAACCGCTGTGCAAATCAGCACTGGCTGAGCTTCTTTTTTGAATATTTGGGGTCTGTGATCTCATTCCATTATTTTCCCTCTTTCTGATTTGTTTACAAGATCTGCATCTCCTCAGCTCCACAAAACCTCTTGCATTCATAATGTTGTATTTGCACCGTTAGTATTTGTAATTTGTTGGTTTTGCAACTGAAGCTAAAATATATTTACCTCCTGTTTGCTTCAGCATCAAATTTGCATCATGAATATATTAATGTGGATTTAAAATTACTTGAAGGTTATAAGGAAAGTAGAGAGTTGAAGAACGCATTAAAAGAAAAACTTCCCATGGATCAAGAATAGTCATTTTAAATTTTTTAAACAAAGCTATTGCCTTGCCTGATGGGTTAGATTGCCCCACCAAGGTATGAGAACATAGGAATTGTAGTTCAGCATATAGGTAAGATGGAAGGTTGGAGAGGGTTAAAGTTTTCAAAACTGTTTAAGAATTGCCGTCTATTATCTTATGACTATCACCTTGTTGTTTGTATCTTATGATTTCTGTTGATTGCTTTTATTCAGTATCTTATGACTATCACTTTGTGTTTGTATCTTATAATTTATGATGATTGTATTGTATGATTATGATCATGATTTATCATTTGTTGCTTGTATATACACTGAATGCTTCTATACCCAAGATAAATTCTTTGTGTGTCCAATCACACTTGGCCAATAAAGTATTCTATTCTATTCTATTCTATTCTATTCTATTCTATTCTATTCTATTCTATTCTATTCTATTCTATTCTATTCTATTCTATTCTACATTCCATATTCTATTCTATTCTATTCTATTCTATTCTATTCTATTCTATTCTATTCTATTCTATTCTATTCTATTCTATTCTATTCTATTCTATTCTATTCTATTCTATTCCATTCCATTCCATTCCATTTCTAATTATCTAAGTCAGGGGTCCCAAAACTGTTTAGCTCCTCAATCTCTTCATGAAGTTTCAGATTGTTCATCAACACCCCCCAAACATTTATTATATGAAAACAATTTAATAAATTCTACTTTAACTAATAGAGCTATGAATAATAATAGTAGCAACAACAATAAGATCAACTTCTTGTTACAGTTCACAAAAGACCACTTTGGGGGACCCTGCTGTAAGTTGGTTGAATTTCAATAATTTTTAATTGATATTGTATAAATATTATTGGGTGAAAACAGCATCATGTATCAAGTTGGACAGCGATAAAAATTAAAAGGGGTAAAAAAAAGAATTTGTTGTTGTTAGTTGCGAAGTCGTGTCCGACCCATCGCGACCCCATGGACAACGTTCCTCCAGGCCTTCCTGTCCTCTACCATCTTCTGGAGTCCATTGAAGCTCACGCCTCCTGCTTCAGTGACTCCATCCAGCCACCTCATTCTCTGTCGTCCCCTTCTTCTATTGCCCTCAATCTTTCCCAGCATTAGGCTCTTCTCCAGTGAGTCCTTCCTTCTCATTAGGTGGCCAAAGTACTTGAGTTTCAACTTCAGGATCTGGCCTTCTAAGGAGCAGTCAGGGTTGATCTCCTCTAGGACTGACAAAAAAGAATTATTTTACCCTAACAATTCCTTGCATGCTGCAATATGGGGCATTCTCCTAAAACTAAGGTGAGAAATGATATCTTTTTCATAATGTTGGTGACATAAATCAAGAGGTCTCGTTCATATTCCCTTGCTAAAGGAAGAGAGAAAGAACAACCTCAGACATAGAATAAAATTCTCAAACAGGTTTATACAGAATGAGATAGTTTTTAGAGTACAAAACACAATGTGCTCCAAGTCATTCCAAGAAGTGTAGTATAGGCAGTCCTTGATTTATGACCATAACTGAGCCCCAAATTTCTGTTGCTAAGTGAAACAGTTGTTAAGTGAGTTTTGCCCCATTTTATGACCTTTCTTGCCGTTAAGTGAATCACTGCAGTTGTTAAGGTAGTAACACGGTTGTTAAGTGAATCTGGCTCCAACATTGACTTTGCTTCTCAGTAGGTCGCAAAAGGGGATCACATCATCCCGGAAGACTGAAACCGTCATAAATATATATGCCACTTTCCAAGTGTCCAAATTTTGGTCACATGACTACTGTATGGGGGTGCTGCAATGGCCATACGTGTGAAAAACGGTCATAAGTCATTTTTTCAGTGTCACTGTAACTTTGAACGGTCACTAAATGAATGATTGTCTATGGAAGTTCTCAGCCATGGATGTCCCAAAGGTGCTTTTTTTCCAGCGGCAACTGGACTTTCTTGTGTTTCTTTTGAAGACGTTTTGCTTCTCATCCAAGAAGCTTCTTCAGCTCTGACTGGATGGTGGGGAATGGAAGGATTTATACTCCTTGCAGAGAGCTGGTCATTTGCATCCTTTTAGAGAGTCCTTGAAGCCATTTGGAGGTTTAGCTGTGTGCTCAGGGTCACCTGAGTGGTGCAAATGGGTGTGGAGCTTTCTTGGCTGCAGGATGTTTTCTGCCCAGGGTCCCTTCACTGTTGAAAACAGTGAAATGCAAAGGAACATCCGTCTGCAAGGAATATCGACCCTTCCGCTCCCCACCATCTAGCCAGAGCTGAAGAAACTTCTTGGATGAGAAGCGAAACGTCTTCAAAAGGAATACAAGAAAGTCCAATTGCCTTCTGAAAAAAAGCACCTTTGGGTACATGAATAGTTGTAAGTCGAGGATTATCAGTCCAGTAAAGAAAAAATCACTCTCTGAATGCCTCTGAATCCATAAAGCACGTTTGTTGTGAAACACAAATGCATTCTGTGCACGCTTTCAGAAAGAAGCCCAGTCAAGCCTTTTTAAAAAGCCAAGCATTTTCAAAACTAAAAATCCAGGGCACTCAAAAACATCGGGAGCCGAAACCTGTCCTGGAAAGCAGCCCATCAATCAGATGAGATTTATAATCACTCATACTCGTTTAGCTTGACCCCTGGCAGGAAGGACAGCTGGCTGGCTGACAACGTGACCATGAGCCGTTCTCTCCAGGGTAATAAAGATGAAGGATGATAAGAGAATTAATAATCCAGTTTTAATAAACGAAGGTTAATAAATATGAACATTGCAACATTTACTCACAAGTCCCGACCTGTTTATTCCAACACCTGGATCTGCTTTCTGATGACGATGAATTCATATAATTTTTCTTTCCCCTCTCGGAAAAGTTTGAAACTGTTCAGTGCTTCTACTTTACATTCTAGCACTGACCTGAAATGTTTCTTCTGCTGATATCTTGTACGTGACTGCAAGAAGGTTGAGGCAGGGCTTACCTCTTTCCTGGAAAACGGATGACATAGACTCACTGGCTAGGGTTTCACGGGGGGGGGGGGGGGAGGGGGGGGGGGGAAAAAACAAAAACCTGACGGTAACTAGTTTCCTGAGATGGAGACACCAGTTGCTTCTTAGGTACAGAATTGTAACCTTCTCCAAAACATATCTGCCTGGAAACTTGGTGTTTAGAATAACAGAGTTGGAAGGGACCTTGGAGGTCTTCTAGTCCAACCCCCTGCTCAAGCAGGAGACCATATACCATTTCTGACAAGCAGCTGTCCAGTCTCTTCTTGAAAGCCTCCAGTGATGAAGCACCCAGAACTTCTGATTAATTGTTCTCACTGTCAGAAAAAATTCTCCTTATTTCGAGGTTAAATTTCTCCTTGATCAGTTTCCATCCATTGTTCCTTGTCTGGCCTTTGGGTGCTTTGGAGAATAGGTTGTCCCCCTCTTCTCTGTGACAGCCCCTTAAATATTGGAACCCTGCTATCATGTCACCCCTGGTCCTTCTCTTCACTAGACTAGCCATGCCCAGTTCTTGCAATCCTTCTTCATATGTTTTCTTCATCTTTGTTGCTCTTCTCTGCACTCTTTCTAAAGTCTCAACATCTTTTTTATTGTGTGGCGATCAAAAGTGGATGTCATCCAAACAATTAAAAAAGGAAAGTTAGAATATTTCGGACATGTGATGCGACACCCAGAAAAATACGGCATTCTCCATTTCATCCTCCAGGGAAAGATTGAAGGCAAACGAGGTCCAGGCAGAAGAAGAACATCATGGCTTCAAAATCTAAGGGGCTGGTTTGGACAAAACTCAGCAGCACTTTTTCGTGCGGCTGCTGATAAAAACAGGATCGCCAACATGATCGCCAACGTCCGATAACGGATATGGCAGAAGAAGAAGAAGAAGAAAATTAGTACCTCACGTGATCTTGATTCAATCCCTCAGTTAATACAGTTTAGGATTGCATTGGCTTGTTTGGCTTCTGCCAAACCCTGCTGGCTCATATTTAATTGATTGTTTACTAGGGCTCCAAGATCCCTCTCACAGTTACTGCTATTAAGCCAGGTTTCACCTAATCTGTACGTGCACTTTTGGCTTTTCTTGCCTAAGTGTAAGACTTTACTTTTTCTGCGTTTTATCACATCGCCACTAGCAATGGCTTCTCTTACGTCTCCCCGCAAAGTTTGAAGAAGTTTCAGAGCGATGGAGCAGAAAAATCAAATGAAGGTACAAGCACAATTTTGCCACTAGAAGGAAATTGGGTATTGGACCAGCACTGAACCATCTTGGTTGTTTGTCTATGGAGATTCTCAATCAGTGAACGTACATGCCCATCTCTCTTCAGAGTGAAAGAGAGAGGCAGGTGAAACGAAGACGTTCTTTTAAAGGTGGCAAAGGGAGGGAGGTCTTCTCATCCATGCAGCTGCAGTAGAAATGTTTCTGTATGGCTAAGTCAGTGGTGGAATCCAGCCGGTTCACACCACTTCGGCAGAACCGGTAGCTAATTTTTTGTTGCCCTGGCCCAGAACGGACTTCCGGAAGCGGCATCCACGTAGAGAACCGGTTATTCACCTATTTGAATCCCACCACTGGGCTAAGTCAGATGTAGAGTCGATCTGGCAGAGCGGTTAGGTTACCAGGCTAGAAACCGCGAGACGGTGAGTTCTTGTCCCACCTTAGGCACAAAGGCAGCTGGCCAGTCACTCCCTCTCAGCCCCAGAAATGAGGCAATGGCAAATCACTTCTGAAAAACATTGTCAGGAAAACTGTCCTCCAGACCGTCTCCAGGAATCAGACACAATTTTTTTTAAAAAGTCAGATATACTTATGGTTGCTGATAAACAAAGAGAAGAAATATTTGGCAGGGGAAAAGAGGAGTTTGAAATTCAGATCCCAATTTAGCCATGAAACTAGGAAGATATTTTTCTATGCCAAACATTATTTCCTTCCTGTGGTTTTTATGAATGTATACCACAGGGGCAGTGGATGTAACAGATCCTGCCTTGAAACATAGACACGCAAAAAAGTGCTAACATTAACAATCATAACAGGATTTTACATACCCCTTGTACCTTTTGGAATCTTTTGGATTGGATGGCTGTTATAAACCCTAATTAAAAATAATGCTTTCGCTAGAAATCAGGGCTTACACCTGTTTATTATCACCTTTCCATCTTGAAGATCTGCAGTATGGTGGGCACAAACTGTATCCCATTGTTGGGAGTCTTCATGCAGAAGCGCTCCATCAGAAGTATACAGGACAGCATTTAAAATGATAAGATGGATCTATATTTTCCAGTAATGCTAATCACTTCAAACATAACCCCAAGAGTTACATCTCGTGCAGGAGGTGGGCAAAAAGATTTGCTCGTGAATCCAGGAGGGAAATAATTTAGTTGCACGGCGGAATATGAATACATATGAATATGTAATAAAAAATTACAAAGATCCGTCCGATCAAAATTGTAATTTGGTGAGTGTCTTTGTGGTTATTGTACTGAATATTGTACTGAATAGGGTGGTTTGTGTTGGTGAGATTATGGTATGCACAAAGATGGAAGGATTCAGGACTGCCCACAATGAAGGGACAGTTGATGAAGATGATGAAACTTGCTGAGATAGATTAATTACAGAATATAGCATACAGAATAAGATAGTTGGGAGGGACCTCAGAGGTCTTCTAGACCAACCCACTGCTCAAGCAAGAGACCCTAGACCAGGGGTAGGCAACCTTGGCTCTTTTATGACTTGTGGACTTCAACTCCCAGAATTCCTGAGCCAGCCATGCTGAGGGGAAAGGGAGAGGTTTCCAAGCTGAGCCATGCTGGCTCAGGAATTCTGGGAGTTGAAGTCCACGAGTCATAAAAGAGCCAAGGTTCCCCACCCCTGTCCTAAGTCCTCCTGTTCTAAGCGGTGAGCCTCCTAGACCAGGGGTAGGCAACCTTGGCTCTTTTATGACTTGTGGACTTCAACTCCCAGAATTCCTGAGCCAGCCGTGCTGAGGGGAAAGGGAGAGGTTTCTAAGCTGAGCCATGCTGGCTCAGGAATTCTGGGAGTTGAAGTCCACAAGTCATGAGGTGGCCATAGTTTCCCCATGCTGGCTGAGGAATTCTGGGAGTTGAAGTCCACAAGTCATAAAAGAGCCAAGGTTGCCTACCCCTGCCCTAGACCATTCCAGACAAATGGCTGTCCAATCTCTTCTCAAAATCCTCTAGTGAGGGAGGTTCTTTGATCAAAGAAAAGACAATACCTACATTTATTATTGACTGGAAACCCCTTATGGGCCTTTTGCACAACACAGAAATAAACTTATGATGGTTAGACAGCTGGCTTTGTGTCTAATGCAGGACTAGTATTGTTTAATCTGTTGCCTTTAACCACTACACCAAACATGCTCTCATATTCTTGAAGTCCTACTGTACATTAAATTTTAAACTTATCTTTCATGATGCAAGTTTCAAGGTATGTTCATTCCATTATCAATGAGCCTAACTCCTCAACTCAACTCAACTCAGCTCAACAATGACAGTTAAACATTCCATATAGACCTTGATAAATCTGCTGAGCGAAAGCAAGGGTTATAAGATTCTTCTAATACAAAGCACTTTCTGGAATGCTTAGCCAGCATTAAACTTTGTGTGAGATCTAAGTAACACTTAGAATACTGCATCCAGTTTGGGTCACTGTATTATAAAAAAGATGTAGAGGCTCTGGAAAGAGTGCAGAGAAGAGCAACTAAGATGATTAGAGGGCTGGAGGCTAAAACATATGAAGAATGGTGGCACAAACTGGGTATGTCTAGTCTAGTGAAAAGAAGGACTAGGGGTGACATGATAGCAGTGTTCCAATATTTGAGGGGCTGCCACAAAGAAGAGGGGGTTAACTTATTCTCCAAAGCACCAGAAGATAAGACAAACATTGGATGGAAACTAACCAAGGAGAGAAGCAACCTAGAACTAAGGAGAAATTTCCTGACAGTCAGAACAATCAACCAGTGGAACCATTTGCCTTCAGAAGTTGTGGGTACTCCATCACTGGAGGCTTTTAAGAAGAGACTGGATAGCTACTTGTCTGTAATGGTCTAGGGTCTCCTGCATGAGCAAGGGGCTGGACTAGAAGACCTCCAATGTCCCTTCCAACTCTGTTATTCTGTTATTCTGCCGAAGAGAAAATATCTCATGGAAAAGTTTCAAGCTATGATGAATGCACATTACAAAATATGGGGCGGGAAGGTTGAACATCTCCTTGGAATTTAGCAAATATTTGACTGGTCATTTTTTCCTAAAAAGTCAACATTAAAACCAAAAATCCACAGGGGATGGATAATTGTGTTTCCGACATGAGTTCTCCAATGCACATCCCTAATCCTGTCTAGCTTTTTCCATTTTTATCCTAAAGTCCCTGAGCTCTTCTGCCTGCTGCTCCAGAGCGGGGGGGGAGAGAGAGAAATATAGAAGCATGACGTCAGTATGTTGAAGAGGCGAAGTGATGAGTCAGACTTGAGTGGGGAGAATTTTCAGTTCTCTGGAAATCGCTCATTCATTAATCTTTTGTAAACATTAACCATTTTTCAGGGTTTGGGGTTTTTTTTTTGCTAACCACACAGAAAGTCAATAAACATCTCCAATTCATATTTTGCTCAAGCAATGTTCCACAGTTTTGTTAATTTTCACATGGAAACGTTTCATGTCTCTGCACGGCAAAGTTCCCATTTATCATCAGGCATTCAGAGAAACAGATGGTTCCCATTGCTGAAAATGCAGGGGGAAAGTGGCAGTCGGGTTAGAGCAGGGGGTCTCCAAACATGGCCACTTTAAGACTTGTGAACTTCAACTCCCAGAATTCCCCAGCCAGCCATGCTGTCTAGGGAATTCTGGGAGTTGAAGTCCATAAGTCTTAAAGTTGCTACCCATGGAGACCCCTGGGTTAAAGCAATCGTGTCTTTTTCCAAAGGGTACGGGAGAGATCACTGCAGCTTCATCTGTGTAAAGCAACCTGGGGCCTTTGCGACTTGCAATCTTTAGCATGTGAAAGTTTGGGGGGGGGCAGAATGCATCTAATAATGAAACAAGGTGGGGGCCAGAATGCATCTCTGTTGTACTGAGGGCCATCAGTACCCCTCTCTCTATTTATTTGGTGTTATAAAGCTTTTCTTGAGGTGCGGTTTAAATGCAGCTCTTGGATCAGATGAAGTAGTAGTAGCTATAGCAATAGCACTTAGACTTATATACTGCTATGCGGCGCTTCACAGCCCTCTCTAAGCGGTTTACAGAGTCAGCATATTTGCCTCCAACAATCTGAGTCCTCATTTTACCGACCTCGAAAGGATGGAAGGCTGAGTCAACCTTGAGCCGGTCAGGATCGAACTGCTGAACTGCAGGCAGCCAGCATTCAGCAGAAGTAGCCCTCCATACTGCATTCTAACCACTGCCCTACCACGCCTATCAGTAGTAGCTTTTTGCAGTTTCTCTCATACGAGCATCTGGGATATGGAATCTTTAATGTCATTTTAAAGTCAAGAACAGCTACGTAGAATGGAGAGTTCAGTTGGTGGATGTGCTTCTCAATTAGATGAAGTAGCACAAGGATATGATCTATCGTTGAATGCTGGTTGAAAACCATTCTGTTCTTCTCTGAGCAGGCCTTTGGTTTCAATCCACTCAATACTCTTCTGTGGGTTTAGCACGCTATTTTCTGAAAGGTTGATGGGTCTACAGCAGGGGTGTCAAACTGCCGGCCCGCAGGCTGGATGTGTCATGCCGAAACCGCGTCCAGCCCAGCTCCGGCAATGGGAAAAAGTCACGATACATCGCGACACGTCACGTGACATTGCGAGTTTGACACCCCTGATCTACAGTATCCTTAGCCGGACCCCTTTCCTTGCTTTCTTTATATGTAAAGTTTTCTCCTTGTCCAGTTGTATCCAACTCTAGGTGCTCATCTCCATTTCTAGCCGAGGGAGACAGTGTTGTCTGAAGACATTTCCAGGATCATGTGGCCAGCATGACTATATGCCGAAGTGCATGGAGTGCTGTTACCTTCCTACCAAAATGGTACCTATTGATCTACTCACATTTGCATGCTTTTGAACTGCTAGGTGGGCAAGTAACAATTTAATTCTTCTCACTCTTCTCCTGCAGAGTCAGGATGTGACATGGCTTCTAGTATTTGGCTTACAAGCCTATCATGAATGTGCCAAGATTGCATTGTTTATATGTCACATCCTTAGGCTTTGTGAACAGTGATACACTACACATCCACTACACATCCTCTTCACGACCTGTTTTCCTTGCTACCTTCTGGGAGGAGGGGGCTTCGTGGTATCCGTAGCAGAACATCCAGATTCAGCCATAGTTTCATTCCATACAGCATTAACCTTGTGAACTCTCAAGCTTCCTCCTTCTGTTATATATTCAAGATGGACAGTATTTAATATTTATTTGTTACGTATATGTAGGGGTGTGGGTCTATACATATGTTGTATAGAGTATGTTTTAGGTGTATGTCATGTATGTGTTTCACTTTGAGACCGGGCAACTAAATTTCATTTTTTGATGTGTGCCATTGTTTACAGTAAAAAAATGACAATAAAGGTTATCTATCTATCTATCTATCTATTGATGAATCTGTTTTCCCCATATGCAAGCCAGTAGGGTGGTCCTTTTAAAAATACACTTAAAATATACTTAGAGAAATGCACTTTAGAGAAAAGTAAGTGTTAAATTTACTGTAGAGAAAAATGAGGTTTTACATTTAGGCAAGAAAAACCAACTGTACAAGTACAGATTGGATGAAATCTGGTTCAAAAGCCATAACCATGAGTGAAAGCAAGCAGTGGAATGGATTGCCTTCAAAAGATGTGGGTTCTCCATCACTGGAGGCTTTTAAGAAAAGAGTGGACAGCCATTTGTCCAGAATAGTATAGGATCTCCTGCTTGAGCAGGGGGTTGGATTAGAAGACCTCCAAGGTCCCTTTCAACTCTGTCATTCTGTTAAACAGCTTTAGAACAAAGCATTCTTTACCAAGTAACTGTAAAGGATCATTAATTAATTTAATAGTAGTTCAATCTTAGAAAAACGACTATGTGGGCCTTCTTAATCCCCAATTCTTATTCTATTTGATGAACGGCAATTTGCTTTCAAAATTTCTTTCAAAGGAGGAGAGAATTCGGAGGATGTTTTCCTAGGTGGAATGTAATATTCCTTGATGCATTGACTGACGAATTAGCCAAAGGATAAAATCATCTTAAGTGGCTTGTATCTACTTTGGCTTTCCTGCTTCCATCCTGGCCCATGGGAATAATAATAAAAATAATAATACAAGAGAAAGAAGTGGAGAAAATGACAAAATGCAAAGACCTACAAATAGAAGTAGAGTGACTATGGCAAAAAAAGCAAAGACAGTACCAATAATGAAAGGCACCTTGAGTGCAATCCGAAAACATCCGGAGCATCATTTGAACACCACCAGCATTGACAAAACCGCCCTCTGTCAATTGCAGATGGCAGCTTTGCTTGGAACAGCTCACAGCCTGCAACAATACTTCTAACACCACCAAACATCCACACCTGCCTATCCCTGGTCCTTGGGAAGGACTCGATAGGTGGATAAAAATGCCAAATCCAGTTTAAGCATCTGGATGACAGAGCGACTAACCATAATATTCAAGGGCAGCCCAGGAAGTTTCTAAACAATGAGATCCCAGATGTCCTATATCGAAAGATAAGAAACAGAAAAGATATTTTCAGACACCCTAAAAGGGAAATCTTGATCATAGGGGGGGGGGGAAACCTTTTGGAGAAATTAAGAGACTTTAACTCAGTGTGAGTTTACACTGGTTTGTTTATATTTGGATTTGTTTTCTTCATTCTGAAGAAGCTTCTTGGATGAGAAGCGAAACGTCTTCAAAGAGAAAAAAAAGAAAGTTCAGTGGCCTCATGAAAAAGCACCTTTGGGACAAGCATGACCTGGATGACTGAGAATCTCCACAGACCATTGTTACGTTAATTAATTAATAATGAACGTATTAAGTATTTATTAATTAATACAATACATCTGATAAGATGCAAACAACGCATTAATTAGCTGGGTTCAGCGGAGATAGACAGTATTAACTAGGGACTGTTAACCTTATGATGATCTAGACAAGTATTCTGTGCCCTGGAATAGGCCACGGTTTTTCTTTTACCCCCTTTGTAGAGAGGAGAGGTTTTTTTTTTAGACAAGAGATCCCTTCCAGAGCTGCTTCAGCACTTCCCTAAGAGGAGCTAACGGCAAGTTAACAAGCTCAGCTCTGTGGCCTTAATTAGTTAATTAGCACCTTCCAGCCATCGCTGCTGTCTGAAATTTGCAAGACCCTTAATCAGTTGTACACTGATGGTTTTCTTCTGCTTCCCAAATGGCTCCCCGTGAGTACACTAGGGAAAGAGCCAGTGCTAGCGCATTTGTCAGGCCCCAAACCAAGAAGGACACATGGCAATTCTTCTAAGCTGAGTTCTTTATTGTTTCACACCTATAGATCATTCCTTGCTAGACTGACGACTCTAGCATCTACGATATACTCTGGGAACTAATGGGAAGAGTCTGTCTTCATCCTCTTTCTCTCGCAGACGAGTTCTGAACTGAGATGACTCTTACTCCTCTGTAATGTACCTCCTGGTGAGCCACATCCTCACTACAGTCCATCACAGCATTGCTTTCCACATGTATTCCCCACTGTGTGCCTGCTTAGTCTCTTGTAATCCCTTCCTCTCCAACGAATGCAAACACAAACGTTAATTCTCTTCTTGCTAATCATCCCAGCGTTGGGATCAGCATTCCAAAGGGCAGGGAAGTGGGGAATATGGGCTAAGATTTGCCCTTTTGTCTGGCTTCATTGTGAGTTGAGTTCTGGAAATCTTTCTCTCCATTTGGGCTCACTGGACCTTCTGGCATTGTAAAGTATATTCAAGGGCAATTTCTTAGTAAATCTTTTTTTTTTAAGATTTATTGTTCTCCTGACATTTCCCTTAATGTTCTTGTTGTTTGGAACCAAGCTTCAAATTCTAAATTAAGCGCAGATGCACAAATTAATGGAAGATGAAGGATAAGGGGGAAAGGCATTTATATCAATAGTAATATCTTTATTTTTTGATGTGTTCCCACATCCCCTAGATGTCCCTGGAGTCACTCCTAGATTTTTTGTGAGCTTCCCTGAATGGTTTATTCCTGCCTGTGGGGTGAAGCCTGACAAGCCGTTTTCATCAATTGCAAAATCTCCTCCTCCTCCTCCTCCTCCTCCTCCTCCTCTTCCTTCCCCTTCCTCCACTCTTCTTCTCTCTTCTCTTCTTCTTCTTCTCTTTCTTCTTCTTCTTCTTCTTCTTCTTCTTCTTCTTCTCTTCTTCTTTCTTCTTCTTCTCTCTTCTTCTTCTTCTTCTTCTCTTCTTCTTCTTTTTCTTTCTTTCTTCTTTCTTCTCTCTTACTCCTCTCTTCTTCTCCTTCCCTACCCCTTCTTCTCTTCTTCTTCCCCTTCCTCCTCCTCTCTCCTCTCCTCCTCTCTCCCCTCCTTTCCTCCTCCCTCCTCTTCTCTCCTCCCCTCTTCTTCTTCCCCCCCCCCTCCTCCTCCTCTCCCCCTTCTTCTTCCTTCTTCTCTTACCACCCCCTTCCCTTCCCCTTCTCTCCTCCTCCTCCTCTTCTTTCTCCTCCTCCTCCTCCTCCTCCTCCTCCTCTCAGAATAGGACAACTCACCCCAACCACCTTGCTGCGGCCAAATCACCATGACCAACTCTCTGGGGCCGATTCATTGCAGCCAACTTGACTTCACTTAGTTTCTTTTATTTTAGTTAATCCCATTTTCGTCAAAATGATTTTATCTCTTGTAACAAAGGAAATCATTCCTATGACTGCAAACTTTTGTAATGCTTTGATGAATAATGAAAGCAACGAATTCTGGGTTGAATTGTCCCGTGGCGAGATGTATAAAATAAAATAAAATAAATAATAAAATAAAATAAAATAAAATAATAAAATAAAATAAAATAAAATAAAATAAAATAATAAAATAAAATAAAATAAAATAAAATAAAATAAAATAAAATAAAATAAAATAAAATAAAATAAAATAAAATAAAATAAAATAAAATAAAATAAAATAAAATAAATAATAAAATAAAATAAAATAAAATAAAATAAAATAAAAACACAGAACATGACCATAGATGCAGAGCACAAAATAGGTTATAGAATCAAAAGAAGCCATTTAAAAATTGAAAGTTCCTTCTTCCACTATTCACCATTTTCCTGTTTCTCCCCTATGTATTCTAACAAATAATGATACGTGGGCCTCAGGCTATATCTTAAGAGTAACATGTAGTTTGTCCTGTCTGTTTCTTTCCAGAATCATCGGATTGAATCCATCCCTGATCTCATTCTAATGCTGCTTCCATTCTGGCTTCAACAAATTCATTAAAAGCTGGTCATTATATGCAAATCGAGATACGTAAGTTTGTAGGAAGCCCTCGACATGTTTATATTTCCCCCTGGATGGTGAGTCTGGGCTTCCTAGGAGCTTCTTGGGTCTGATTCCGGGAAGGAAGATGCTTTTAACTTCCTGGCATAAGCACCTTGTTTGGTTCTCCCTGGACCATGCTTCAGATTGGGGGGAGGCGTGTGGGGCACCAAAGTGGGTCAGCTCATTCCCTCCAGGAGGCCAGATTCTGAGCAAGTTTGGGGTCTGCACAACAATTATGAAATGCTAATCATTTGTGAAAGGCCAACCATGGGCCTTGCAACACAGTTTTTAATTATTTCTACCTCACAATGGCAAGGAAGCGCCAGACCATCTGTTTCCAGGAAAGATGCTCACGGCAGAAGGGAACTCCTGACAGGGGTAGGCAACCTTGGCTCTTTTATGACTCGTGGACTTCAACTCCCAGAATTCCTGAGCCAGCATGGCTCAGCTTGGAAACCTCTCCCTTTCCCCTCAGCGTGGCTGGCTCAGGAATTCTGGGAGTTGAAGTCCACGAGTCATAAAAGAGTCAAGGTTGCCTACCCCTGTGACCTAGGACCACAAAAATGAGGTTGCATATACTGTAGTCGTGGCTCCGGGTTATGGAGCCACGCTCTAGGTAAGCTTAGGGTCTTGCCTTGGATAATTATAAGAATTCACCTATTACTGTTTTATTGACATGCGGGCCAAACAACCCCACCTACTACTTTCTGTTCTGTTCTGGGATTTCTTTTGTTCCCTTAAAAAAAAAATCCTCCTGCACTTTCCTGGCAGAGTCCCACTGAGCTCAATTATTGCACTTCTCTCATCTCTCTAAGATGTTACCAGAGAAAAAGTCAGAATGTAAAAGGACCACTCCTCCTCCTCCTCTCATTTCCTTTTATCATTCTTTTTCCTCATTTTCTTCCTTCTATCATTCTCTTCCTTTCATCCTTTGCTTGCCTCCTCCTCCTCCATCTCCTCCATCTCCTTCTCTTCCTCCTCCTCCTCCTCCGCCTCCACCTTTCCCTCCTCCACACAACAAGTGTGTCTTCTTTGACAATATTCTGTGCTCTTCTGGTGAGTTTGGGAACGGCACTTTTGCAAACCACCCTTTAGTAAAATCAGCTTCATTGAATTGCAGGTCCTAAAGTCAAAAGGGCTTTTTTACTTCGGCTCACTTGAAGGGCTTTCCTATATCAGTCACGGACGGAAAATTTCAGAATCTCTACACGTGGACAGAGATGTCCGCCTGGTGTCCCTGCCATCCAGCCCCACGGTCCATCTCCTCCTTTCCTGTCAACAAATCATCCGGTCTTCTCAGACTTATTTTACTGAGGGCGCCGCTTTTGAAATCGGAAGCCATCTATCACTCTAAATGTAGCAAAGGTTTGTCCTACTGTTGGCAAACTACAAATGAACCAATCAACATCTGAGCAAATGCCGTGCTTTATAATCTGGATAGTGATCTCTGTTATTTATGACTTTCTCTGTCATAACACATGTGTTTTAGGTATTTTTTTATTTGTGATGAATTATGACCATGAAAAAAGTTGAACTGATCTGATTTGATCTACAGTATATTAAGACAGGGGTGGGCTATTTCCTCTCCTAAGGACAGAGGACACACAGCAGGCATTTTTTAACTTCCAGAGTGTTTTTAAATTGGGCTAGGGTTAAGGACAACTTGGGTGCTGTAAGGCTTGCAGATTGGGAGTTTTCAGATTCAAATTCTTTTCATAACAAATGTTTCTTGGCCATTCTCTCTCTCTCTCTCTCTCTCTCTGCCAAAGCATGCCATTCTCCACAACTGCCTATCAAAAAAAAACATTATAATTACACCGAGAGGGAAATTCCATCAGGGAAGAATTTAGCATAATTCTAGATTGCATCAAGCAGCTGGAAAAGTAGGAGGGGAGAAAGCCAATTCACTCCAATGCATGTTTTTGTTGTCCAAGAGGAAAAAAATAATCACCAGTTTTCATTTGTCTAGTTTTTATCAAGATTCTGCTTTGGAAGAAGCCAACGTTGATGAAATTCTCACTGGTAGAAGTACTTGTTTTCTTGCACTTTCATTGAATATCCAAGAGGGAAATCTTACCAGGATTTATTGACTTGGGAAGTGTGTGCAGCCAAGAATGCTACACAAAGGGGGGAAGACATATATATATATATATTAAATGACTTATTTATTCAAACATTTGTCTGCCACTCCATTCCAGAGACTCAGGGCAGCGAAGACATCCTGTGGATCAGAGCCTGTCTTGCAAGTGATCAAAGAAGCCTTGTTCCTTAAGCTCCGCCTCTTTGCAGTGTCATGACCTTTGTGCAGAAGAGGCGGGGCTGCATTATGAGGGGCGGAGCTGCTTTATTTGGTCCCCTGATGTCCCTGAAGGCTCTTCTATTGGGCAGCCACGCCTATATGAAATTTAAAGGTGTCTGCAAGGTGTGATCAAAAAAAGTCAAGATGTGGAGATTTGATTGCGCCATTGTGCCATCTTAATTTTTTTGACCACACCATGTGGATACATCGGATGAAATATGTTCAGGTAGTCCTCAACGTACGACCACAATTGAGCCCAAAATTTATATTGCTATGTGAGAAATTTGTTGAGTTTTGCCCCATTTTATGACCTTCCTTGCCACACTTGTTAAGTGAATCACTGCCATTAAGTTAGTAACACGGTTGTTAAGTAAATAATAATAATAATAATAATAATAATAATAATAATAATAATAATAATAATAATAATAATAATAATAATAATAATAATAATAATAATAATAATAATAATAAAGTTGGAAGGGACCTTGGAGGTCATCGAGTCCAACCCCCTGCTCAGACAGGAATCCCTACACCATTTCGGACAAATGGCCGTCCAGTCTCTTCTTAAAAACTTCCAGTGTTGGAGCATTCACCGCTTCTGGAGGCAGGTTGTTCCACTGGTTAATTGTTCTAACTGTCAGGAAGTTTCTCCTTAGTTCTAGGTTGCTTCTCTCCTTGATTAGTTTCCATCCATTGCTTCTTGTCCTGCCTTCAGGCGCCTTGGAAAATAGCTTGACTCCCTCTTCTTTGGGGCAGCCCCTGAGATATTGGAACACTGCTATCATATCTAGCTTCCCCATTGACTTTGCTTGTAAGAAAGTCACAAGAGGGGAATCACACAACTCCGGGACACTGCAATCATCATATATACAAGTCAGTTGCCAAGAATCTGAATTTTGATCACATGACCATGGGGATACTGCAACGGTTGTAAGCATGAAAAACAGTCATAAGTCACCTTTTTCAATGCCGTTATAACTTTGAATGGTCACTGAGCGAACTGTTGTAAGTTGAAGACTGTATTAGGCAAACTTTAACTGCTCACTGATAATCCACCACCAGCCACAATATGTTATTCTACCGGCCTTTTATTTTTGTTTTTTTACTATCATTGTCTTTAATTTGTGGTGCTGGTCCGTGACCATAATAAAGATTGATTGATGAAATGTGTACCTTCAGCAGCCATAGATGCCTGCAGCAATATGAACTTTTCTCAAAATGAGGAGAAAGGACTTGTGACATCACACCGGAAGCCACGCCCCCTTGTGTGCCTGGGCAAGACATCCTGATGCAATAGGCTGTTGTCAACAACTCTAAACTAATAAGGCACTTAACACCTCCCTCCAGCTCTGCCTGCTCTTCTCCATCTGTACCACCAGCCGGTTTTTATTTATTTGATAAATAAGGATATATTTTTTCATTTGTCACCCCTTTTTGCCCCAATGGACACCTAAAACAGCAGCCTCTTCTGTCTGTGCTGAACAGGAAGATAAAACAGACTGGAAAGAGAAATTTGAAGGAAATTCTGCAGCACCCTGGTAATAATGTAGGAAAATAGAAGCCTTTTTCAAGGACGACTTAAAAATCTGAGAAATTCCTAGGCTTCAGCACTGCTCAACAGCTGGACGGTTTTAAGAAAAGGTGATGAAATTTCTCCTTGGACAAATAGCTCGGCCATCAGAGTCTTCTGAACAAGAGAAACCACATTTGGTTAATATTCTAGTGAAGTGTTTGTCAGCCTTGTCTACTTTAAGAGGTGTGGATTTAGTTTCCCAGAATTCCCTGTTCCATGTGCCATGCCAGTCTCCTGTTCTGGAAGTGTTGAAATAAGGCAAAGAACTGATTCATCTGTCTTAGTATTGGAATTCCCCAGATGCTTCAAATAGTCAACCACAACAAAGTTGAATCATTACAACACAGGTAGACATTGTTTCATTGTGTGGTGCTCAGTGTATGATCTATCACACACCCCTCTTTTTTGACCCACCCATGGACTTCTCCGTGAGTAATTGAGAAGTTCCTTCTGCTGCCTTCCCTTGCCTGGCAGTGTGGAAAGACAGGAGAACTGAGAGGTTATTCAAGGAAAGACATTCCTATCCCTGCTTCTTGAAAAGTTCTCAAAATTTCAAAGAAAATTCTCTTTCAATTTTTTTTTAAAAAATGAAAATTGTTCAATTAAAACCGTTTTAAAATTTTAAAATAATCTTTCAATTTAAAAAGTTTTGATTAAAAAAACGGGAGAGGAGGAACATAGAGAAGAATTTATCTGCTTTACACTATTCCACACATCACGGTGTTCTTAAATCGCATATACCACATCCTGGCTTAACAAGATCGATGACCCCAGATGTATGCAGTAGGAAGCATGGCTGTTTGTTAAGTCGATGTGTAATAATGACAAACTTGCTACTGAATTTTAATCCGTTGCTTCCCATTGAGACTATGCTGCATTTCCTTCACTCATCCTCACCTGTTACCTGTTATCTCCTCCAGAAGTTGTGGGTGCTCCATCCCTGGAGGTTTTTAAGAAGAGACTGGACAGCCACTTGTCTGAAATGGTATACGGTCTCCTGCTTGAGCAGGGGATTGGACTAGAAGACCTCCAAGGTCCCTTCCAGCTCTACTCTGATTGTTATAAACTCTCCCGGGAGCTGAAATATTCTTATAGCAAGATATAGATGTTTCCGATGACAGATTTGTGCTCATTCATTCTTTTGTGAAGAATTTGGCTGTTTTGTCTGGAGGTGGAATTTTAATGTGCATGGCTGGCACACGATAGGATGAAGGAGGAATCAATGCAGGAAATATAATGGTGACAATTTGAGGCCATGATATAGAATTCAGTGAATAGATTTCCTTGATCACCCACAGCAGGATCCCTTTTTCAATATCTCTGTTATGCAGCCCTATTTCTACTAAGGAGTGGTTCTAATTGGTGCGGTTTAGCACAGGCTCACACTCTCTAACACAACAGGAGCCTGACAAAAATGAATTACACCCCAACGCATGATATTTCCACTTCCCTTTTTATTTTCTTCCCTTTTTATTTTCTGCACAAAAAAGAAACAGACGGTACCAGCTCCTGGTTTATTCAACCTTACCCGTCTAAGTAATGAAATTCCCACAGTGGAGGGGGAAAAAATGTCAGAATTTACAGAAATGGAAAAGTTGACCTCTCTGGTCAGAGAGGAAAAAAAAACTACAACAAAAACTTTTCTGACAGATTGGAAATCTTATATGGACGTTTTGCGGAAAGAGGAAAGAAATGAAACGAGTCGTAAATGCATGCCAGTCGCCAAGCATCCCAATTTTGATCACAGGACCATGGGGATGCTGGAATGGTCCTAAGTGTGAAAAATGGTCATAAGTCACTTTTTTCAGTGCTGTTGTAACTTCAAACAATCACTAAATGGACTGTTTTAAGTCGAGGAATACCTGTGTTCTTTTTTTAACCACTATTATACAGTGCCTGCTGTGCTGTGCTCTTGATGGCAGCTATTATTACTGTTATTCGGCTTCATATCTCGCTTTTGATATCTGAAGGTTTTATGAGAGCCTTTGAGGGCATCTCACAACTGCCTTCGTGTTGAAGCCAGACATAAATGCGTCACGAAGCAATCAGTGTCTAGAAATGGCTGACAGCTGAGATGCAGGTAGCCGTAGCATTTGGCTGCAGGGTTTCATGGAACAAAGAACATTTGGAAATTTGTTTAACCAAACCAGTCAAAAAAGAAAGAAAAAGAAAAGAAAAGGTCAGGGGTGAGGCGAGGAGACTGAATATAATTAGGGGACTGGAGGCTAAAGCATATCAAGAACGTTTGCTGGAATTGGGTATGTCTAGTTTAATGAAAAGAAGGACTAGGGGTGACATGATAGCAGTATTCCAATATCTCAGGGGCTGCCACAAAGAAGAGGGAGTCAAGCTATTCTCCAAGGCGCCTGAGGGCAGGACAAGAAGTAATGGATGGAAACTAGTCAAGGGAAGAAGCAACCTGGAACTGAGAGAAACTTCCTGACAGTTAGAACAATTAACCAGTGGAACAACCTGCCTCCAGAAGCGGTGAATGCTCCAACACTGGAAGTTTTTAAGAAGAGACTGGACAGCCATTTGTCTGAAATGGTATAGGGTTTCCTGCCTGAGCAGGGGGTTGGACTCGATGACCTCCAAGGTCCCTTCCAACTTTATTATTATTATTATTATAATTATAAAACACAATAAAGGATCAGAATAACACAGTGGGAAGGGGCTTTGGAGGTCTCCTAGTCCAATTCCGTGCACAAGACCTTCTCTGCACTCTTTCCGGGGTTGTCCTGCTTGTCATTTGGAGATGCTCACTCTGGATCCTTATACCTACCTTATACCAGTTTTCTTTATTGGTGCAGTAATAAATGAGTTGGGTTAGATTTAACAGAATAACAGAATTGGAAGGGACCTTGGAGGTTTTCTAGTCCAACCCCCTGTACCATGACTCTTGACAACTTTCCATTAAAAACAAAAACACACACATATTAATCTCCAGGGACAAGCTGTTCCATAGGGTGGGGCTGTCCAGAAAAGGCTCTCTTCCTAGACCCGTACAATTGGACTTCTTTAACCAAAGGGGTTCATAATATGTCCTCTCTGCTTACCCAGGAGCGATGGGTCGATGAAATCAGGATGAGACGGTAACCTGGTCCCATGCTATGAATAACAGAATGCCAGAATAATAGAGCTGGAAGGGACTTTGTAGGTCATCTAGTCCAACCCCTTGCACTAGCAGGAGACCCTATACAGTCTAAAACAGTCACTTGTTTGAAATGGTATAGGTTCTCCTGCTTGAACAGGGGGCTGGACCAGAAGACTTCCAAGGTCTATTCTATTCTGTTCTGTTCTGTTCTGTTCTATTCTATTCTATTCTGCATTTTTTCTATTCTATTCTATTCTGCATTTTTTCTATTCTATTCTATTCTATTCTATTCTATTCTATTCTATTCTATTCTATTCTATTCTATTCTATTCTATTCTATTCTATTCTATTCTATTCTATTCTATTCTATTCTATTCTATTCTATTCTATTCTATTCTATTCTGCATTTTTTCTATTCTATTCTATTCTATTCTGCATTCTTTCTATTCTATTCTATTCTATTCTATTCTATTCTATTCTATTCTATTCTATTCTATTCTATTCTATTCTATTCTATTCTATTCTATTCTATTCTATTCCATTCCCATTCCATCCCAGATAAATGGTTGTCCAGTCTCTTCTTAAAAGCCTCCAGTGTTGGAGCACCCTCAACCTCTGAAGGCAAGTCGTTTCACTGGTTGATTGTCTTAACCAGGGGTCTTCAAACTTGGCCCTTTTATGACTTGTGGACTTCAACTCACAGAATTCCTCAGCCAGGCATGCTGGCTGAGGAATTCTGGGAGTTGAACTCCCCAAGTCATAAAAGGGCCAAGTTTGAAGACCCCTGGTCTTGACTGTTAAGAAATTTATCCTTAGTTCCAGGTTGCTTCTCTCCTTGATTTGTTTCCATCCATTGTTTCTTGTCTTGCTTTCTGGTGCTTTGGAAAATAGGTGGACCCCCTCTTCTTTATGGCAGCCCCTTAGATATTGGAAAACTGTTATCAAGTCACCCCAGTCCTTCTTTTCACTAGATTAGACATAGCCAATTCCTGCAGCCGCTCTTCATATGTTTTAGTCTCCAGACCCCTAATCATCTTTGTTGCTCTTCTCTGCATTCTTTCCAGAGACATCCTGCATGTTATTTGGTGACCCTCACTCTGGATCTTGAACTTACGTTATACCAGTTTTTCCTGCTAACAGCTGGAAAAGGCTGCCCTACTTTTTGCAGGCTATGAAGTCTGACATGATCATCAAACATAATTAGTAGGCAAAAGACCCCCAGATTTGCAACCTTTAAATAAAGATGTCAACACCTCTCCGCCCTGGAAAGAGATCCTGGAGCAGTTTGCAATTAAAAGTTACAATTTAAAAAGCAATTGCTTAAAACAAATGAATAAACGCCTACACTAACATGCTTTATAAAATGTAAAATAACATCAACAAGATTAGCATTAGCACATCATTAAAAGGCCTGGAAACATTTTTTTAAAGCAAGTCTGTGCCTGGCACCAAAATGACAATAAAAGTCCATAGAAACAACTCCTACAAGGAAGTTTCATCAGATCAAAGTCAATTTATTTTAAAGTTGAAAATAAGGACAGTGATGTAACAGTTCCTCAGAAGGGAGGTCTAAAGAGTTTATATCAGGCACAAGATGTTTTAAATTTGCATCTGAGCTAAATTCAACATTTTACCCATGTATTATGTCTATTCACAGCAGTATGGAAGAAACGCTGGTTTTGATCATTTGGGGGGGGGGAAATCCCAAATAACACATTGATATGAATATTCATCTTCCCTCCAGGTTCAGCACCATATTTTGATCAGGATGGTTTGTTGGCCACAATTTCTCCTGGACAGCTACTGCTACTTTGGGCTATCTGGATCAGTTCCCAGTAAGAAGCTAAAATTCTTCTCCAGTCTGGACAGAAAATCTTGGTGTTATTTCTGAGGAAAATGAAAGCAGACAAGAGCAAAGATAGGCCGACATTCAGAGGAACAACTCAGTTGTTGTTTTTATCCCTAAGATCACATTCCGAGAAGCTGATTTTGAATGTCGTTACTTATTTAGAAAATTTATATGGGCGCCCAACCCATTCATGGTCACTCCAGGTGACTTGGAAAACCCCAAATACAAAACCCAACAAACCTCCACCCCCCTGGTGACAACAATCCAATCACCCTATTGATGGGCTGCCTATCACCCTGGGGTCTCCAGGCACACCAGCCCAACCATGTCTTCAGGGCCTTGTGAAACAGTATCAGAATGGGGGGGGGGCAATCTTATCTCCGCAAGGATGGTGTTCCACAGGACTGGAACCACCATAGAGAAGGCCCTTCTTCTTGGTCCCACTGGATGGACCTCCTTAAGACCTATAACATCCCCTGCCTCCCTGCTCTGGAGGGTTGGGTAGCTGTAATATCTGTGAGGGCATTGCAGTGCCTAGTAACTTGTGGGTTATTAATGATTTTGTTTTGGATTTATATATATATATACATATATCTTTGATGACTGCAAAAATACGAATCCCGGGCATATCTGTTGAATGACACAGTCCTCGATCTCCGGGAGAAATATAAACCAGCTGTTTATTGTTAAAAAGTTTAAAACAATAAAAACAACTATTTACAATATTAAAACAACTTAGCTTTCGCTGGTCCCCTGCCAGCGTCCTCAGAGTGAAGTTTTGGGGTGGAGATTACTTTTATAAACCTTGCTAGCCTAATTGCTTACTCCACCCCAAATCTCCACCCCAGGGCTTGGCAGCACAAGGAAACAACAGCCAATAGCCAGCCATCAACTCCCCAATCTACATCTGAAAAGCTACACACAACAAGCGCGATACAAACAGCACACACAGAACAGCATCTATGTTTATATGCATCTATGGGTTGTTTTTAACCACATCTTGTCAATGCCCCTGGCATAGTATTGACGCTTTGGTAAAAAGGCAGCTAAAACTGCTGGAGAGCTGTTGGTGTTGGTTAAGAGAGTGTGTTAGAGCAAGACACCTCTGTAGATGTCAGGTCCTTTCAGTCTTGGGCTGGCTCCAACGCTTCTTGGAAGTGCCAAGGTTATAGACCAGCCTGAGAAGGCAGAAGCAATTCATGGAATTCACGGAAGGAAGCAAGAATAACCCCTTGTACTTGACTGTGTCCATGAAGTCACCGAGAGTTGAGCTTGACCCCACAGGAGTCTTTAGCAAGAAACTGTGACATGATAGCAGGATTCCAGTATCTGAGGGGCTGCCACAAAGACGAGGGGGTCGACCTATTTTCCGAAGCACCAGAAGGCCAGAGAAGAAACAGTGGATGGAAACTGATCAAGGAGAGAAGCAACCTGGAATTAAGGAGAAACTTCCTAACAGTGAGAATAATTAACCAGCGGGACGGCTTGCCTCCAGAAGTTGTGGGTGCTCCATCACTGGAGGTTTTTAAGAAGAGGCTGGACAGTCACTTGTCTGAAATGATATAGGATCTCCTGCTTGAGCAGGGGGCTGGACTAGAAGACCTCCAAGGTCCCTTCCAGCTCTATTCTGGTTGAAACTCTTCTAAAGATCTAACAGCATATCAGTTGGAACACATCTGGTACAGAGTCCTACACTTACAACATTCATTTAATGACTGTTCGAAGTTACGACGGCACTGGAAAGTGACTTATGATTGTGTGTCACCCTTATGACCATTGCAGCATCCCCAATATCATGTGATCAAAAGTCAACCGCTTGGGAACTGACTCACATTTATGACTGCTGCAATGTCCCGGGGTCATATGATCCCTTTCTGACAAGCAAATTCAAGGGGGGGGGGAGCCATATTCACTTAATGGCCGTGTTACTAATTTAACAACTGCAGTGGTTCACTTAACAACTGTGGCCAGAAAGGTCGTAGAATGGGGCAAAAATCACTTAAGAAATGTCTCACTTAGCAACGGAAATTTTGGGCTCCGTTGTGGTCGTAAGTCAAGGACTACCTGTATTACCACTATGACCACGAATGGTGGGGATCTTGGGGGTGAATCAGAACCAAGCCATGTAGGGCTTTTTTATCTGGATCATTGATCATCATCATAAGGAAAAATAATATCTGGAGCTTTGTCAGTTTAACCAGAATTTGGAATTGCATCCTGAATATTGGGACTCAGTGCCAGATCTATAATATCAGTGCTATATGCCAGTAGTATTTCCCCCCCTGCTGAAAATGGGGTGCTACTTCGCTTTAGTTGCAAATTCCAGGGAGTCTTCAAAGGCAGACTTATGCGCAGCACATAGCGATAGTCTAGACATGTCAAATACGGCTTGAAGCTTAACACCTCAAAAACCAAGATCATGGTCGTCAGCAAACAACCCGTTCACTTACCACCAGTAAATTCAGAAGGAACACCACTAGAAAAAGTTGAAAGGCTCACGCACCTCGGTTCTAATTTGCATGAAAGCTGGGACATGACCGCTGAAGTAAAGACAAGGATAGAGAAAGCTCGAACAGCATTCTTCAAAATGAAAAAGGTCTTCTGCAGTCACGACATAAGCCTAAGACTGAAAATCAGGCTTGTCAGATGCTATATTTTTTTCTATCCTGCTCTATGGAGTAGAGAGTTGGTCTCTGACAGAAGGCCACCTGAAGAGACTAGAAGCATTTGAAATGTGGATTTACAGGTGGCTGTTACGTATAAGCTGGGTGGACAAGATCAGAAATGAGGAGGTTTTAAGCCGCCTGGGAAAGCCAAGGGAAATCATCAAAACAATTAAAAAACGAAAGCTAGAATATTTCGGACATGTGATGCGACACCCAGAAAAATACGGCATACTCCATTTCATCCTCCAGGGAAAGATTGAAGGCAAACGAGGTCCAGGCAGAAGAAGAACATCATGGCTTCAAAATCTAAGGGGCTGGTTTGGACAAAACTCAGCAGCACTTTTTCGTGCGGCTGCTGATAAAAACAGGATCGCCAACATGATCGCCAACGTCCGATAACGGATATGGCAGAAGAAGAAGAAGACATGTCAAAGCAGGTGTCAGCTCCAGAACATCCCACTCCAGACAGGGCTGCTGCTGGTGCCCCTGTTGAAGTGGACAAATTTCTTCCTGGCCAACGCCTCCAGCTGGCTGTCCAGCGGTGGCTGGGAATTCAGGAGCAGCCCAAACTGAGGACATGTTCCTAGAGAGGAGTGGCATCCGTTACAGCAGGGATCTGCAACCTTGACAACTTTAAGACTTGTGTACCTCAGCTCCCAGAATTCCTCACCTAGCTATGCTGGCTGAGGAATTCTGAGAGCTGAAGTCCACAAAGTTGTCAAGGTTGCAGACCCCTGCGTTACAGAGTTAAAAACGGGGTTAACAGAAACCCTGAACAAAAAGTTGAAATTGTCCTTCCTCTATGCCTCTCACCTTGTTACATCTAGTATGGCATCTTCATTCAAAACACATTGAATTAATTAATGTGTTAATGAATTAACACAATAATTGCTCATTAAGACCCCCCTAATTTAGCCTTTCCTTCCCTCCCTCCCTCCCTCCTTTCTTCCCTCCCTCCTTCCTTCCTTCCCTCCCCCCCACCCTTCTTTTCTTTCTTTTTCTTTTCTTCAGGCTAGGTGGGATCCCTGCCCAGAGATTCTTCCCTAAGGCAATAATTACAGAGTAATCTGGGAGTAAGAGAGCACGAATTTTTCCAAACTATTGTTGCTTCTGTACCTAATTGAGTACCTGCAACAGATGTTCAGGTAGAATTATGCAAACGAAGGTGCCATAGGGGGAAAAAATTGGGCTGGTTGGTTCCTACAACCATGGTAACATTTTTCTCTCTGGCATGTTTACCTCTTTCTGCAAAATCTCTCTTTGGAAGGTAGTTGTTCCAACCACAGAGAATGATCTCCTGTTTCGGATGGATTTGGAGAGGGAGAAAAGGCAGAACTAATTTTTAAAAAAGGTGCACGGGAGAAAATTCCTCTCAGTGAATCACGAATATCTGGATGTGGCTCCTTGGACTTTATGGGCAGGTTAGGTGAGGTTCCAAAGTGGAAAAGACTGCGCCAGTTGAACATTTTGGCCTGTGCCTGCATCCCTGGGAGGTGGGGGTGAGAAGGTGGGAAGAGAGACAGGGACTTGAGAGAGAGAGAGATGGGGGGGACTTGAGAGAGAGGGACTTGAGAGAGAGAGAGGGGGGAGGGCTTGAGAGAGAGGGGCTTGAGAGAGAGAGAGATGGGGGGACTTGAGAGAGAGGGACTTGAGAGAGAGAGAGATGGGACTTGAGAGAGAGAGACTTGAGAGAGAGAGAGATGGGGGGACTGAGAGAGAGAGAGGAGAGAGAGAGAGGGACTTGAGACAGAGGGGGGACTAGAGAGAGAGGGACTAGAGAGAGAGGGACTTGAGAGAGAGAGAGAGAGGGACTTGAGAGAGAGGGGGGGCTTGAGAGAGAGGGGCTTGAGAGAGAGAGAGGGAGAGGGAGAGAGAGAGAGGGACGAGGGAGAGAGGGAGAGAGAGAAGAGAAGAGAGAGAGAGAGAGAGAGAGAGAGAGAGAGAAATCTTCTTCGTTAGGAGAGACAGGTACCATAAAGTTCTCATCTCATGATCCTATGAATTTAGAGACATTATTTTGAGTCAGGCTATCCTATCAGGTCAGGATAGCCAGGTAGCCAATAGCTAGACTAGAAAGCTGAATTCCCTAAGAATTGGATTTTTATATAGCCTGACTTAAATAACATATCTAAGTGTGTGTGTGTGTGTGTGTGTGTGTGTGTATACATATATAAAATTCATACATATGAATATGTATGTGTGTGTGTGTGTATGTATATATAGCTATTTATGCTATTTATTCTTATAATTCATACACACACACACACATTATTTGGCCAGCCAACTCATTCTCAGGTGGATTATAAGAATAAAAAGCCAATATGAAAACAATCAAAAAATAATAATTCCCCAGCCCATGGCAACCACAGTCACATAAGTCATTTGAGGATTTCCTCTCTGAGGTAACCAGGCCCATTGGCAAACCCAGGTATTTGGGGGCTCAGAGTAGAGGCCAATCACCCCTCCATGGGGATGATGTTCCACAGGGAGAGAGCCACCACAGAGAAGAAGGCCCTTCTTCTTGGTTGTGCTCGATGGACCTCCCCAGGCGAGGGGGCCCATGATCACCCCTGCCTCCCTGGGTGGCTGTAATATCAGTGAATGCATTGCAGTGCCTGGTGCTTCTGGGATACTGATGATTTTGCTTTGGATTTTAGCCCTATGCATAGGTTCCAGCGACTTGGAAAAACAGAGATCATGACAACACTGATTAGTTGATTGGCAAGAACGAATAAAGGCTCAGACATTTAACTCTTTCCCTCTCTATACAAAAAAAGGAAGGACGGAAGGAAGGAATCATTCAGTACAGGGGTATCTGAGCAGTGTGTGATCAAAAAGTCACAATGGTGGCCACACGGAGGTTTAATTGAAGCTCTGCCTGGTTTATATGCATCTATGGATGTTTTAACAACTATTTCTTGCCAATATACCCCTGCCATGGTATCAGTGCTTTGTTAAAAAGACACCTAAAACTATCTTTTTTCCTGCTGGAGATCTGTTTAATTGAAAGCATGTTGGGGTTGGGTAGATGTGACTGGGAAAAGAGGGCCTTCAAATAACCTGGTCCCAAGCCACATAGGGCTTTGAAGGTGACAACCAGTATCTTGAATCGGACCCGGAAGCAAATTGGCAGCCAATGCAGTTCCCGCAGGAGACATAACACCTGTGAACATCTGGGTCTGCACAGAACTATGGGCCACCATATTTTGAATCAATTGAAGCTTCTGGATACTTTTCAAGGGCCGCCCCACGTAAAGCATGCTGCGTTAGTCAAGACAGAAGGTGCCTATTGTGTTGGTGAGCAGGGATTGGGCGTAACTGGCGCACAATCCGCAGGTGCACAAATGTTGGAGAAAATGTTGCAACCATTGGTGCTACAGTGGAATTAAGTCATACATTTTGACGCCTACCCAGAAACCTGACATTTGGCATCTGGGCAGTCAAACCTCTTGGCTATTGACATCAATTCTGACACTTCTGGGCACATCAACTAGAGATGTGCTGGACAGGTTTGATATACAAGTGATTACAATAATTTCTTAGTTGGGTGGACAGCAGGTACTTGCTAAGGATCATAAATAATTTTAATGAGGTTTTCCTTGCTGGTTTTTTTTTTTTAAGAGGATGATACCAGCGATCAGTCTGTGGGTCCCAAGGGTGTCACGGTATTCTTAACAGATTTTTGCTGTAGCGGCTTTTTTATTTATGTTGGATAATAATTTGCTCTCATTTCAAAGACGAAGATTTCCCAACTCATCCTTTACCTTGAAAGTTTTGGGGAAAAGGAGGTCAGGGGTGTCCCTGGGGGATTTAAGCACTGCTCCCTTTTTGTTTTGCAATGCAGTAAGAAGGGTGAGAGTTTGATCACTTGGTTGTGGCTACCATCTAACTTTTTCCTCCCAGCCTGTGGACACCCCAAAGTGGCTTCTGCAACATTGACAAAGACAACTAAAAAAAGGAGAATTGCTCAAAAAACCAACTCAAACCCCAAGTGAGTGGTCGATTGCAACCAGGAGTATGAGCTGGAGTACAAGTAGGGCAAGCAAGCAGGAGAGATTGTATGGGCCAAGCAGAAGGTAGCAGCAGTCAGACGGAGGAGGAGATATGAAATAACCTTCCTTACAAGCCTTATCGTCATGCAATGCCTCTCCAGAAAACTCATGGATCTAAGTCAGGAGTCTTCAAACTTGGCCCTTTTATGACTTGTGGACGTCAACTCCCAGAATTCCTCAGCCAGCGTGTCCACAAGTCATAAAAGGGCCAAGTTTCAAGACCCCTGATCTAAGTGAAGGGCTTAAATACAGAAACAGACAATTTGAACTCTTTGCCGCTGTGGAACATCATGCAGTTGCCTTGAGTAGCTCACAGGCCTTATTTCCAAGTAAATAGGCAGCAAGAAGAGATTGCACAACCACTTGTCTGAAATGGTACACGTGGTCCTCAACCTACAACCACAAATGAGCCCCAAATTTGTGTTGCTAAGCGAGACAGTTGTTAAGTGAGTTTTGCACCATTTTACGACCTTTCTTGCCACAGTTGTTAAGTGAATCACTGCAGCTGTGAAGTTAGTCACACGGTTGTTAAGTGAATCTGGCTTCCCCATTGACTTTGCTTGTCAGAAGATCGCAAAAGGTGATCACGTGACTCTGGGACACTGCAACCATCATGAATGCGAGTCAGTTGCCAAGCGTCTGAATTGTGATCATGTGAGCATGGGGTCATAACTGTGAAAAACGGTCACCAGTCACATTTTCCAATGCTGTTGTAACTTTGAATAGTCACTAAATGAACTGTTGTAAGTTGAGGACTATCTGTATAGGGGTTGGACTCCAAGGTCCCTTCCAACTCTGTTATTCTGTTATGTCTCTTCAGTCTTACATGTTGAGGGGTCACAGTCCAGAAAGGGGATCTGGTGGACTCATTTTATTGGTAGGATTTTAGCTTCAGGATGACCATTGCAGTAGTTGAGGTGGACATCTAGAACAGGGCTTTTCAACCTTTTCATCCATTGTACCACTTTTAGGATATGGCAACATCCGAGTACCACCAGTCGCCTAGCAAGGTGTCAAAACCTTGACCAAAAAAAAGAAAAAAGGAAAAATGATAAAGTACAGGTAGTCCTCGACTTACAACAGTTTGCTTAGTGACTGTTCGAAGTTACAATGGCACTGAAAAAAGTGCCCCCCAAGCCACAGCCGAGCAAGACACCGCCTGCCCGCCCGGCGGCGCTCTTCCTCCTGTCCGAGGTTTTCATTGTTGTGAGCATTTCTGTTGAGGATTGGCAGCGGGGGTGGGGTGGGGGGTGTTTGGTTTTTATTCCCCCCGTCTGCTGGGTAGTTGCAGCAGGTTTTGGTCACTTCACATGACCCTGGGACACTGTGACTGTCATAAATATGAATCAGTTGCCAAGCATTTGAATGTAAATCACAAGACCCTGGAGATGCTGCAACATTCCAGCTGATCAGCGCTTCTTCTGGGCTCAGCGGAAGCGCCAGGATCAGTGCTGCTTTCCAGCTGGAGCCTGGCGCTGATCCTGGCGTTTCCACTGAGCCCTGCAGCTCCAGCCATCTCTCGCTCAGGCTTGTGCGGTGCTGCCACCGGTTCAGTTCATTCCCCTCCCCCGCTACCACTTTTCTAGGATGGTCGCGTACCACCTGCCAGGTGCCAATGTACCACAGGTGGTACCCGTACCATTGGTTGAAAAGCCCTGATCTAGAACATAGAATAACAGAGTTGGAAGGGACCTTGGAAGTCGTCTTGCCCAGCGGCCCCCAATCTCTTGGGCACCAGGGACCAGTTCCATGGAGAGAGATTTTTCCACAAACCGGAGGGGGTATGGTTTCGGGTGCTGCTTGCATCCTATGAATGGGGCTTCATTTGTTTGCATGGACCAGTTTCTGTCTTGCCATGGAGTGGTGCCAGTCCACGGACCGGGGGTTGGGGACCCCTGTTCTAGTGCAACTCACTGCTTGAGCAGGAGACCCTAGACCGTTCCAGACCAGTAGCTGTCCAGTCTCTTCTTAAAATCCTCCAATGATGGGGCAGCCACAACTTCTGGAAGCCAGTTGTTCCACTGCTTGATTGTTCTCACCATTAGGAAACTTCTCCTTAGTTCTAGATTGCTTCTATCTTTGGTTAGTTTCCATCCATTGTTTCTCGTCTTGCCTTTTGGTGCCTTGGAAAAATAGGTTGAGCTACGAATAGGTCAAATAGATCCATTGCTGGATCTATTCTGATCCAGCATCGATCTTCTAAAGTTCTTAACAGTTCTTTCTGCTCGAGTCAGGCCTCCTATGTTGTCTGACCTCTGTGCTTTTTTAAACCTGATGTTCAGAAAAGGAGTTTTCAAACGGAGGGGTGGGGTGTGCGCCCCTTCCACGACTCAATGCATCCCCGCCCACCGACTTATGTCTCTTATGGAAATGTGCTGCTTCCTTATTTTTCTTTCTCAATGATGGTATCCAGCAGAGTCTATTCTTCCACGGCACTCTTATTTCTTTTGTATTGTGGAATGTGAGTTGAGCAATCTGGTTACAGCAGTTAAGAACATTTATTTTGAGCCCCTGCCTAGCAGGGTAGGTGTGTGTTCGTGTGTTTTCTGTGCCTCTCTCTCTCTCTCTCTCTCTCTCTCTCTCTCTCTCTCTCTCTCTTCCTCTCTCTCTCTCTGCCAACTTCCTGGTAAAATGTTGCCGTGGGTGAGGTTTCCGTTTGTGATTGTAATCCCATCGAAGGCAAGAGAGGAAGAAGGCAAAAGAAAGAAAGCAAAAAGAACATTAAAAAAATAAAAATAAAAGCTGTAGATACACAAGCAGGAAAACTAGAATAACTTGCCTCTCTGTTGTGGTTTGCTTCTTTTTGTGTGTTCCGTTTCCAAGATGGTCTTTTCTGAATCTTCTTTCCTGCCAAAGTCCAAACAAGTTATTTAAGAACTAATTAACCATAATAGTAAATAGGAAGAGGATGGCTCCTGACAGCGTTTCTAAGTCTGCAGTTGCTCTGCCTTACTCATAGAGATTTACAGATTCTATCGTCCTTCTTGATTTTTCCCATTTTTTCCTAGTCCTTTCTGCCAATACAAGAAAGAAGATCAAATGTATCCCATGTCCAACTTCAGTGGCATCTCTCTTACAACATAATAGCAATATTGGTTCACCTGATAGGGCTGTTGTAAGACGATGCAGGAAAGCAGAAGACCACACTTAGAATACTGCATCCCGTTTTGGTTGCCAGGATGTAAAAAAAGATGTTGAGACTCTAGAAAAAGTGCAGACAAGATGATTAGGGGACTGGAGGCTAAAACATACAAAGAACAGTTGCAGGAATTGCGTATGTCTAGTCTAGTGAAAAGAAGGACTAGGGGGTGACATGATAGCAGTGTTCCAATATTTGAAGGGCTGCCACAAAGAAGAGGGGCTCAACCTATTCTCCAAAGCACCTGAGGGCAGGACAAGAAGCAAAGGATGGAAACTAATCAAGGAGAGAAGCAACCTAGAACTAAGGAGAAATTTTCTGACAGAACAATGAATCAGTGGAACAGCTTGCCTTCAGAAGTTGTGGGTGCTCCAACACTGGAGGTTTTTGAGAAGAGATTGGACAACCATTTGTCTGAAATGGTATAGGGCTTCTTGCCTGAGCAGAAGGTTGGACTAGAAGGCCTCCAAGGTCCCTTCCAACTCTGTTATTCTGTTAAGATCTTGGAAAGTGGTCAAGGTGTCATGGGAAAACCAAATAAGTCAAGGGGGTGGTCGCAGCATACATAATAGGAGAACAAGCTTTCTTTGTGTAGTTGTGGCCATCCTTTTGACTTGTTTGACCTCTTCCCTGGAGATACCCCCGATGCCCATCAAGTTCTCTGACCTTTTTAAAAAAATATTCTTGAATATGGAACAGGAAAAATGACATGCTGTGAAATGAGTTTCTAGCTTCTCATAACAGTTTTATTTCTAAGATTGACTTTGCAGATCATTAATATTTTTGTTTCCTGAAAGTGCTCCTATTTATTCAGAAAGAAGAAAAAGATAAGTTTGGGTGGTAGAGACCAAGCCAAGGTTTAACAAAGAACAGATTAATCAGTGGGCCTCCTGGACAATGGATATATTGGCTCTAGCCATGTCCACAATGGCAGCCATTTTGAATAATGGCAAGCCCATCCCGGAGCAGCCATTTTGTGAAAGCAGACATAACCAATTCTTAGAGCTCCAAATCCAGTACATTCCATGAGGCATCTGGAGAGGATCAAGTCCAGAAGTTCAGCATCTGCTCCTCAAGAAAGTCCACACCCTTCCAACTGCCATTACTGAAGGAGGATTAAAAAAAAAACAACCTTCGAACAAAGACCGTGTCCATGAGATGGCGGAATAATTGAATCGTTGGAACATGTTATGCTGTATTGTCCCCTCTATGCAGGAGTTATTATTTCCATTTTGTATTAAATACTGATTTGTATTACTGATTTGTATTAAATACTCATTCTGATTTGTTCTATCTTAACATGCTATTAGCATTTCTCCAACTACAGCCAAGTACCGCTCAGTAATCTGCACTTTATGCCATAGGTTTGATTCAAACTTCTCTTAGATATTTTAGCATATTTATACTGTACATATGAATATATACATTTCTTTTCTCTTGTATTTTATTATAATTAACTGCAATTTCTGTAACCTCACGCTGGTCTATGACTGAATAAAGATTTGATGATGGAGCAGGAATTCAAGGCAGTAGTGCTGCTGCTGATGCCTCATAGCTGGTCTTCAGGGATTAACAGAATAACAGAGTTGGAAGGGACCTTGGAGATCTTCTAGTCCAACCCCCTGCTCAAGCAGGAGACCTTAGACCATTCCTGACAAGTGTCTTTTTAAAAACCTCCAGTTTTGGAGCACCCACGACTTCTGGAGGCAACTCATCCCGCTGGTTACTTATTCTAATTGTCAGGAAATTTCACCTTAGTTCTAGATTGCTTCTCTCCTTGGTTAGTTTCCATCCGTTACTTCTTGTCTTGTCTTCTGGTGCTTTGTAAAATAGGTTGACTCTCTTCTTTGCAGCAGCCCCTCAAATATTGGAACAGTGCTATGATATCACCCCTAGTCCTTTTCATTAAACCAGAAATACCCAATTCCTGCAACCATTCTTCATATGTTTTAGCCTCTAGTCCCTTAATCATCTTTGTTGCTCTTCTCTGCATTCCTTCTAGAGTCTCAGCATCTTTTTTTTATATCATGGTGACCAATACTGAATGCAATATTCCACGTGTGGTCTTTTTGCTGGAGGCCCCATCATTGCACCATGACAAGAATGATTGCAATGGACAATCTTCTCCTTTGTGAATTTGTCTAACCCAACTCTGAGCTAGTCTCCTCTCCCATACCAGCAGATTCCCAAACTTCAGACTGTTTGTAATTGTTATATCAATGATATATGATATTATGAATGGGACTGTCCCAGTCTTACGCTACATGCAAGAGGCAGGATAAGCCTAAATAATACGTGGCCAAGAAAAAGTGCGTCAAGACGCCCACTTCCACACTGTCGAGAATCCCTGGCTCTGTCTGGTCTAGAAGGGATGCTATTTGGAGCACTTTTACGGCCAGTGAAGTATTTTTAGGATTGTGGAATGTCTCCATCCAGTCAAGATGGCTCTTGGGTCTCCCTAGACAGGAAGTCCCTGTTTATTTGGTTTGATCTACAATAGTTTTCCTGTTGCTCTCCAGCTTTATTTCATGCTTCCTGACTTTGCTCCAGCCGCCTTCTGTTTTAGTCCTGTCCACTGAGCAAGGGAAAGCCTTGTCTAATTAGTTTAAAGGAAGTCCCATGGAGCTCAAGGAAAGGGGTCAAGAAAGTTGGCAGCCATAACCATGCTATCAAAGACCAACCCATTTTGTTTCTTTTGTAAAAAAAAAAAAAAAAAAGGGTGGGTGAGTGGGTAGGACGTTATTCACATGCTAGTGGACAAAATCTTGACTTCTTTGACCTCATCCCCAGAGATATCCCGAGGGAGTCAAGGGCTAGACTGGTTGGGCGGAATCAAATCTAGAACCTCAGAAGATATAGAATCCTATATACTTATATATGTTTAATAGTGGAGAAATTTTAAAATATACTTATATATGTTTAGCTTATAGAATAAGAGATAGAGCTTAATTGAGAAATATAAACTGAATATTTGGAATAATATGGTCTTTATTATATGGATACTCGAACCGTATACTATATGTCTATGCAATGCTAGTTGGAATATGTTAATAATTAATTAAGCTTAAAATGGGTGGAAATATCGTTGATAGTTTGGTTTTGTTTGTTTGTTCTTGTTTCTTTGATTGACAAAATAGAGAGGGAAGATTTAAAAAAGTGTAAATTGTTTATGTATGATTGTATGTTCTATTTTGTTATATGGAGTGCCCTATCTCCACGATGAGTCCTAAGCACTTGGCTGTAAAATTAAAAAAATTCAATAAAACTTGTTATAAAAAAAAAAAAAAGAAGATATAGAATCCTTGAATTGTGAAGTTGGAAGGGACTCCAAAGATCATCTTTGCAAGAGCAACACACCATCCAGTATTTATTTATTCATAGTATTTGTTATCAATAGCATTTATTTGCAGTAAGAAATGAATTATTTTGCAATGGTAAAATGAAAAGTGGAAATATAATACAATTGAGTAAACAAACATTAGCAGTTTGTGTTTACTGGAATGGAGTAACTGATATCACTTTCTTAGCATCTTAGCACGAATCTTTATTTATATCCACATAATGTACAGATGTTAACTCATCGTCACTGGGCTCAGGCTCCTCTGTTTTGTATGTTAATTATCACCGAGGAACCAAAATTTGTACAAAATTGAGTCGTCAGTGATACATCGGCTGGGGATGAAACCTCCTTGTCTGCATGTTTTTGCAAAACACTTTTTATAACGCCACTCACTAGGAATGAAAAGACAGCACTGTAGACAACCAAAATAGCAGCACCAACTTCCTGGTGCTTTGGAATCGTAGGCATTTTCAAAGTCTTGGGAAACATAATGGCTGAATTAACCAAGATGGAATACAGGGTTCCAGGAAACTGGAATTAAGACCATGATTCCCAATAAAAAAAACTCTGAAGGCCTCCAACGTTAAACAAGGTGAGCATGAAAGTTTTTTGACTGACGGTTTTGACAATATCCCCAAAGGCAAAGCTCATGAGAGTGATGGCCACAGCTCCTACAGTGCAAGTCAAGGTCATCAGATCTTGAGCCAAAAATATTTCTCAGGTCTTCGGTGAATTCCTCACAGTGGATGTACCTGTTTTCTGGATGAGTGCTGTGCAGATAACAGGCTCTCCAGATTCCGATCCACACCACGCCAGGATTCATGCCGTCCTGACTTTCTACGTGCCACGTTCCCCAATGTTTGGTGGCTGATGCAGTAATGCACAAAACCCATGCCAAGAAACTAAATAACCGCCTAACTGGGCCTTATTAACCCAGGCTAACCATTTTGTAATCACTGATTCTTTTTCACTTAGTAGTTGCTCATTAAGTGATGTAATGGTTCTGTAGGATTCCTGAAATCAAATCAAAACAAAATAGTGCATCATATATTTATACTATTATGCAGACCCTCGTATACTAATAAATGAATAATCTAGAGTCGTAAAAGACTTCCAACATTCATTCCATTGGGAGTAAATTTCCCTCCCATCTGATTTCTTAGCAATATACATTTATCGATGTATTTATTTATGAAATTTAATTTTCTAAGTGAAGTCTAAGCAGTTTACAAGTAAAAAAAATGCTGCTTTTCCTCATTCAAAAGTCAGAAAAATAACATGTTCTAAAAATATTTAAGTTGCTTATGATAAAGCTTAAAGCTTAATAAAATTATTGTTATTAAAACACCAGTCAATTAGCCAATAATCAAGAAAAAAGCAAAGTGTTATCAGTTACAGAACTTCGTGGGATGTAGACAAACATCAGACATATTATGATTACCAAGTTAAGAAATCCTGTCCCCCACATTAACATATTTTAATAATTCTTTCTACCCACTACAAACTGTATATATTATTTAAATATTATAAATCCATGCCAATAAAAGTTCACATCACTGGAAGCCAAAAATCTGGGCCACTTACTTTGTAACCAAAGGATCTTCAGTACCTCTGATTTGCAAAAGACTTAGATTATCAGCCATGTTGGTGACTATAAATTTGCTGAAACAAAACCAAGATGGAATAGTTTAGCTTTCATTTATACAATGCATGTGCGCGTAATCCCTAATGGCACACAAACAAGGATACAACATAGTAGGAAGAATTTCTTCTTGGATAATTAGAATATCTGTAATAGTTTTTCACAAATGATTCTTCTAGATTGTACCAGAGTTTTTGAACCTCAACAACTTTAAGTGCAGTGTGGCTTGAATGAGCAGGTGTCATTGTAAAAAGTAGCTTATGCAAAAGCAGTGGAATTATATTTGAAGTAAAAACTGAAATCTCCTCAATTGGTGACTACGGACAGATAGTATAGCAGCTGTCTCTCACCGTCTCCAATGCTGAATGACCAGCATCTCTTCCTTTCTCCTCCAAAACGTCCGTTTTCAACTGTCACTGGACATTCCAACTGCCACTCCTCAACTGACAAACGACGGGATTCCAGTGACGAATCTCAGTCAAAAGTCCCCATCTTTTATTTCGAATTACTGCGCACATTTATATACAAACAAAATAGTCAAAGCTGATAGATGTGGTATAGTGTCAATAGAAGAAGGTGTGCTAAATATCTTGTCTCTCAGTCTGCTACTTTAGGCTAGGATCAACTGTTTATCTCCACCGGATTCCCTCCTAAAGCAATTTAGAAGTACAAAATGTTCAGAGGAGATGCTTTACAACAAACCAAAAGGATCAAAATGTACATGGAAGAGCTGAAAACAAAGAACCAGAAGTGGAGAAGAGGAAGATGGGCTGGAGGTGAACACTTTGGCCTCTAAGTCATCTTCTCACTCTGAAGAAGATTCAAACAGCTTTAAAAACTTAAGATAAGACCTGCTTCTGGAATACTGATCCTCTACTTCAGTAAAATAAAGTGCATCAGGTAGGTCAAAAAGCATCAATAAAGCTTTTAAAGACTCATCAAATAAAATACCAGACACTTTGGTGTAATGGTCAAGGCACCAATCTGAAAACCAGGAGATCATGTCTTTTAAACCTGCCTTAGGTGCTTTTTGAAAGCCATCTAAGTGGCTTTGAATCAGTCCCTCTCTCTCAGCCCAACCCACCTCACAGGATTGTTGTGGGGAAAAGAGGAGGAAGGAAGAGCAGGAAGAGTATTTGGTTATATATCCTTGAGTTATTTATAAAATAAAAGTGGGCTACAAATATAAATAAATAAATTTGTTCATATGTCCAATCAATCCAGTCAAAGATGGAAACCAATCAAGGAGAGAAGCAACGTAGAACTAAGGAGAAATTTCCTAACAGTTAGAACAATCAATCAGTGGAATGGCTGGTTTTCAGACGTTGTGGGTGCTTCATCACTGGAGGCTTTTAAGAAGAGACTGGACAACCATTTATCTGAAGTGGTATAGGGTCTCCTACTTCAGCGGGGGGTTGGACTAGAAGACCTCCAAGGTACCTCCCAATTCTATAATAATAATAATAATAAAGTTGGAAGGGACCTTGGAGGTCATCGAGTCCAACTCCCTGCTCAGGCAGGAAGCCCTACACCATTTCGGACAAATGGCTGTCCAGTCTCTTCTTAAAAACTTCCAGTGTTGGAGCATTCACCGCTTCTGGAGGCAGGTTGTTCCACTGGTTAATTGTTCTAATTGTCAGGAAGTTTCTCCTCAGTTCCAGGTTGCTTCTCTCCTTGACGAGTTTCCATCCGTTGCTTCTTGTCCTGCCTTCAGGCGCCTTGGAGAATACCTTGACTCCCTCTTCTTTGTGGCAACCCCTGAGATATTGGAACACTGCTATCATGTCACCCCTAGTCCTTCTTTTCATTAAACTAGACATACCCAATTCCAGCAACCGTTCCTTATATGTTTTAGCCTCCAGTCCCCTGCTCTTCTCTGCACTCTTTCTAGAGTCTCAACATCTTTTTTACATCGTGGTGACCAAAACTGGATGCAGTATTCCAAGTGTGGCCTTATCAAGGCATTGTAAAGTGGTATTAATACTTCACGTGATCTTGATTCTATCCCTCTGTTAATGCAGCCCAGCACTGTGTTGGCTTTTTTGGCAGCTGCAGCACACTGCGGCTCATATTTAAGTGATTGTCCACTAGGACTCTGAGATCCCTCTCCACATTTACTACTATTGAGCAAGGTACCCCCTATACTATACCTGTACATTTGGTTTTTCTTGCCTAAATGTAGAACCTTACTTTTTTCACCATTGAATTTCATTTTGTTAGATAGCGCCCAGTGTTCAAGTCTGTCCAGGTCCTCCTGTATCTTAAGCCTGTCTTCTGGAGTGTTGGCTATTCCTGCCAGCTTGGTGTCATCCGCAAATTTGATGAGTTCCCCATCTATCCCCTCGTCCAAATCGTTGATGATTCTGCTATTCTATTAGCTTACAGTATTGCAGTAATTATCCTATGGAGTCCTTGAGGACTCCTCCCCAAGATGGCTGCTGAAGGGTAAGAGATTTTTTTTTCTCTTACCCACAATCTGCTGTGTTTGCTGCCAGAGCTGGTTCTTTGGTAGCCTTACCCCCTGGATTTGAATGGGGGCATTTAGGAATGACCCGAAATAACTTTTGGATGGCTGTGGTCCCACCTGAGAGGGGGAATCTTGAAGACCTCAGCTCACTGTGGGAGGAGCCAGAAAGTGAGGTATATTGCATGGTGGATGCTGGCTTTTATACTGTTATTTTCAGCATTCCCTATTTGATTATTCTTTATGTTTATTTACCGTATCGTGTTATGGTTTTACTTTTCATTGTACGATTACAAAATAATTCATTTCCTATTGTAGGTAAATACTTACAGTATTTAATACTCACAATATACACTCTTCTGAATAGAGATCTGAAGGAGGCAGTGCCAGACAGACAGAGGGGCATGGAGAATGCTGATCCGTACAGTGGCCGAGGGTCAGACACAACTGAATGGCTAACGATGACAGATAGAGAACCCTGATGTTGGTTCCTGGGACCTGCTGGAGCCACTGTCAATCATACAAACACTCCCCTCAAACAGCAACCATCCCAAAGTTTTTATCAAAACCTGGCACCATGACTTCATGGCCCTGTTATGGTCAGGAGACTGCAAGACCTGGCCTTGAACGGTTGGTATATGACTCTGGATAGGAATCGAAAGTCTGAGACTTTTACATCCGGAAAAGCTTCGAAGCTACCTGAATATTCCTTCCCTTCTCCCTTATTCAGTCAACAAAAGTTAAAAAAAAACAAAGTGGGTTTGCTCAAAACGAGCTGCAACCCTCTAATCTTTTCTTAATATGAAGAGGAACTCAAAATATGTCACTAAACTCCTCGAAATAACAATGGTCTTCCGCGTTGCCCCTACATTCCACCCCCTGACATATTTTAATTTCCTTTCATATTTTTGCTTTGCATGAATTTTACATTTCGGAGTAATAAATTGTACATAGTCCGTTAACTTTAAGAGACAAAATATACATCATTGGCATGCTATGCCCAAATTTTAAATATTGGCCATCATTGGGCTCCATCCTGAAAACCCTGGATTGAATTCCTCCAGCAACTTCTGGGTGTTCGATGGCCCTGCTTTGTGTTTGTAAACTGCGGGTGCAGGAGGGAGACGTAGCCTTCTTGCTTCCTGGCACACCTTCCTGGTTAGCAGGCAGAGAATTTACTGCCCCCATTTACTGCTGCTGGGACATCAGCGACAGTGTCCAAGAAACAAATGCCCACATACTGGTAAAAGAGAACAAACCCAACCACTGTAACGATCGTTTATTGAAGCAGACTCATGCTAGAACTCTTTGTGATCCCAATGATCTACACAAAGCTTCTCCAAACCCCGTACCCATGGCAGGTTCATTTAGGAGATAGTTAAAAACAGTCACAGGTTTACTCTGAGCACTTCTGTCCTAGTTTACTATTTGTTTTTTTGTTCCAGCCTTTTTTCCCCCCTGTGGACATCAATCCACCCGGACCCTTTAATGTATTATCTTTCGGCCCATCTATCGCTTTTACTGGTCAAATCGTAGCTTTTCCAGAATTAGCTGGGCAATCTGATCCCCTCTCTCCATAGACACAGTGCGGTTCCCTCCATTACAAAGGAGTCCCCAAAGTTTTTTTCTCTGAAATTGGGGTTTGTGACAGTCCCCAATAGATGGATCCCCTTTGCAATCAAACTAGACTTGAGGGCAATCTGGTCATGGGGCAGCTCTGACACAGATCCACAGCTCCAGAGTTTTTCCAGTGAGGAAAAGGGAGGCAAAAAAAGAGGCAAAGAGAAGACACCAGCTGCCACTCTCAACCATTTAGTGTTTTCCACGGGAACCCCTGGAAGAGTAGGATGAAGGTTCAAAGAATTAATATTCCAGTATATATTTGTTCCTCAACTGGTTTCTTGGGAAACTTAAGAACCTATACGATTCCCATTCTCTGGGTGTTTTTAGTTCCAGCTGAAACATAGATGGTTTATAAAACAGGCTAGGTTAGCCCAGCTCCTCAACTTTGGAAAACTGCTCCCATCAGGGTCAACTGTGAAGAATATTCAGAATTATTATGCAAGAACCTCTGGAGGGCCACTGGTTCCCCAACATTAGAATGAAGGGAAGTGAATTCCTATTCAGATAAATTATTATAGATTCTTTATAATAGGATTTTGTTGAGTACGTGGCTGATCATTTAAAGGATCTTTCCTTTTAGATTTGCAGAAGCCAAAAGTTGAGATTTGTGGCAAAGTCACTGGCAGATTACTGCTATTAATACGGTAGGTATTCATGAACACTATTATGCTTAAGCTTTGGGTCCTTCTTTCCTGGAGTAAGAATTCAATGGCTCTTTATGTCTTTATATTCAGTGGGAAATCACAATTGAACTCTTGAAACTGTTTAAAAGACATTGCTAAGGTATTCAGAAAAAGAAAAAATCTTTATAAAAATCTGAAAAGCATTTCTTTGGGAGTTTCCTAGTGCATACAGAACACCAGCTAGGTCTGTGGATTTCATGCATGGCAAGCTTAATTGTTTCTTTTTTGTCTTCTATTTAATTTGAACGATAGGAAACTATAAGTAATGTTGCAATAATTATGTATCCCAATGTATGATTAACTGAGCTCTACTCTGTGTTTGAATCAGGCACAAGAAGCCTGACTTCTATTAGCTTTGGGTGTCAAAAGAACCCTTCTAAGGCTTTCTCAATTAAAATGTCTCTTTGCAAATTGCTCTCTGCAGGTCAAAACATATAATTCAGTTAGAAAACATAATAAACAAGGGTGAAAATGGCCTAATAGGAACATGAGAACAACAGATCAGTTTGCACACTTTCAATGAGAGGGAAAACACAGCTAGACAAAATGCAGGAGAAATGTTGACATGGGGCTTTTTTTGTTTCCTGTTACACAGAAGGAGGGGGAAATATTAGGATCAGTCGAGTGGGAAGTTTTATATAAAAATATATTTTATTCTTCATACTGTTTCCAGCTTCCCTTAAAATGTGAACAGAATCCACCATGGACTAAGAATCAACGTCTCCACTAGATAATGGACAGTCAAACTGAAACTAAGCTAATCAAATAAAATAGCAAACAGGGGAAATCTTCTGCTCAAACTTCCTCAAGCCCCCAACCTAATCCACACATCAAAGGATAAGGTCTATAAACACAAATACGGTTATTTAAATTGGTCTCCAAGGGGAACCGTGTGTTCACAAGAATAAATGTCATACAGCCACATCCCGCAAGTGTCACCCTAGAATCAGCACATATGCACATATTCCATACTCAGGACAAATTCCCCTATAAAACAATCTTACTGTACCCCATTTCTTTTTTCTTTTTTTAATAACAAGTTTTATTAATTTTTCCATTTTTTTTGAACAAAGTATTTAGGAAACAACGTGGGGATAGGGTAATCAATCATCTTAAATCAAAAACATACATTCATAATTTCAGCAATTGTCTAAAATCAAAAACATACATTTACTAGTCAGGTTAACTCCTTGGAGGTTCCCTCTCTCTTTCCCTCCCTTAATATAACATATTCAAGTTAATACATTTCTAGATAAATTTCAATCCGTCCATAAAAAATTTTCAATCACATTTTACCTATAAAAATTCCAAGTCCTGTTTTTAAGTTTAACTACATTCCAATTAGCTCATTCCAATTTAACATTAATTAAACATACTATTTATATTTCAGGCATCCCTAATTTCCCTAATTACATAACATAACCATTATCATGTCTACAATAATATTCCAACAATTACCTTCTCATTCTATTGTTTCCATGCCATTAGGAAATAAATATCATATCTAACATAAACCTCTTATCTTCCAAAAAGAGAATAAAAAATAAAAATAAGGTAAAAAAGAAAATGTATATCTTTACACTATTTCAACCATAGATAATCTTAATAGGTATGCATTTAAAACATTTTTCATTTCACATTTCCAAACTATATTCTAACCAATAATTTCATCTCAATTATAAATCTGAACCCTAAATATTAAATCAATCCCAACATCCGTTCCGTTATGTTCATTCCATTACAAAATAGATATACCTATGGTAAACATATTATCTCCATAAAAAAGAAAGAATAAAAAATAGAAATAAAATAAAAGAGAAAATATATACCTTCTTACTCTATTTCAACCATATATAATCAAGATAGGAATACATTTAAAACATTTTTCATTTCAAAATTCCAAATTATAATCTAACCAATAATTCCCTCACAGTTATAAATCTAAATCCTAAGCTAGATCAGTCCCAGTTTTATTTTTCATCTCAGTTACTATTAATTCAGACCATATCTCTAAAAAAAACCTTTTTTAGCCATCAAGTATAAATTTAAGTCCCATTTTCAAATCTGACTCTTTTTGTGCCAGGCCGGTTTCCATAAAAGGGCCACTATGTCAATAGATCTCGTTGTTTTGTTTACGATAATCATCCTCAATTCAATCTGGTCTTGTGTCTGTTGTCCTTCTTCCATTGTCATCTGGGTGACGTAGTCAATTTTATCTAGTGTTATAGTTATTAGTTGGTTGTCCAGGATGTCATAGTTCTGATATTCGATGGATTGTAGATAGAATTGTCTGGAATCCTCTTTGATAGTGGTAAGTTCTTGTTCTGTTGATTTTTGGTTTATGAAGAAATCAGCTGAAGTCTGGGTGTCAATTTGTGGTTTTGAGGCAAAGGCTTTTTCGTGGTTAAGTTGTAAATGAAATTCCTCGGTCTCATGTTGTACATAGGGTTGAACACAAACCTCTATGGTATTGATCTGTTCCTCAGTTTGTAGTTCTGGGGAGTCATCTTTAGTTTCCCTCCTGAAGTATATATTCTCAGTAAATTCCAAGATTTTTTCCAATATAAGGTTGTACTCAAGCTGTGGGAAAAAATCCTCCATTTCCATGATCAAGTAGTCTTTTAGTATTTTAGTGGAGGCTATGTTTAATAACAATCAGCAGTACACCTCCACACAGCTGCTTTTTAGTGATAATTTGAACGCCAAGTTATAGTCATAATCAAAAAATAGTACAGTTGTAATGTCAATTTTCACCACAAGATGTCCCCAGTAAGCTGTAAAGTATTTTTCCAGATAGTATTTTTTTTCCAATTAAGAGCAAGAGCAATAATAAAAAAAAGTATTGTTCAGTTTAATAAGTAGATAAAAAAAAGTTCAATAAGAAAATTTTTTCGGGAACCAGAGTACCCAAAAATAAAGATAAAAAATAATCAAAATAGATTAGTTATAGTGTCAAGGCTTATAGTCCCACATGCACAAATGCTGCTTCATAAAATTGGGGAAATAGTTCAGGGGCTTTCACAGGAGAATAATTAAGGTAGAGAGAGGAAAGGAAAGGTCTCACCTGGATCTTCCACGGTGGTTCTTTGACGCTTAGATGTTGTTTGACTTGCGGTTGGTGCAGCTAGATGATCGGCCATGTTAATGGCCGATCTTTTCAGCGTCGGCCCAGAAGAGCTGTCTCGGACCGCGGAAGGTGCTGCTGCGCCTGCCGCAGTCAACAAGAGTCCTCTCCAGTGGTAGTCGCCCCTCCAGGGCGACTTTCGACCCTGTCCAGGGTCTACGGGCGGAGTGAAACCGGCCGGCGAAGAGAGAAGACTCTTCGAACAACCGCCAGCGCCGCGACCACTATACCCCATTTCTATGCAGCTGCCCCCAAGGGAAACCCCTTTGTTTTGGGGAAATAAATATTTCTCCTTTCCTCACAGCTCTCTGGATTTCATTTTTTATTTATTCTTGTGCAACCCCAGCTGAAGTTGAAACCTCAAATTATTCTTCTGACAGTCCCAAAGGAGAGAGTAACTGAGAACAATGCTTCTCAATTCCAGCAACTTTCAGATGTGTGGACTTCAGTTCCCAGGATCCCCCGACCGGCAGGCTGGAGAATTCTGGAGAGTTGAAGTCCACACATCTAAAAAGTTGTTGAGGTTTGAAAAACATTGGTACAGAAAAAAATATTTCTGACAGCTATCACAGACAGTCTATTTCTGCAAGAAGAAATTCTTCCTACTATATTATACCCTGGTCTGTGTGTCTTTAAAGTTACCTTAAGGTGAGATGGGTGGCCTATAAATTTTACTAATAAATAAAATTAGGGATTGCACAAAGATCCCCCTGTAAAAATAAAAGCTGCTTTGTTTTCTTTTCAACACACTTAGCCCCCAAAATGGCTTAAGTCCATTTTACCAAATCGAGTGGAAATGGAAAAGTTGAGAGATATTATGGACATAAGGCAAATGGCCCAGACTTCTGGTTTCGTTATGTGAACATTCATGGGTATTCTACGTTGGATTTATATTTAATACTTATGTTGACTGTTCAGTTTGCAGTGCATAGAAAGCAGTATTAAACCATGTCGTATCCTTGTTTGTGTGTCGTTAGGGATTACGCACACATGCAATGTATAAATGAAAGCTAAACTATTCCATCTTGGTTTTGTTTCAGCAGACTTATACTCACCAACATGGTTGATAATCTAAGTCTTTTGCGAATCAGAGGTAATGAAGATCCTTACAGATTTCTGGCTTCCAGTTATGTGAACTTTTATTGGCATAGATTTATAATATTTAAATAATATATACAGTTTGTAGTGGGTAAAAAGAATTATTAAAATATGTTAAGGTAGAAGACAGGATTTTGTAACTTTAGATAAATGTCTGGTGTTTGTCTACATCTCATGAAGTTCTGTAACTGATAACATAACACTTTGCTTTTTTCTTGATCATTGGCTAATTGACTGGTGTTTTAATAACAATATATTTTATTAAGCTTTATTAAGTTTTATCATAAGCAACTTAAATATTTTTAGAACATGTTATCTTTCAGATTTTTGAATGAGGAAAAGCATTTATTTTTTTTACTTGTAAACTGCTCAGACTTCACTTAGAGAGTTAAAATGGGTGGTCTATACGTTTCATAAATAAATACATCAATAAATGTATATTGCTAAGAAACCAGATGGGAGGGAAACTTACTCCCAATGGAATGAAAGATGGAAGTCTTTTACACCTCTAGATTATTCATTTATTAGTATGCGAGAGTCTGCATAATAGTATAAATACATGATGCACTATTTTCTTTTGATTTGATTTCAGGAATCCTGCATTCATCTACAGAACGAATACAGCACTTAATGAGCAACTACTAAGTGAAAAAGAATCAGTGCTTACAAAATGGTTAGCCTGGATTAATAAGGCCAGTTTGGCGGTTATTTAGTATCTTGGCATGGGTTTTGTGCATCACTGCATCAGCCACCGAACATTGGAGAATATGGCACGTAGAAAGTCAGGATGGCATGAATCCTGGCGTGGTGTGGATCAGAATCTGGAGGGCCTGTTATCTGCACAGCACTCTTCCAGAAAACAGGTACATCCACTGTTAGGAATTCACCGAAGACCTGAGGATGCTGCCCAAAGAAATATTTTTGGCTCAAGATCTGATGACCTTGACTTGCACTGTAGGAGCTTTGCCTTTGGGGATATTGTCAAAGCCATCAGAAAAAGAAAAAAAAAGTTCATCTTGTTTAGTGTTCACCTTCTGAACTTTGTAGCAGGAATCGTGATGTTAATTCCAATTTTCTGGAACATGCATTCCATTTTGGATAACAGAGTCATTCGGTTTCCTGAGTCTTTCCAAATGCCTACTTTTCCAGAGCAGACATCCAGAAACCAGATACCACCATTGTGGGAGATTCATAGAACACAGGAGGACCTTGCCCCCGCAATTTTTTTGGCTCAAGATCTAATGACCTGGGAGTCACTTTGGGACCTGTGGCGATGTGCTTTATGACCTTCGCCTTATGCATGACTGACAAAGACATGACAGAAAAAAAGGCTTTGCTCACCTTTTTTTAACCCTGGAGGTCTTATGAGGTTTTTTTTATCGGGACTCCTAGTCCTCATTCCAATTTCCTGGAACTTGTATTCCATCTTATTGAAGACAATGGTTAGCTTTCCTTGGGCTTTCAACATATCTGCACTTCCCAAGGAGCAGGAGGTTGGGGCTGCCATTTAATTTGGCTTTACTGTTGTAATGTTCTTCCTGGCGGGTGCTGTTCTGATTATTTCGAATAAAAGCATTTGGCAAATGCAGAGAGAAAAAAATATTTTGCCCCTAGTAGACGAACCCCTGACAGCAATCGAGATTGGTCTGCATTCTGGTTCTTTGGTGATCATCCACCTCTGGGAAAAAGAGGATCCTGAGCCCAGCCCAGATGACTTAACATCTGTAGACTTTTAAGGTATTGTCTTTTGAGCCATCTATCCCTTTTATTGGGCAAATCGTAACTTTTTCAGAATTAGCTGGGCAATCCGATCCCCAGACACAGTGCTGTTCCCTCCATTCCGCAGGACTTCCTAACTTTTTTTCTTTGGAATCGGGATCTGTGACACCTCCTAACTCCTGGATCCCCTTTATAGCCAAACTGGGACAGCTCTGCCACAAATCTACAGCTCCAGAGATCTAGCCCAGTGACTTTTCCAGTCTCCCTGACAGGCATTTGTACATTAAAGCCAAAGCGAGGACTTCAGGCGACATTCAAAATCCGAGGCAAAAAGAAGACACCAACTGTCTCTCTCAACCATTTAGAGTTTTCCAGAGGAATCCCTGAGTAGGCTGCACATCTGTAGACTGTATAGACGTAAATAAAAATTTCAGCACAAATCAACTTGTAATCAAGTGCTTAAGGACGCTAAGGAAGTCCCAATTATATTAGTTACTGCATGCCGATAAATGCAGATTGCAGACTTGAACATTTGAGTCGCCTCAGCAGATGGGCAACACAGAAGTCTAGATGACCATCACCACCCTAAGGATCAAGCTCTTGAGCTCTTAAAACACACAAAGCCGTCAGTTCCTTTCCTTCTGAATCACAGCCCCAGAGCCCTATTAATCTGATAGGTTAATTAATTTATGTTGCTAAGAAATCAGAGGGGAGGGACGTGCACTCCCAATGCAGTGAATGGCAGAAGTCTTTCACTCCTCTAGGCTATTCGTGTACTAATTTGCAAGGGTCTGCCTCACAGTATCAGCATCTGTTATGCTATCATCTTTTGATTTGATTTTGTTTATCCACAGGACCTATGAACCCTCATTTGGCAACCACCAAGTGAAATGGAATATGCGGTTACAAAAGGCTCAGCCTGGACTAAAGGGATCCAGTTAGGTGGTTATTTATTAGTTATGTTGGGAAGGGTTTTGTGTATTACTTCAACAACTGTTAAACGCTGGAGAACATGGCAAATGGAAAATCAGGACAGCATGAATCCTGGCGTGGTGTGGATTGGAATCTGGAGAGCCCGTTATCTGCACAGCACTCATCCAGACAACAGATACGTCCACTGTGAGGAATTCACTGAAGACCTGAGGATTCTGCCCAAAGAAATATTTTTGGCTCAAGATCCAATGACCTTGGGGACTCTTCCCCAAGATGGCTGCTGAAGGGTAAGAGATTTTTTTCCCTCTTACCCACAATCTGCTGTGTTTGCTGCCAGAGCTGGTTCTTTGGCAGCCTTGCCCCCTGGATTTGAATGGGGGCATTTAGGAATGACCCGAAATAACCTTTGGACAGCTGTGGACCCACCTGAGAGGGGGAATCTTGAAGACCGCAGCTCCCTGTGGGAGGAGCCAGAAAGTGAGGTCTTATCTTCACATCTCATGAATGCATGAAGATATTGCCCCAAGAAATTTTGAGGGCTCATTTCTTTTGACCTACGAGATCTATCAATCTATAATATTTCTTTGGTCAAAGACCAGCCAAATATAAAAACAGTTATAGATAAATCAAATAAAATATTAATAGCTAGCAAAATAAATTACAGAAAATAACATTCACTCCCAGAATGAGCCCCAGAGCCTTGTGGTTCAATTCACCTCACCTCACACAGCGTTGACAACTATTCTTTATGTGGTCATAAACCAGCATGTAAAAAAAGGCTTCTTGGCGCATTTTGGCTCAGTTCAAATGTAGATTCTGTTCTTATCATTAGTATTGAACAATATTCTGCACCACTGTATTGTTTAACTAGATTTTCTATTAAATTTTATATTATATACTGTATATTGCATGCTGGATGCCAGCTTTTATACTGTTATTTTCAGCATTCCCTATTTGATTATTCTTTATGTTTATTTACCGTATCGTGTTATGGTTTTACTTTTCATTGTACGATTACAAAATAATTCATTTTCTATTGTAAGTAAATGCTTACAGTATTTAATACTCACAATATACACTCTTCTGAATAGAGATCTGAAGGAGGCAGTGCCAGACAGACAGAGGGGCCTGGAGAATGCTGATCCGTACAGTGGCCGAGGGTCAGACACAACTGAATGGCTAACGATGACAGATAGAGAACCCTGATGTTGGTTCCTGGGACCTGCTGGAGCCGGTGTCAATCATGCAAATGCTCCCCTCAAACAGCAACCATCCCAAAGTTTTTATCAAAACCTGGCACCATGACTTCATGGCCCTGTTATGGTCAGGAGGCTGCAAGACCTGGCCTTGAACGGTTGGTATATGACTCTGGATAGGAATCGAAAGTCTGAGACTTTTACATCCGGAAAAGCTTCGAAGCTACCTGAATATTCCTTCCCTTCTCCCTTATTCAGTCAACAAAAGTTAAAAAAAAACAAAGTGGGTTTGCTCAAAACGAGCTGCAACCCTCTAATCTTTTCTTAATATGAAGAGGAACTCAAAATATGTCACTAAACTCCTCGAAATAACAATGGTCTTCCGCGTTGCCCCTACATTCCACCCCCTGACATATTTTAATTTCCTTTCATATTTTTGCTTTGCATGAATTTTACATTTCCGAGTAATAAATTGTACATAGTCCGTTAACTTTAAGAGACAAAATATACATCATTGGCATGCTATGCCCAAATTTTAAATATTGGCCATCATTGGGCTCCATCCTGAAAACCCTGGATTGAATTCCTCCAGCAACATCTGGAAAAAGACTTAAATACTTAAGTGTAATTAACTCTAAGAAAATCTTTACAGGTAAAAATGTTTTCGAACATTGTGGGGAAAATAAATTTAAATAAGAACTTTAAAAACAGGATCTATGATAAGGTGATTAAGATGATTAATTAGAAAAAAGCTTCACATTGATGTGGTTGTTACTTGTAGAAATACTAGAAAAATGTTTATATTCAATTGTTATCTATTAAAATACTAAGAAATGTACTAATTTAAGATTGATAAATGAGAATAATTTTGGAAGAAGAGAAAATCAAGGAAAGCTACTATGTGGATTACAGAATTATAGAAACTAATTGTTATTGATTGTAAATATAAACCCAGACAACATGCTGTTTATGTTTAAAAAATTAATAAAATATATTAAAATATATATATAAATTTGCAACCAGCCTACGAGTCTGTAAGGAGTCAGATCAATTGTGTGACCAACCAACAACAGCGTTGACCATCAGTCAACTCACATGACCTCCAGCCAGGGTGACCTCAACACCAGGTGACCCTCACAAGGCGTGACCAGCCAGTCATGTGACCAACTGACCACATAAGATCAATAAAAGCAGAAGAGAACTGAAACAAGACACTTCAACCGAAGTCCTTCTGAAGATGTTACCTAGTGTGGTGACCGGAAACGAAACAACAAGCTCGGAGAACAAACCAACAACAACATTTCCTCTCTCATCCTTTCAAGATATTTTCAGCTTTCCTCCTTGTGTTTTGGGGCCTTTTCTCCTTGTTCCACTTTGATTCCCTCTTATCGCTGCCATAAAGAGAGGCACCTGCAACTTAACTCTCCTTTCTCCTCCTCCCTCCATCTCTTTCTCTCTTCCAAGGGCCTGCATTACATCTGCTAGATAAATAAAATAAAGGCTGAACTCTTATTGCAAGGCAGCAGGTGAGATTACTGGTAAAAACCTGAATACAAAGTATTCTTAAGAGCTGCACAAAAGCCATGGCAATAAGCAAACTGTGGCTTCTAGGAGACTTTCACGGTCTCCTCAAGCAGAGGAATCGTCTTTTCCTAACAATAAGCTCTAGAAAAGACATTTACAATAACACTTAAAATGTTATTCCAATAAAGGGCTTAAAGTCTGGCCATTACAATCCCTTTTGCACTAGAATGGGAAGCAAGCCTCACCTTACCCCTCCAAGTTTAACAGACCAAAATAATTTCTTTAGGACTCCTGTTCTGCTATTTCCAGGGAATTCAGGCTCACAGAGTCATCAATGCAAACTGGAGATCTCTGAAATCTTGCATAATTTCCACGCACAGGGATTCACTCAGTTTCCAGGTCTACATTATTATTATTATTCTTTTGCATGTTTCTCTGTTTCCCCACCCCAATAAATGGCTAATTCAAATTAACAGTATACCACCTCTGATCCCCTAACAGGCGGACTCTGACCACCCCTTCCACAATTTTTGCAAAACTGTGTTGTTTGACTTGTCCATTTTTTTCCCTTCAGGGTGTGCCTCTAACTAACAAGTCCTGCCACGTTTACAAACAATTTATTTCACAGGTTCTCAGTAAACTGATTTAACTCAGAGAACCTGTCAGACGTAGAAGCAACATTGTTTACTCCCACTTTCTTTTGAAAACTTGGGGGTTTCCCCGTAATCTCTCTTTTGTTTTTGAGGTAGTCTTGACTGTTAGCGTTGTTGGCAACTTTTGCGGGAAACACCTTGCCAGCAACAATTTCCTTGGGCTGAGAGACCATGACTGGCCCAAGGTCACCCAAAGGGCCCAAAAAAAGGCAAAACCAGAACTCATAATTTTTAGCCTGGTACCTTTAATCATAACATCAAACCGGCTGTCTATAAAACTTAGTTAGCCCTTCCTTCCCTTGGCTTTAAAAGAAAGACAGGAAAAAAAGCGCCCACATTTGACAACAGCCTGCCACTCCCTTTGCAATGGCAAGGAGTTCCAAATGCACACACTGAATTAGATCTTAAAGCTCACATATCAAACTTCACCCCTTTTATTCCTATTGTCTGAATCCATTACTAAAAACTAGAATCATCAACCAAGTTTTTTACACACTGTATAAAATTCCCAGGCACTACCTAATCCCTAGATGTTCCTAACTGGTCAAGTCAACCAATAACTGAACTCCAGGGTAACATGTATAACAGGAACCAATCTGGGTCAGTGATGGATAGCCCAAGCTCTACCTGCCTTATCCAGAAGAACCAGCTGATCTTTAAAAGCAGCCATTTCTTCAGTTGGCTGCTGTTTCTTTCTCCGATTAGCTTCTAATTGTTCCCAGACATTATGGAGAACAGTGAGAGAGGCCCATCCTAAACAGTCTTCTGCCCCTTCTTCTCTCCCATTCCCCAAAACTGCAGGTGTTTAAGCACTGCCTTGGGAGATGGAAAGATGGGGACTGTTGACTGAGATTTATCATTTGAATTTGGCTGTTTGTCAGTTGAGGAGTGGGAGTTGGAATGTCCGGTGACAGTTGAAAACGGACGTTTTGGAGAAGAAGGGAAGAGATGCTGGTCATTCAGCATTGGAGACGGTGAGAGACAGCTGCTACTATCTATCCGTAGCCACCAATTGAGGAGATTTCGTTTTTTGCTTCAAATACATATTCCACTGCTATTGTGTAGGCAACCTGTTATACCGATACCGGCTCATCCAAGCCACACTGCACTTAAAATTGAAAATAAAATCAAAATCAAGTCATTTATTTAGCGTGTGGCCTAGAGTATATGGATGACAGCAGTAAAAATATACAAAAGACTATGGTACATGTATGATGGGAATATGTAGTCAATTTTGTAAGGTATGAGGAATTCAAGAAGTTATATATAAGTTATAGGTTACATTAAGTTATACAACTATCACAGATATTCTATTTATCCAAGAAGAAATTCTTCCTATTGTACACGCATGCATTATGTAAATGGCAGCTAAACTATTCTTCTTATCTGGATTTTTAGGCTTCTTTATTACTATATATTAATGAGAAGGATTTTAGCATTTTTAATATGGCAGTTCAGGTCTCTATCTATAAGAAAGCCTGTTTTTCTTTTAACTGAGGTCACTTCTTAGGCATGCAAGAGGCAGCCTTTTTAACAACTACTACACAACAGAAAGTGTATTCTGAAAGTCCTGAACATCCATGCAACTGTCAAGAAAAATACTAACCTAGCTGGCAAAAAGTAGCATAACCCCTACATTTGTCACCAGTGGAATGTTATCTAGAATCAATGTTTTCTACTGTTCAAACTTCACATGCAGTCAATGTATTTTATTGTTTAATCATTTACTTACTGGTGTAGGACATATACTGAATGTATCATTTGTTGCTGTACCCCATAAAAGACTTGACCTCTCCCCACCTTAATACATGCTTTTTATGCTTTGCCTGAATTATTTAGCAATTCATATTTTCAGGAGGCAAAGAAGCCCCTTTGCAAAACGTTACAGCCTCTCCCCCCTATCAGCTCCACGCACACTTGAGATGCCTGAATTTTAAAGCAATAATTCTATTTTGTTTTTGTTTTCAGCTATCGACATGATCGATAATCTAACTTTTTTGCAAGTCAGAGGTGCTGCAGACTCTCTGCCTACAAAGTAGGTGGCCCAGAATTTCTGGCTTTCACTTATGTAAACTTTTATTGGCATTCTAAGTTGGACTTACGTTTAATATTTAAATAATATAGACTGTTCAGTTTGTAGCATATAGTAGGAACTATTAAACTATGTTAATGGGGGGCAACTTTTCTTAACTTTTGATACTCATATCTAACATTTGCCTATATCTCATGAAGTTCTGTAACTGCTAACGTAATGCTATGTTTTTTTTCTTAACCATTGCCTCGCTGGCTGGTATTTTAATAACAAAATTTTATGCTTTTTAAAACACCTGGCTCCTTGCAAGCAACTTAAATATTTTTAGAATATGTTATTTTTCAGACTTTTGAATGAGGAAAAGCAACCATTATTTTTTACTTGTAAACTGCCTAGAGTCACTTAGTGAGATGGGCAGTGTATAAATTTGATAAATACATAGAATAGAATAGAATAGAATAGAATAGAATAGAATAGAATAGAATAGAATAGAATAGAATAGAATAGAATAGAATAGAATAGAATAGAATAGAATAGAATAGAATAGAATAGAATAGAATAGGAGCTGGGAGGAACCTTGGAGGTCTTCTAGTCCAGCCCCCCGCTCAAGCAGGAGAACCTATACTATCTCAGACAAGTGACTGTCCAGTCTCTTCTTAAAAATCTCCAGTGATGGAGCACCCACGATTTCTGGGGGTAAGCTGTTCCACTGGTTGATTATCCTCACTGTCAGGAAGTTTCTCCTTAATTTTGTTGCTAAATTAATGTTGCTAAAAAAAAACAAAAAACAGATAGGAAGAAAATTTACTCACCAAGGGAATGAATAGTGGAAAGTCTTTCCCACACCTTGATTATTCATGTTTTCATGGGCAAGGGTCTGCATAACCTTAAAAACATATGATGTGCTACTTTTTTATTATTTGATTTCAGGAATTCTATGTTAATCTACAGGAGAAATAAATCACTTAATGAGCAACTACCAAGTGAAAAAGGATCATTGATTGCAAACTGGTTAACTTGGATTAATAGAACCCAGTTAGGTGGTTATTTCTTTGGTATCTTGGGATCCATTATGTGCATCACTTCAACAGCCACCGAACATTGGAGAATATGGCACGTAGAAAGTGTGGACGGCATGAATCCTGGCGTGGTGTGGATCGGAATCTGGAGGGCCTGTTATCTGCACAGCACTCATCCCGAAAATAGGTACATCCACTGTGAGGAATTCACCGAAGACCTGAAGGTGCTGCCCAAGGAAATATTTCTGGCTCAAGATCTGATGACCTTGAGTTGCATTGTAGGGGCCGTGGCCATCACCCTCATGAGCTTTGCCTTAGGGATTGTGGTCAAAGAGATCAGACAAAAAAAAAACCTGCTCACCATGTTCAGTGTGGGAGGTTTTCTGAACTTTCTAGCAGGAATTATGGTTTTAATTCCAGTTTTCTGGAACCTGAATTCCATCTTGGAGAACAGAGGCATCCGGTTTCCCGAGTCTTTCAAAATGCCTACGATTCCAAAGAGCCAGGAGGTGGGTGCTGCTATTTACGTTGGCTATAGTGCTGCCGGTTTTTTCCTGGCGAGTGGCATTATGATTATCTGCAATAAAAGTGTTTTGCAAATACATGCAGAAAATGCTTCACGCCCAGCTGATGTATCACTGGCAACAACCCAGCTTAGTCCAAACTTTGGTTCCTCGGTGATAATTAACGTAACCAACAGAGAGGAGCCTGAGTCCAGTGACGATAAGTTAACATCTGTACATTATTTGGATGTAAATAAAGATTCGTCACAATCTATTCATCCTCAACAGCTTGACAACGCAAAGAAAGTCCCTATTATATCAGTTACTCCATGCCAGTAAACACAAACTGCTAATGTTTGTCTACTCTATTGTATCATATTTCCAGTTTTCATTTTATACTTGCCAAATATCTCTTAATGTAAATAAATGCTATTAATAATAAATACTACAAATAAATAAATACTGGATGGTGTGTTAGTTTTTTTTGTCGTCGTCTTTTCCCATTGCCAAACCTTCTTGCCGGGATAAAAGATCTGAACATTTTAGAAACTTGCACATTTGTGTGTTGTTCGAATTGGTCTAAATAACTGTTACTCTGCGATAGATTTTAATTCTAACTAATATGACTTAACTCTGCTCTTTTGAAAATAAAAGTGATAATTTCTGCCTAAATGAACTGGATCCCTATTGAATCTTTAATGATGGGGATCCAATGTCAGCCATCAATCCCTTGCCCGGTTTAAGTGGGTAATGGAAATGGTTTCCAGGAGCAAAACTTTCCAGTGTTTAAGCAAGATGAATGATGGCAAAATTAAGGGTTTGCCACTGGGTTCTGCAAATAGTTTTGAGAACTTTTTTTTTTAATCATTCAAGAGGTTATCAGTGTTTCCCAGGGCATGAATGGAAAATATCTAACGTAAATAAAATACAGCAGCGTAAGCATTGTACATATACCGGTAGTTATTTGCTGTGTATGTTATGCTTATGTATTAGGTATTCTATACGGTATACCTTAGACATTGGATCTCAATGGAAGGTGATACAATAAAGGAAATTGAACGGCTTGTTTAGACTAGACTAGACTAGACTAGACTAGACTAGACTAGACTAGACTAGACTAGACTAGACTAGACTAGAATAGAATAGAATAGAATAGAATAGAATAGAATCTTTATTGAGAATAGAATAGAATAATAGAATAGAATAGAATAGAATAGAATCTTTATTGAGAATAGAATAGAATAAAATAGAATCTTTATTGAGAATAGAATAGAATAGAATAGAAATCTTTATTGAGAATAGAATAGAATAGAATAGAATCTTTATTGAGAATAGAATAGAATAGAATAGAATAGAATCTTTATTGAGAACAGAATAGAATAGAACAGAATAATAGAATAGAACAGAATAGAATAGAACAGAATCTTTATTGAGAATAGAATAGAATAAAATAGAATCTTTATTGAGAATAGAATAGAATAGAAATCTTTATTGAGAATAGAATAGAATAGAATAGAATCTTTATTGAGAATAGAATAGAATAGAATAGAATCTTTATTGAGAACAGAATAGAATAGAATAGAACAGAATAGAATAGAATAGAATAGAATAGAATAGAATAGAATAGAATAGAATTAGAATCTTTAGAATAGAATAGAATAGAATAGAATAGAATCTTTATTGAGAATAGATAGAATAGAATAGAATCTTTATTGAGAATAGAATATAATAGAATAGAATAGAATCTTTAATAGAATAGAATAGAATAGAATCTTTAATAGAATAGAATAGAGAGAATCTTTATTGAGAATAGATAGAATAGAATAGAATAGAATAGAATTAGAGAATAGAATAAGAATAGAATAGAAGTACGAATAGAATAGAATCTTTATTGAGAATAGAATAGAATAGAATAGAATAGAATAGAATAGAATAGAATAGAATCTTTATTGAGAATAGAATAGAATAGAATAGAATAGAATAGAATAGAATAGAATAGAATAGAATAGAATAGAATAGAATAGAATAGAATAGAACTTTGGAGGTCTTCTAGTCCAGCCCCCTGCTCAAGCAGTAGTTAAATGTGGTTGGCAGGCATTCGGCAAGCTAAGCGTAATTTTCAAGAACAACCTCTCCCCCATGCCTGAAAATTTTTTGATCAGTGCATGCTACCTGCTCTAACATACGCCGGTGAAACATGGACACTAACCTGGCAATCGACACAAAAGCTACGTAGTGGAGCGAAGAGCCATGGAAAAAGGGACCTGCTCGGCATCAGAAGACAAGGTAGAATCAGAGAACAAACAAACGACAACAACTTAGCCCAGAATTTATGTCGCTAAGTGAGAAATTTGCTAAGTAACTCCCTCCCCCCAGCTACCACCCTCCCCCCCATCCATGCCTTATGGGGCGCCCTGCCCCCTTGCAAGCAAACCCGAGCTTTTGGCCACGGGTTGCAAACAGCAGCAGAAACTGGATCCTCAAAGGAGCCAGACAAGCAGGCAAGGAGCAAAAGGGAGAGAAGCTGGCTTGCTGGAGCCAGGAGCAGACCAACTTTTTAGCCCCCTGGCAGTCAGGACGAGCACGGACCTGGTAGGAAAGCTTGGGAAGGCAGCCTGGCAGGAGAGGAGGCCTCTGCCCAGTTAGGAGACTGCAGGCTTTCTCCTGGGTCTTGCATGGCTTTGGGAAAAGCGGGTCGTCTGCATGCAAAGGCAGCTTCCCAAAACTGCTCCCTTGCTTTCCTCCTTCCCCCTTCCCCAAATCCACATTTTTCCAATAAAGAAAGCCCGAAGAAAAGCTGGTAGGAGGGACGGACTGTTCATCTCCCCACCACCACCACCACCACCACCACCTCCAATTAGGTGCTGAAGCTAAATTCTCCACCTCTGGCCTCCAGTCTCGCTTGAACAACAACTAAAGTAGAGGCGCCTGGAAAAATGGTGACATGATCATATGCAACTGGCTTACCTTTGATGAGTGACTGGCAGGCCGAAGAACAGAGGAAAAAGGGGTTTGATTTTGAAGGGAGAGAAGAAAGAAAAGAAAGAAAGAAAGAAAGAAAGAAAGAAAGAAAGAAAGAAAGAAAGAAAGAAAGAAAGAAAGAAAGAAAGAAAGAAAGAATGGAAAGAAAGAAAGAAAGAAAGAAAGAAAGAAAGAATAGAAAGAAAGAAAGAAAGAAAGAAAGAAAGAAAGAAAGAATGGAAAGAAAGAAAGAATGGAAAGAAAGAAAGAAAGAAAGAAAGAAAAGAAAGAAAGAATGGAAAGAAAGAAAGAAAGAAAGAAAGAAAGAAAGAAAGAAAGAAAGAAAGAAAAGAAAGAAAGAATGGAAAGAAAGAAAGAATGGAAAGAAAGAAAGAAAGAAAGAAAGAAAGAAAAGAAAGAGAAAGAAAGAAAGGAAAGAAAGAAAAGAAAGAAAGAAAGAATAGAAAGAAAGAAAGGAAGAAAGAAAGAAAGGAAGGAAGGAAGGAAGAAAGAAAGAAAGAAAGAAAGGAAGGAAGGAAGGAAGAAAGAAAGAAAGAAAGAAAGAAAGAAAGAAAGAAAGAATGGAAAGAAAGAAGGAAGGAGAGAAAGAAAGAAAGAAAGAAAGAAAGAAAGGAAAGAAAGAAAGAAAGAAAGAAAGAATGGAAAGAAAGAAAGAATGGAAAGAAAGAAAGAAAGAAAGAAAGAATGGAAAGAAAGAAAGAAAGAAAGAAAAGAAAGAAAGAAAGAAAGAAAGAATAGAAAGAAAGGAAGGAAGGAAGGAAGGAAGGAAGAAAGAAAGAAAGAAAGAAAGAAAGAAAGAAAGAAAGAAAGAAAGAAAGAAAGAAAGAAAGAAAGAAAGAAAGAAAGAAAGAAAGAAAGAAAGAAAGAAAGAAAGATCCTTCTGGAGGTTGCTGGTTTGGAACACCAGAAGATCAACTGCAAAGTCAGTGAGGGTTCAACACATGCAGCAAACTGTTGCAGAAGAAGCTGGGTCAAAAAGGGAGTCATTCAAGCAGCAAACAGCTCCCCCCCCCCCAAAAAAAAAGAGTTCCCAAGTTTTTTGCTGCTTGTTTGACTCCCTTTAGGAAGAGGTTTCTGGCGTGGCCTTTTGCTTCAGGTGCTGCAGCAAAAATATTTAAATAAAGATATTTTTTTTAAAAAATAAACAGATCCTAGGTGGGTAGGAAATAGGTAGATCTTTAATTAGGCAGATAAATAAGAGACAGGCAGGTGGATAACTAGGCAGAGAGATACGTTGATAAATAGAGGGGGGCGGGAGACCCAAAACAGGCATTTCACAATAAAAGAATGCAACTTACGTCGCTCAGACAGTGAAATACATTTCGACCGCAATGGAGCCCAGAATTTCTGTTGCTAAGTGAGACAGCTGTTACATGGGTTTTGCCCCATTTTACTATCTTTCTTGCCACAGTTGTTAAGTGAATCACTGCAGCTGTCAAGTTAGTAACCTGGCTGTGAAGTGAATCCGGCTTCCCCATGGACTTCGCTTGTCAGAAGGTCGCAAAAGGGGATCACGTGACCCCCAAATGCTGCGACCGTCATAAATACGAGTCAGTTGTGCCAAGCGTCAGAATTTTGATGCCATGACCAGGAGGAACGCTGCAACAGTCGTAACTGTGAAAAATGGTCATAAGTCAGTTTTTTCAATGCCGTTGTAACTTCAAGCAGTCATTAAACGAACTGCTGTAAGTCAAGGACTACCTGTCACGTGTTTCCTACACGACTGGCTTTTTAATATGACCTTATCAAAAATTTCACATTTCTTCCAAAACCGAAAGTTGTATGTTGTATGTGTGAGAAATTATATCTGGTATACACCTCTATGCACGAATTTCAGTGTATGAGTTTTGTATGAGTTATATTTGTGGCTGGGTGTGTATGTGTCTGAGTGCATGGAAGAGTCACATGTAAGCCTTTGTGATCAAGCTTTGATCATTGGTGTGTCGGGAAGGGCTTAAGGAGGATTTATTTACTTATTTAATACAATTTAGAGGCTGCCGTGAAAGCAAGAACAATTAAAGAAAGAAGCAGATCATAAACATCGGAGAGATAAATAAACAAAACATTGTGCTGGAACTCAACCATCATTCTGCGCAAGAACAGCCTCGTTTTCGTGACATTTTTTGAAAATTATTCGGGTGAGATGCCCTTCCAAAGGGCAGGCAACCCAACAGCACGTTCCTAAAATCTTGGAAGGTCCAGCTCAGTTTTTCTCGACTTCAAGCACTTTAAGATGTGGCAGGATCCAGTCTGGGTGGTCACCAGGACCTGAGGCTCAGTCTTCCGAGCTTCTGGACTCTGGGTCCCATCCTCAGAGAACTTCTCTCTGAGGATATGTGCTGTGGGCTGCTTTCCTTGTTCCCTTCCGGGAGGAGGGGGCTTCGTGGTATCCGAAGCAGAACATCCAGGTTCAGCCACAGCTTTGTTCCATACAGTATCAGCCTTGTGAACTCTCAAGCTTCCTCTTTCCGCTATGTGTTCAAGATGGATAATTATGTATGTATGTATGTATGTATGTATGTATGTATGTATGTATGTATGTATAATTGCATGCATATACGTGTGGTACGTATGTGTATGGGTAGATACATACTTTCTTTCGAGAGCAGGCAACAGAATTTCATTTTTACTGTGGGGCAGTGTGCTCATAGTAAAAAATGACAATAAATGTTATCTTATCTTACCTTGTCTTGTCTTGTCTTCTCTTCTCTTCTCTTCCCTTCCCTTCCCTTCCCTTCCCTTCCCTTCCCTTACCCTACCTTCCCTTATCCTATCCTATCCTATCCTATCTTACCTTACCTTATCTTATCTTATCTCGCCTCCCTCCCCTCGCCTCCCCTCCCCTCATCCTATCCTATCCTATCCTATCCTATCCTATCCTATCCTATCCTATCCTATCCTACCTTATCTTATCTCGCCTCCCCTCGCCTCCCCTCGCCTCCCCTCATCCTATCCTATCCTATCCTATCTTACCTTACCTTATCTTATCTTCTTATCCCGCCTTACCTTGCCCCGCCTTATCTTATCTATCTTATCTATCTTATCTATCTTATCTATCTTATCTATCTTATCTATCTTATCTATCTTATCTATCTTATCTATCTTATCTATCTTATCTATCTTATCTATCTTATCTATCTTATCTATCTTATCTATCTTATCTCTTATCTCTTATCTCTTACCTCTTATCTCCTATCCTAGCTTACCTTTGAACGGACTGTTGTAAGTCGAGGACTATCTGTACTATTTAGCATCATATGCCTTTCACAGGACACCAAGACCCTTGTAGGAAATCCACACAAGGAGTACCTGACAGTGAATAGCTCACTCTTATTAATATACTGACTTCTCAGAGTCATTGACTGTGAAAGTAATGGCTTGTAAATCTTTTAAATCTCTCTCTCTCTTTCTTGATTTTTTTCTTCTTAAACCTTATAATGGAAAAGAAGAACCAAATAAATTGTTTAAGGGGCAACCTATAATTGGTGAAGCATCTCTGTTGCTTTGAGATCCAGTCACTTAGCAACTATGGCATCACCGAGCCCTAGTTAGCTCTTTTGGCCAAGGTGATCTTTTTGTTCTGCATAAGAATCTCCAGACCCAATTATGCTGAGGGCTTTATTGTCTCTTGACTCTCATCCTCGTCAAGAGCAGCCAAGGCTCTGGGGCTGGGCAGTGGAGGAGAGGCGAGGTGGACCTTGGTGGAAAGGAGAGGAACCTCTCCTGGGAACAGGGAAGAAGCAGAACTATGGGAGGAGGAAAAGGTTCAGAGAAGATCTCAGTGCAGTAATCAGGATGGCAGGGAGTACAGCCCAAAATTGATATTGCTATGTGAGAAATTTGTTACAACCTGCTCTTCTGGCATCCACAGATTGCCCTCTAGTGTCCCTTTTTAAGGAAACCCATATCCTGTGGGATAAGGGCAGGCAGGAAGATCATTGAAGCAGCTGCTACCAGGAATTTTCTAGCTTCGACAAAATGTTCAGATTCACTTGGAGCTTGATGCTGCCTAGACAGGTCTAGAGACATGGCTGTGATGTCGTCTCAGATCAGTCTGACCCTGGGGAAACCTGAGGAAGTGGATGGATTCTCTATAGGCTCAGCCACTTCAACGTTGGGCCCCTCTTGGTGGTGAACATCTCAATGGGAGCTGGACGGGCCAGTGAGAAATGTCCCTTGAGGGGCCACTGCAGGACTGAGTGCTATTCCCACTGTTATTCAACATGAAACTGGGGAGCAAGATATGGGATGGATATCAGCTTGTCTATTTCAACCTATGGCTAAATAAGTGATGTTCTCAAATGGCTGTCAAGGTGTCTGTAGGCTATTTGCATCTGGATGGGGAGAAACAGCTTGAAACTCATCCCCAGCTCAAGGTTGAAAGCCTGCCAATGGCAGTAAAATCCATCGTTAACTCTGGATGAGTTGCACCCTCTTGGGTGGAGTTGGGGTTCCTCACGGATTCCCACAGCTCCTGCTGAAGGAGCAGATGGCAACTGTGGCTTACCTCCGGCTCCATCCTGTGCATCAATTGCAACGTTTCTTGGAATGGCAGCCATTACTCAGTGTCACTCACCCCTTACTCACTCTTGATTCAACCCTCAGAACATGTTTTATATAGGGCTGCTCTGAGTTGGGAAGCGACAGCTGGTCCAGCAGTTCAGGGACTCCTCAGTGCACCCCAAGGCACCCACATAAGACCTCTGCTCCAAGAACTCTACTGATTTGCCAGTTGACTTCCAGGTGTAATTTGAGGTGCTAATTGTCACCTTTCAAGCCTTTCAAGTTTTGGAACCTGAATACCTGCAGAGCCACTTTCTCCCTATATGTCTTGCCTGCCCAATAAGATCCAGTAGGTGAGCTTTCTGTGGCTTTCCTTGATTAGAGAGTCACCTCTGGGGGCCAAGAGAAGGTTGACACCTCATCATGGAACCACATTTCCCCTAAAGCTTTCCCCCCTTCTGGCTTTTTGAAAACAGTGAAAATCGAATGATTTGATCAAGCTTGTGGCATCAGTTGGCTGGTAAAGTTCCCCTTGAGTCATGAGGCTGGGTTTTTATTAGTAATATTTACGGCTTTATTTGTGATCCCTCGTTTCACAGAAGAATGATGTAGTTCCTTTTAAATTGGTTTATATGGTTTTAAACCAATTATGTATTTTGGTTCTAGACCACTCCAATTTGCATTGGAGTGGCTTAAATCAATAAAGAAACAAGCTTGGTCCTGTCCATGTTTAGGCACTGTTGATCTTGATTGCAACTGTTGGATGTGCAGAGATTGGAGGAGGAAGGAATCAGGGGAGATGGGACAGCATTCTTCAGAAGAGAATTGTTCAGTGTCGCTCCAGGAGATGGGATAAGAAACTGGGTATAAATTACAATACAATAGTTTTCAGCTGGGCATCAGAAAACATGACTTAATGATAAGGGCTGTTCATGCACTGTAGAGATTTCCTTGGTAGATTCTCTTACGTTGGAGGTGCTTAACAGAGGCTGGATGTCCATCTCCATCAGGGTTGATACTAATGGATTGTTGCACGGGGCCATGGGTTTTACTAGAAGTTCTCCAAAGTCTCATCCAGCTCTTCTCCGATTCTCCATTAATTTTCTGCAGCTTCTTCTGATGGAGGAGGCTTTTCTGATGTGTTGGTGAAAGAGGAGATGAGGAGAACAATTTTTTTCTCTTGCTTTAGTATGGAATTGCCTTTGTGTCTGTGGACAAAGAACACCAATCTGTATGTTCCAGTGCCATCTGGTGCTATTGGCTATAATTACACTACTTACTTAAGGACAGCTTTAAGCAAGGGTGGGAGACGACTAGGAAATTCACCAGTCCAATTCTTGTTCCCGACAGAGTTTCAAAGTTAGCCAAGGCCACTTCATGCCCTTCCCTGGCTACCTCATCATTTCTAAGGCCTGAGGGTGCCTTCCAGAGCCTGCTTGAATCATTATAACTCTTCGTGTGTCATGCTGGAGAAAAAGATAAAATGTACGATCACATTAACTGCAATTAATTTAACTTAATTTCAGTTAACAGGGGGAAAAAACCCAACTATTTTTATTCTGACCCTTCCAACTTTGGGGGGATAAATGAAGATTTGTGGCTAGCCAGTGATCTTGTGGAAGGTGAAGGACAACAGAACTTGAAGACATCACACTGGAGAGCTAGTCCGGTAGATGATGCTATCAACAGTTGCTTTCCAAGGACTTTGGCCAAAGCAAGACAATACCACAGGAATTTGGCAACAAAATGGCTGTTGCAAGGGGTTTACAAAATGGCTGCCTCAGAAATACTTATATAAAGACAAACAGATGTGAATATTTGCTGCCATCTCTGTAATTCCACCTCCAGATATTTGCCACAACCTTCCTTCCTTCCTTCCTTCCTTCCTTCCTTCCTTCCTTCCTTCCTTCCTTCCTTCCTTCCTTCCTTCCTTCCTTCCTTCCTTCCCTCCTTCCTAACTGAATGAGTCATCCTTTTTAGCTTCAAAGAGAGCTTAATGTTCAGTCCAGAGGCAGCTTTGTAAATAAAGCTTATGTTAGATGCTGACGTTTGGCTTTGCTGCCTGCCAGCCTCAATTAATTCATCTTGAAAGGTGGGGCAGGGAATGTGGCAGGATCAAGAGGAAATGACTCTTAGCACTTTGGTAGTCAACGTAGGTGAAAATCATTTTTATCTTTCCAGCTCAGTGATGGCCTATTCTTTTAATTGGGGCGTGGGAAGTCTTGTCCTTCTAGCTATTGAGAACTGCAGTTCTAAATATAATTCATCACCAGACGGGATTGCCAAGAGCTCTAGCTGAGTAACATCTGGAGTTGTGGAGCCAAGTCTTCCACCCATGACTTAACTGAAGGTACCAGAGGTTGAACCCACCACTTTCTATGTTTGGAGGAGGGGTCCTGATGATAATCAAGCCTCCCCCGCATGAAAACAACATTTCATCCCATTTTTCCAAGGAGGGTGGAATGGCAAGTGATAAAAGCCAATGATGCCCAAACCAGCCTGTATCATTAAGGGATTCAGCACGATTGTTCTTTTGTCTCCCAGAAACTGGCTATCAGGTCACATAACTGGAAATTTGGTTGGGTGGACTCAAAGAAACAGCACTTCATCTGGCGGGTATGTTTTTAATGTCAGGTCAAATAAAGTCAAGAAAAAATAAAACTCCAATTTCGCTTTCTAGAACAAGCTTCTAGATTGTCTACGGAGATTCTCAGTCATCTAGGTCACACAGGAACCATTTGCGCTTCAGTTTGAGATGCAGACAACACAGACTCATCCCCAACAGCCTGCACCTATCTTCAACACTGAAGGGACCTAGGGCAGAAAACATCCTGCAGCCAAGAAGGCTCCACACCCATTTGCACCGCTCAGGTGACCCCTCCAAATGGCCTCAACAACTCCCCAAAAGAAGGCAAATGACCAGCTGTCTGCAAGGAGCATAAATCCTTCCATTCCCCACCATCCAGTCAGAGCTGAAGAAGCTTCTTGGATGAGAAGCGAAATGTCTTGAAAGAAAACCAAGAAAGTCCAGTTGCCTCCTGAAAAAGCACCTTTGGGACAAGCTTCTAGATTGGCCTTTTTGTGGCTTAGGGCCTTCGGTGGTGTCATACTGTAAATCCCATCATTTCTCATCATTGGATGGAAGTCATAGTTCTATACCAGAGGTGGGGAACTATGGCCCTTTTAGGACTTGTGGACTTCAGCTCCCAGAATTCCTGACTCAGCATGGTTGAAGTCCACAAGTCCTAAAAGGGCCATAATTCCCCACCCCTGTTCTACACCAATCACATAAATCTCAGTAAGGTATCGGTACCACGGATAGCAGGGATGTAGTACCATGGACGTAGGGATTCTAGGCTGATCCCTCTTTTGACTCTGCCTCAAGATTCTGCCCTTTCTCCTACAAACTTCATTTCCCTCATGAGACACCCAATCATCAACTCCACCCATGGCCTGAGCTCAAGAACCTTCCTAGGAATCAAAGGAAAACATCTGCAACTCCCCCTCCCCATCAATATCTCAATATCGATTTCCCAAAGTCCACAACACCTGGCGACTAAGTTTGTTAAGTGTATATTTGCTTTCTCATGATGTTTTTATTATGTTGTTGGTCTTTTCCTAATTTTTGTTGATTGCTGTAAACCTTCAGAGCCCTCCAGCATCAAGGCAGGGTATATTAATATCTATTAATTATATTTTTTCCCTCTGCTATATACTTATTTTTTATACTGTTGTGTTTTTAATTGGTTTTAATTGATTTTATAATTGCTCACTGCCCAGAGTCACTTGTTTGAGATGGACAACCATATAAATTGAATGAATAAAAATAATTTTTAAAAATCCAAAGGTTCTGGTTTTCAAATCCCCCGATGAGCCATTCAGATTCATGCACTGTAAACTTCAAAGCTTGACTATAGACCACTGCACAGTGGGGAGCAAAATGGCAACACCATCCACCCTTAATGCACTGAGATAGTTTTGGACTTTGGTTGGGTGTCCTAGGTATTAGTTAAGGGTTGCCTCTTTGCTTTCAAGAGATTGAGGCTCCAAGGGCCTGTTTGAAGATGTGAGCAGCCTATTAGCTCTTCCACACAATTCAGTCTACAAATTGGATAAGCACTTTTCCCACTCTGTGCAATCCGATCTGTTAGAGAAATCATTTATGTACTGATGACACCAACCATGGGCTTTGGACATGCACTCTGGAAAGGAGGCGAGATTCAAACATAGAATAGAATAGAATAGAATAGAATAGAATAGAATAGAATAGAATAGAATAGAATAGAATAGAATAGAATAGAATAGAATAGAATAGAATAGAATCTTTATTGAGAATAGAATAGAATAGAATAGAATAGAATAGAATAGAATAGAATGAAATAGAATAGGGAATAGAATAGAATAGAATAGAATAGAATAGAATAGAATAGAATAGAATAGAATAGAATAGAATAGAATAGAATAGAATAGAATAGAATAGAATAGAATAGAATAGAATAGAATAGAATAGAATAGAATAGAATAGAATAAATTCTTTATAGGCCAAGTGTAATCAGACACACAAAGAATTTGTCTCTGGTGCATAGATTCTCGGTATATATACAAACAACAAAGGTCATAGATCCTAAATCATAGTTACAATCATTACTCATAAGATACAAACAAGTGACAAATCCTAAGATACCAATAGAAGATAGTAGGAAAGGTGAGAAGATGTGAAAAGAGGAGAAATGAGAAGAGGAGAAAGAGGAGAAGGATAATAGCAGTGCAGCCCTACTACATGAGTAAATATCTTTAGGCCTAAGAAAAGGGCTGTGAGAATTAGGTATTCAGCAGAGTGATGACTTGGGGAGGGGGGGAAACTGTCCCTGTGTCTAGTTGTTTTGGCACGCAATGCCCTATAGCGGCATCCTGAGGGGAGGAGTTGAAACAGTTTATGTCCAGGATGTGAGGGGTCTGTAGATATTTTCTCAGCCCTCTTATATTTTAAATATTAAATATAAGCAAGTCCTAATCCTGCATCCCAAGGATTTGATTGCAGGTGGACTCTGACATCTCTTTTTCAAAGAAGATTTAAGGAGGGCAGGTTGAAAGGATAGGACTATTTATGTTACGGCCCCTAGACTTTAGACTGCCCAGTGAAGAATTAATTATTTTTTGCTTGGATAAGGAAAACATATTTATTATAAATCCATTTGCCCAGGGTTTTTTTTTAATTAATTAGTTGGCATTTTATTTCCATGAATTATGGTGAGGAATTTCACAAATCAACTTATTGTCATGTTGAGTGTAGCTAATTTTATTTTGTAAATATTGTCATTTACCAATATTTTACTTAGTTCCTTATTTCCAAAGCCTCAGGCAGCTTCTAAGATTATACAACTGATAATAAACCCACCCATAAAGTGGCGGAAATTCATCATTAGATTTATACAAACAGAGATAATATAAGGGGGGGGGGAAATACATGTTTGCCATATTGAAACTTTCAATCACAGGGTGATTGTGCTGGATGCAACAATAAATTGCCTCTCCTGAAACCCATAAGGAGGACACTAGATATCGTTGGCTTGATGTCCAACTCTGAAGTTCAATCAAACGGCATTCTCCCATGGATGGAATCTGGAGAGAATTAAGCCCTAGTTGACCTGATTGGTCAGACAGATGAATATGGGAGAAAGGGATCCCACAAATAATCACCTCCTGATATATATATATATATATGTGTGTGTGTGCAACCTCGTTTAGAGTCAAAGTAGTCTCTGGAAGGTGTTCCCTGAATTTTTTTGGTTCAGAAATCCAAAGCAACACCACCTTGGAGGGATTTATTTAGAGTTCTCCTCATCCACCAGTGTATTTAGAGTTCTCCTCATCCACCAGGGTAAGATCCATGGTGGCGCAGTGGTTAGAATGCAGTACTGCAGGCTACTTCTGCTGCCAGCAGTTCGGCAGTTCGATTCTCACCGGCTCAAGGTTGACTCAGCCAAGGTCGGAAAAATGAGGATCCAGATTGTTGGGGGCAACATGCTGACTCTGTGCTATAAAGCACTGTGAAGCGTTATAGAAGTCTAAGTGCTATGGCTATTGCTATCCAGACCCAACAGCCACCAGGAACTGGGTGAACACTGTCTTACCTGTTTGATCCATGGCTGAGATGTATACCAGGGTGTCATTTGTAAACTGAATACTTGACCTCATGACTTCCCTAATGGTTTGAGAAAACACAGAGCCCCGAGCCATGCCACAGAGTGAGGATGTATGAGAAACTCTTCCCCATTGATGACTGGAACCAACCCCCTAGGAAGGAGAACCACTGAAGAACAGTGGTCCCCACTCCGATTCCTTGGAGCCAGACTGGAAGGATACCATAATACAAAAAGCTGTGAGAGATCAAGGAATACAGCCTCACCAAAAGTTATCTAGAAGTGCACCTAGGGCAGTTTCACACTGTTATTTTTTTTAAAAAATAAAAAACAGAAAAGAGGGATAAAATTTATCTGATAGTAATGGAACCACCTTGTGGTCCAAGCTGGTGGTCCAGAGAAACAAGACATGATGAAGAGATCTGATGATTTTCATAGATGGTAGACAAGGCTTACTCTTTCTTCAAATAAATCTTAAATCAGTTACCCCAACCTTGGAGTCTCCTTTCATGTGGGCATAATTCCCTGCCAAGTGGCGATGACCACAAATTCAGATGAAACACAGCAGAGTGGGAGAAAACTGGCATTTATGATGTGATCAGTAGCCATGATTGACATGACATCATCTTGACAGCATGGTGTTTGTGTGTGTGTGTGAGAGAGAGAGAGAGAGAGGTGGGGGAGGGGGAGGGAGAACAGATACCTCAATGCAATTGAAGCCCTGTTCACGTACAAAGTTATTATTCACACATTGTATGCCGACCTCTTTTGTATATCTATTGCCATCACACACACGCACAAAGGGATGGGGCTGTGATTATGCAATCGCAACCGCTATCCTGAAGTTTTTTCCCACTAATCCCCTTTACCGATGCTCTTCTCTGCCCACTTCATAGTCTCCAAGGTCTGAAAGACCTGTCAAATATTCTTGAGTAGCATCTGACATTTTCTGACAGCCTAGGGCAGGGGTAGGCAAGTTGAAGTCCACGAGTCATAAAAGAGCCAAGGTTGCCTACCCCTGGCCTAGGGGAAGCCTGGAAATTGAGAGAATATTGAAGCCACTCTAGGGATGGAGAAGAGCGGCTCCTAGATATGAACAGAAATAAATAAAAATAATTGGAAGGGTTAATTAATTTTATTTTTTTCATACAGCTACTTATCCTTGTACTCTTATGTAATGGACTTTTTTTCCCTTCTTTGTCCTTTCTAGTACATTCTGGTTTTTCTTAAAATATTAATAGCAAAGTATTGCTAAAGAAAATGCCATCTATTAATAATATGCGTCGCTAATAACAAGTCCTTTTATACTTAACCAAACTGGTTTATAAATTATGAGGATGAGTCACCAATGTTCTTTCATGACAGGCAGTGCTGAATTTATGAGCCCTGGGACTGGAACGTCTGTCATTAAGTCAGGCAGTCATTAACGGAGTCATGACTGATTTTATGACCTTTTGGCCATGGTCATTAAGGGAATCCAGCTCCCATCATTGAGTTTGCTTCTCAGAAGCCCGTTAGGAAGTTTGCAAGTGTTGATCACACAACCCTGGGATGCTGCAACTGTCGCAACTAGATGCTGACACCAAGTGCCCAAATTTTGATCCCATGACCAAAGGGATGCCGAGATGGTCGTAAGTGTGAGGACCATTCATAAATACAGGTAGTCCTTGACTTACGATCACAATAGAGCCCAACATTTTTGTTGCTAAGCGAGACATTTTGTTAAGTGAATTTCGATCCATTTCACGACCTTTCCTGCCACGGTTGTTAAGTGCATCACTGAAGTTGTTCAATTAGTGACATGGTTGTGAAGTGAATCTGGCTTCCCCATTGCCTTTGCTTGTCCAAAAGGGAGCACTTGACCCCAGGACACTGCAACCGTCATAAATATGAGTCAGTTGCCAAGCATCCAAATTTTGATCGCGAGACCGTGCAACCGTGCAACAGTTGTTAAAGGGTGAAAAACGGTCCTGAGTCACTTTTTTCAATGCCGTTGTAACTTTGAACGGTCGCTAAATGAACGCTTGTAAGTCGAGGATTACCTGTACTTTTTTTCAGCTGTGTCATAACTTTGAACAGTCATTAAGTGAATGACTTGTAAGTTGAGGACTCCTGTAATGGCCATGCTCTCACAAAGTCCCCAAAGTCTGAAAACAGAAACAGGGGGGGAATTACTTGCCCCAGGATAAATTCAAGGATAACCTTGGGGTCATCGTGAAAGGAGCAACAGATGTGGAACAAGTGAAAGTGAGAAAGATCATCCCCACCACAGCCCTTTCACCCTTCAAGGGCCAAATGATCACAAATATAACAAATCCCTGTGAACTTGGTAGGACGGTGTACCTGGGCTGCAAATGACAAGCGGCGGATAAAAGCCGGACATGTATCCTCAAGAAACTTGCCATTTAAATTTTTCCCCAAATGCCTGAATTTTAGATCTGCATTTGTATCCGGCCTTTTCACAACATGTCGTTCTCATTCGGCTACAATCCAGTTTGCAGGAATCCGCCAACAGTGAACTCTTTTAAAAACTTGCAATGTCGTGGCTTTTCTTTTCTTTTTTTTAGTGTCCTTCTTCAAAGCACTATTGGATGGGGTTTTTTAAAATTCCATGTAAACATTTAATGACTCGTAACCGCAGGCATGTTTTGTGGGTGACCTAATGAAAGATCTTAAGTAAATAAATAAACAAGTCTATTGCATCCAATTCTGCCCAGGGCCTCTGGGCTCAGTTCAGAGTTTTCAGATTTCCCACAATTGACACTTGTGGGAGGAGAACTCTGTTTGTAGTAGCAATAACTTTTGCCCGTGCCACAAAACGTGTTAGTTGGAAAAAAGAGACTACCAGATCCTTGCCTGGTACTTCCCGTTGTCACAAGTACAACTGCAATGCAATCTCTAATGTAAATTTTGCTGGAGGGGTTTTCCTCGTTGCTTTGATTGAAACAAGCAGAATCCTCGGGATTCAAAAATCAACTTTTATAAGCACAGCTGGATTTCAAGGAGATATCAAACGGGAGGTCGTGAAAGAACCCACCAGCCTTTTAGGAAAGATCAAGTTACTGACCTAAACCACCAGTTGTGCCCCGTTGACGTAAAGTTCCAGCCACCATGAAAGATGAGCAGAAGAATCCTGAGCCTGGTCTCTGGATGGCTACTTTGCTTTTGGCCTAACATAAAGTTCTAATAATTTATTTCACTCTCTAGCACAATAACAGATTACGACCGCGATTGAGCCCAAAATTTATGTTGCTAAGTGAGACGTTTGTTAAGTGAATTTTGCCCCCGTTTTACCACCCTTCTTGCCACAGCTATTAAGTGAATCAGTGCAGTTGATAAGTTAGTAGCCTGGTTGTTAAGTGACTCTGGCTTCCCCATTGATTTTGCTTGTCAGAAGGTCGCAAAAGGGGATCACTTGACCCTGGGACACTGCGGCCGTCATAAATGTGAGTCAGTTGCCAAGCGTCTGAACTTTGATCGTGTGATCATGGGGACGCTGGAAGGGTCATAAGTATAAAAAAAAAAAACCGGTCATAAGTCATTTTTTCCGGTACCGTTGTAACTTGGAACAGTCACTAAATGAATTGTTGTAAATCAAGGACTACCTGTAAGACTTCCCTCACAAGGAATGTTCCAATGAGGAGAATTTGATCAAGGCAGGCGTAATGATTTAGGCTCCTTTCCCAAAGTTCACACTATTTGCGTTGCTTTAGAAATCCAGACAGCATCTTCAGCCCTGCCGCGCCATAACTCACCAACTGCAGAGGCTTAGACCAGAGGTCCCCAACCCCTGCTCTGTGGACCGGTACCGAGCCATGGCATGCCAGCAACCGGTCTGCACAAACAAGCAAAGCTCCATTTGCAGGATGCAGGCAGCACACAAACCATGCACTCTCCGGTCCTTGGAAAAACCTTTCTCCACGGAACCGGTCCCTGGTGCCCCAAAGGTTGGGGACCTCTGTCTTAGACCATCTAGAACAGTGTATCAAGTTGCAAAGAATGCTTAAGCTGTTTCGTCCGTTACTGCTTCTTAGCTTGCCTACAGACTTGGGGGGGGGGGAAGGGGAAGAAGAATAAAATGCAGGCTTTAGACATTGGACTGCCAAGCCATGAGAACCAAGGTCGCTCAAGAGTTGTTTATTGAGAACTAAAACACTCTCTCATAACAATTGTCTTGACACTTTATTGGACAATGTGATCTGCACAATTAGTGGGGAGGGAGACTCTATACTTTTAAGATACTGATTTTGGTGCCAATTAACCAGAGCTGGTTTAGTGTCAGGGTTCCGACTGACGAAGCCAATGAAATAAGCATAGCTGAGACGATCCAATCTCTAACGCAAAACTATTGAGCACATCCTGTCATCTATGCCGAAATGATGCACTCTCAATAAAGTTTTGCATTAGAGATTGGATCGTCACAGCCATACTTACTTCGTTGGGTTCGTCAGTCAAAACCTTGACAAAGTATTTCTCAACCTTGGCAACTTTTAAGATGTGTGGACTTCCAACACCCAGAATTCCCCAGCCAGCTTTGCTGGGAGTTGAAGTCCACACATCTTAAAAGTTGCCACGGTTGAGAAACACTGAACTAGAACAGGGGTCCCCAACCTTGGCAACTTTTAAGACCTGTGGACTTCAACTCCCGGAATTCCCCAGCCAGCCATGCTGGCTGGGGAATTCTGGGAGTTGAAGTCCACAGGTCTTAAAGTTGCCAAGGTTGGGGACCCCTGAACTAGAATGATCACTGTAGAAAAATGGGTTCATCTCAGGTTCTGTTGTTAGTATCATAAATAGAAAGGGGGGGAAGTTTCCCCTCTCCAGTTGTGTCTAAGTCTCTCATCTCTGTTTCCTAGCCAAGGGAGCCAGCGTTGTTTGAAGATGCTTCTGTGGTCACATGACCAGCATAATGATATGCCGAGGCACACAGTACACGGTTACCTTCCCACCGAAGTGGTACCTATTTATCTACTTGCACTTGCATGCTTTCAAACTGCTAGGTAGGCAGGAGCTGGGGCGAGGAACGGGAGCTCACCCCGTCACATGGCACTTGGATTTCGAACTGTCAACCTTCTGGTCAACAAGCCCAGGCCACCATGCCATCTGCATTTCACAAATACCCCTGCCGTTCTTGGAGATCTCAGAGCATCTTTTGGTTCAATCCATCCATCCATCTTTATTTAGTCATACTATAGATCAGGGACTTGCAATAGTTATGGATTCCTAATTAATCCACAACTATTGATGAGATACAGCAAACCAAGACTTAGGTCCATGGCTGAATGGAGACTTGAACCCTGGTGCCGAAGGACACCTTCACCATCAGCCCACAATGTTTATGCAGAGAAGTGGAAGAAACTCATCTGGGCCCTAAACTTCAAAGCAACTGGATTAGGGTAACAAAGTGAGGAACCCACCTTTGCTGATGTAGTGTTCGACACGCATATCCATCCTCTGCAAAAATGCATCTGAAAAGCGTGCTGGCAATTTTTATTTGTTTGTTTTTTTAAAAAAAGAGGATACTGTTGAATTGTTTTTAAGAGTGTGAATCTGAGGACAGGGATTGTCTTGTTATTATTCCACGAGCTTCTCTGGCAGTTTTCAAGCTGATAAATGTTCTGTGAATGTTGTAGCTAAATCAATACATTCTAATCTTCACGCCAGCCTCCAATTTTGTATCCCTGCCGCAACCAAACAATATAGAAATGGACTTTCGTGATGATCTGTGCTTTGTGACACCTTTCACTGTCTTTTGGGGCGTCTGCTGCTTTCTCTTTTTGCCCCATTTTACAACCTTTCTCGCCGCCGTTGTTAACTGAATCAATGCAGTTGTTACCTGGTTGTTAAGTGGATCTGGCTTCCCCACTGACTTTGCATGTCAGAAGGTCGCAAAATGTGATCACGTGACCCCGGGATACTGTGACCGTCATAAATGTGAGTCAGTTCCCAAGCCTTTGAATTTTGATCACGTGACCCTGGGGACGGTTGTAAATGTGAAAAATGGTCATAAGTCACTATTTTCAGTGCAGTTGTATCTTCAAACCGTCACTAAATGAACGGATATAAGTTGAGGACTACCTGTATTGCATCAATGCAACATGCATATAAGTGTACAAACGTTGTTTCGTCCCCACCCTCTGAAATGACTCAATCCAGGAAATTCACCCCGACACTTTAGCCCAGGGGTCTCCAACCCTGGCAACTTTAAGACTTGTGGACTTCAATTCCCAGAATTCTAGGAGTTGAAGTCCACAAATCTTAAAAGTTGCCAAGGTTGAGGACCCGTTTTAGCCTACATCCGATTCATAAAAGACGTACACATCTGGGCCACCGTGTAAATTTTAGGAAGAAACGCTTCAGATGTCTTTTCAGGTCTTTTTATTTAACTCCATAAATATTTTTTTCATAAGGCCCAGTGTCTTTACAACACTTTTTTTTTTTAAAACACTGTTTTGATTTGTTTTTTTTTTTTTTTTTTTTAATACACACAACTCCGACATTTGTTTGACAGGGTCAAACAATCCAATAAAAACAAAAAGAATAGAACTGGCAACTGAGAATTAGCTGGGTTACCAAAATCCTTTGCTTGGACAGGTAGAGCCTGCCCTGTAGAAAACGTCATGTCCAGCCCCCCCCCCCCCCAAATGAATAATTGTCTCCCCTCCCTCGCTCCCATTCCCTGGCATATGTTCCTCCATTCCAAGTGCAACGACGACTGTTATGTCCCCCCCCCCAAAAGCTCACTCTTTATTCTTCTCCAGGAAAAAGAAAATAGCCCGGTGGTGCCATGCAGAACTTACAATAGCTACTAAATATACATGTTCCCTGAAATGTAGCTGCGATGAAAAAGTAAGCGTTAAAAGAGAACAAAATCGGAATCCCAAAGGATCACAAGTGTACTATCAATAACACTGAAAAAAGGACAGCTACTGTCCATCCGAAAACTGAAACAAATTTTAAATATATGCTTTTTCTCTTTGTTTTTTTTTCTCTTTCTCTCTCTCTCTCTCTCTCTCCTCTATTTATTGTCTATTTACAACTGTTAGATGCACCTAGTTTTTTTTTGGATTCTTGCTTTGTTTTTGTTTGCCTTAAATTTTCAAAGAGAAAGGGGAAGCGGAGATCTCTGAAAAGAAAATCCTTGGTATCTGCAGTCCAGGAAAAACAATTCTTGTCAGTCTACAGATGGAGGGTCACCTCCCTGTCTCTGCAGCTAAAAAGGGTGGAAATTCTTCCTTTCTGCTTAGAGGGAATCTCAGGCACGGCCCACGTCCTTCTTCAACAGATGCCTCCAGCTTCCTTTCGGCTTGGCACGGAAGTCAATGTTCAATCAACCTGCCCAGGTTTCTCTCTCTCTCTCTCTTCCCCTTCGGTGTCCCCTCCCCAATTCCAATCAGATGTAGGCCTTCCGGTCCCAACCGGTCTCTTGGTCCAGAATGCTGGGTTGTGGGGTGGCCTCTGGACTCGAACCCATTGCTGGGATTTGGGGGGAAAGTTCAGCTTCGGTCCTCATAGCACCTTGTATGGGAAGGAGGTGTGTTCCTGCCGGATGAGTTCGGGGAGGGGAGCGCACAGGCTCTCTTGCTCAGGAACCAATGCCAGCATCTCTCTCACTTTGCCCATTGGTCAGTCCAGCCCTTTCCCCTTCCTTGTCATTCACGTTCCCCCCTCCCTCCCTCCCTGTGTTTAGAAGGAAGCTGCCAGCCCAGCGTGTGGGTTCTTCTCAGGCCATGTTAGTCTTGGTTTATGATGGAACTAAGGAGGTGACCGATGATGGCGTTTTTTCCCCCTAGGGTTGAATTTTTTAGGAAGCATCTTCTGATAAAAATAATGGAGGTTTCACTTGCGCTCTCCGAGGCATAAAACAGCAAACGAACAGGCTTAACTAACGCTCTTGGTACCTTCCTCTCGCCCCAATAAACAGGCAAAGAAGTAAGGGAAAAAAAAGGTGTTCATTGCACTGCTAGCTTGTTCCCAATTCCCTGGCATTTACCCTCTTCTACTTCTTTTTTTCCTCTTTCTCTCTCTTTCTCTCTCTCTTTCTCTCTCTCTTTTTTTCTCCATTTGTAGAGTGGTATTAGTACCGCTCTACAAAGTCTTGGTAATACCACACTTGGAATATTGCATCACGTTTTGGTTACCCCAATACAAAAAAAAAAAAAAAGCTGAAACTTTGGAAAGAATCCAGAGAAGAGCTACAAAAATGATCAGGGGCCTGGAGGCTAAAACATCCAAAGGACGATTGCAGGAACTGGGTATGCCTAGTCTAGAGAACAGAAGGACGGGGGTGACATGATAGCAGTCTTCCAATACTTGAAGGGCTGCCACAAGGAAGAGGGCCCCAACTTATTTACCAAAGCACCTGCAGGCAGGAGAAGAAGCAACGGATGGAAACTAACCAAGGAGAGAAGCAACCTAGAACTAAGGAGAAACTTCCTGACAGTGAGAACATTTAACCGGGGGAACAACTTGCCTTCGGAAATTGTGGGTGCCCCAACATTGGAGGCTTTTAAGAAGAGACTGGACAGTCATCTATCAGAAATAGCATAGGTCTCCTGTGAGAGCAGGGGGTTGGACTAGATGACCTCCAAGGTACCTTTCAACTCTGTTATTGTTGCTGTTTACAGCAATGGGGGCTATGCCATTCTTAAAGTGTCTGCCCGTTTCAACAGGTCAATGTGTAAAAAGCAAAGGCAACTCATAAAAATGTTGTCGTGGAAAACTCAGTGTGGGTCTGTCTTGTGTGTGTTATAAAAGCAGGACGCAAAAGGTTGGCCCCCTTTATCGTTTATCTGGCTGAGAAATCTGTCCAAAATTTCCGCTGTTGTGGCGTAAATAGAAAATCAGCAGGAACCAGGGAATTCCTCCTGTTTGAAAAGGCAGCCAGATTCCACAAAAGGAATCAGGAATGAAAAGGAATGGGGTGACTACGCTTTCATTTTTTTTTCCAAAGGATTTCTTTCACAAAGTCAGGGAGACAGAGCTTTACTGACTGTAACCTCTGAGCAACTTCCTGCTCATTCTGTATCCCCCGGTAACATTTCAGAAGCTAAAATGTGTGATGGAACATTTTCTTCGCTGACAGCAAGTAAGGAACGAAGTCAAAAATAATACGACTTGCATCTCAGCATCCATGTTAGCTTACAAAAGGTACATAAAAGGCAAATTCCACCTTAGCTCATTTAAAAAATGTGGATAACTTGTTTTGAGGCATATCTAGGCAACTTCACCCCACAAATTCTACCGGTGGAGCTCAGGGGGTCTCGTAGCAGCAGCCTGATGCTCCCTGTCTAATTAAGTGTGTTTAATAGAGATTAAAGACCAGAAGTCAAGACAAGAGCCAATGGATGGAAACTAATCAAGGAGAGAAGCAACCTAGAACTAAGGAGGAATTTCCTGATAATTAGAAAAATTAACCAGTGGAACAGCTTGCCTTCAGAAATTGGGGGTGTTTCAACACTGGAGGTTTTTAAGAAGAGACCGGACAGCCATTTGTTTGGAATAGTATAGGGCCTCCTGCTTGAGCAGGGGGTAGGACTAGAAGACCTCCAAGGTCCCTCCCAACACTTGTTATTCTGAGATAGTGCAATATAATTGAGAGAATGCAATGCTACCGCATCGTTGGAAAATCACTGGAGCTTTTCAAAAATAGACTGGACAATCATTTGACTGGGATGGCATAAGGTCTCCTGCCTTGAGCAGGGGGCTGGACTAGAAGACCTTTGAGGTGCCTTCCAGCCCTATGACTCTATGCATAAATATATTTTCTAAAAAAAAAAAAAAGTACGTTCTATAGGGCACAAAAATGGGACTGCGTGCGACTCCTCCCCCAATATATATTTTATGATCTAAAGAGTCCCAGGGTGGCTGGGGTTAAATATTTGGGTAGTTTTCATCCATTTGGGCCACAGCAGGTGAGTTAAGAGGCAAAACTCTCAACACTGGGGATTCCTTGGCAGTGTTGCCTGTTGGCTGAGCAATGGCTACAATCTGGCTATACTCCAGTTTCTGACATTTCGTGTGGTCCTCCAAAGGATGCTCACAAAATGCATCTTTTGCAAATGAGTTGACTTCGTTTAAATACGCAGCATTAAACCTTCTTCCCCCCCCCCACACCTTTCCCATAAGGATAAGCGTTGGGATTATGGAGCCAACCACCCCCCCCCAAACCAAAAGCTCATTGTTACTGGCCTAGGGTACGCTTGGATGCGGGCCCCAATCTTGGCCAACTGACCAGGATTCTGAGAAGCACTTTGGCCCATCAGCTGGGAGAGGTGGGACTTTCCATAAATTCTTTGAAACGATGCAGGAAAGGCTTTTGCAAGGCGTTCTACCCCAAAAAAAATAAAACAAAAAAATCGAATGAAATGGATCAAATCCCCAAAGAATGTGTAACTGAAACGGGGAATGACTTAATTGGTATCACAGGGGAATGGAGGAGTCCCACGGAGGAAAGGGAGGTGATTGCAATTAAAAAGACTGCAGCAGCAGCAGCAGTCAAAGGCATACTTTCTTGCATAATAAAAATTCAGGTAATCTCTCCTCCCACCCCACCCTCGGATACAGTTGCCTGTCTGCTTCTGAGCTGCAAGCCCCTTTTTTCCAGAGAATTTGCAGGGCGGAAGAACTGCAGAGCTGGTGTTCCTCTACCGCTGCATTTAAAGCAACACAAGTATCAGTGACACGGTACAGAGGAGCGTCGGATCGGAACCAAAGAATACGGGGCACAAAGTGCAGCTCATTCCCAACAACCAAACTGAACCCATCCTGGACATTCATTGCTGGCGAGGTAGTTGCTCCAGCCAAGCTCTTTCCAGAGGAACAAATGAGAATTCAATCCTTCTCTCCCTGGGTCTCTGACAGGCTCCATCCGGGGCGCTCCAAGAGAAAGGGATATAGGAGAGGAAGGGGTTTAAACACCTCTCCCTGCCCCCAGACGCTTTTAGAAGACAGTATCTGTAAATGAAATCTCAAAACCAATACGCACCTCGCTGGTCCTGGATGGAGCCTGTCATAGGCAGAGCACAAGGCAAAATATGAATCATTCTGGAACACCATTTCTGTAGCAAAAAAAAACCTTCAAGAACAAATTTTAACAACATTTCCAATGATGCCAAAATAAAGAAAGTTACATGATTCGAAATACTTGGTGCTTCCTAAAATAATGCAGCAGATACTGGTTTTTTTCCCCCTAAAACAAGTATAACAAAAAAATGTTTTTGGTCCTTCAAAATTTCATTCATATATATATATCTATATCTATATCTATATCTATATATATATGAAATTTCATTCATATATATATATATAATGTTAAGTTTCAACAGTGCTTCTCCAAAAAAGGTCCATCTATAAATATATTTTTTATTAATTTTTTAATTTTTTTTTTTAAATTTTATTTTAAAACTCTCCCCCTTCACTCTATATATTATTTTTTGAATGGCGTTAACCTGCTGAAGTTTTGCCAGAAAGGTGACTGGCTGCGTTTCGGTTCGGTGAACTCATAGACCTGCGGTTGGGCTATGCCATCGGTGACCAAGTATTGTCCCTGATTTAGTGGCTCCTGGGGAGGTGGGTATGTTGGAGGAACGGATCGGGAGTAGCCGACGCCTGGATGGGAGGTGGAGAAGAAAGGAGGAAGGAGAAGGAGAAGAAAAAGAGGTCCATCATAATGCAAGGATTAAATGGAAACACAAATTCAAGAGCCCTGGTGGTGCAGTGATTAAAATGAAGTGGTATAGGGTTTCCTGCCTGAGCAGGGGGTTGGACTAGAAGACCTCCAAGGCCCCTTCCAACTCTTCTATTCTATTCTATTCTATTCTGTTCTGTTCTATTCTGTTCTGCTCTGCTCTGTTCTGTTCTGTTCCGTTCCGTTCCATTCCGCTCCTATTCTATTCTATTCTATTCTATTCTATTCTATTCTATTCTATTCTATTCTATTCTATTCTATTCTATTCTATTCTATTCTATTCTATTCTATTCTATTCTATTCTATTCTATTGTGTTCTATTGTGTTCTGTTCCGTTTCTATTCTATTCTATTCTATTCTATATTCTATTCTATTCTATTCTATTCTATTCTATTCTATTCTATTCTATTCTATTCTATTCTATTCTATTCTATTCTATTGTGTTCTGTTCCGTTTCTATTCTATTCTATTCTATTCTATTCTATTCTATTCTTCATTCTTCTACTCTACTCTAGTCTTCATTCTACTCTATATATTCTATTCTATTCTATTCTATTCTATTCTATTCTATTCTATTCTATTCTATTCTATTCTATTCTATTCTATTCTATTCTATTCTATTCTATTCTATTCTATTCTATTGTGTTCTGTTCCGTTTCTATTCTATTCTATTCTATTCTATTCTATTCTATTCTATTCTATTCTATTCTATTCTATTCTATTCTATTCTATTCTTCATTCTTCTACTCTACTCTAGTCTTCTATTCTATTCTATTCTATTCTATTCTATTCTATTCTATTCTATTCTATTCTATTCTATTCTATTCTATTCTATTCTATTCTATTCTATTCTATTCTATTCTATATTCTATTGTACATTCTTCTACTCTACTCTACTCTTCTTATTCCCTGGAAATATTCTAATTCCCATGAAAGCCACTCAAGATGTTGACCACTGCATCCGGTGGTAGCAAATTCCAAATATTATCTATGCACTGAACTTGATCTGGTTAATAAATCACAGGGAATCTACCCATCCTACCAGATCAGATAGGGTGGGCACCCTTCCCCTCAATATTGCCTTCTGATGGGATCTAGGAAATGTGGCTTTTCTGCATCCTGAAGCGTCTGGATTTTGATCACGTGACCATGGGGATGCTGAAATGGTCGTAAGTGTGAAAAATGGTCATAAGTCACTCTTTTCAGTGCTGCTCTAACTTTGAACAGTGACTAAATGAACTGTTGAAAGTTGAGGACCACCTGTATTACCCCTGCTGTGAAGTCTCCCAAGGTGGACAGAACATCCTTAAGCATCCAGTTACCAAATTTTGGGGGCTACAACGAAAATACATCAACAGTTAGTGCAGACATGATTAATTGGCCTGTCTGGACTAATATGATTAATTTATTATTATTATTATTTTTCTTTCTGGCTTTATTTTCTTTGAGATGCTGGTCTTTGCTCATCGTCATATATTTGATTTGTCTTTAATCATTTCCATATGCATGCCTTCAATTGGAAAAAAAAAAAAGCCACTTGGCTTCACACCATTGAATTCACCAAAGCTGAAAAGACAAGGATGGCTTCTCTGAAAAGCAATTTCCAATTCTGCAAAAACAGCCAAGGCTGCCTAAAGAAGGGATGGGAAGCTGGTGGTGATAGAAATCAATTAATTTATATTCAAAGAAGCCTAGTTCAATAAGACGCCACAGTTTTCCAAGGGGTCCACAGAGGTATTGGGATAATCAGGGAGCGATTGCTAAGTTAAGCAGATAAATGCAATTAAGTACTCAAAATTTCTCTGGATGAAGGTGCAAAACAGCTTTACTTATCTGATGCCCTCGAGAAGACAGGAACTCTACCTCCCAGCCATCTCAGCTAGCCTATCATTTGCAAGATTTACAAAGGTCAGGAGGATTGTTGTCCATTATGTCTGGAGAGCAGTGTATTGTAGGAAAATGGTCTGACATCAGCTGGTAACCTGAATTGTGTTCGGCCATTTAAACTACATTAGGCAAAATCTGAAGCTTTTTCTGAACGTGAACCGTCTTCTCATATACGAGATTCTTTTGTGCCTTCTTAACCCATTTTTTTAAAATCTTACGCCACTGCAGGGATGTGTTCACCTGAGGGCCATGCCAGGCTTCTGTGGTGTATTGATGCCTGCAATCCAAAACTGGAAAGTTTCAGGTGGTTTAAGAGGTAAAATGAACACCTGGAGACCTTAAGGTACCCGTATTGCCCTTCACCCTCCCCTCCCCAAGTAATAATAATAGAAAAGCTTAACGTGGTGGTGCCATTTGGCCCGATCCATTTATCCACCCTTTCTGCAGAGCTCCAGCTGTTTCAAAGCAGCAAGAAACCACATCCTAGCCACATCACAAGCAAGAGTAGCCAAGCCAAGCCAAGCCATGGCACAATTTGATCCATTGTCTGTTCGCCAGGCCAGAAAGAATTTAGTCCCCAATTTCCTAGCCCAGGGGTAGGCAACCTTGGCTCTTTTATGACGCTTAGACTTCAACTCCCAGAATTCCTGAGCCAGCCATGCTGAGGGGAAAGGGAGAGGTTTCCAAGCTCAGCCATGCTGGCTCAGGAATTCTGGGAGTTGAAGTCCACGAGTCATAAAGCGGCCTAGGCCAGAGGTAGGCAACCTTGGCTCTTTTATGACTCGTGGACTTCAACTCCCAGAATTCCTGAGCCAGCCATGCTGAGGGGAAAGGGAGAGGTTTCCATGCTGAGCCATGCTGCTCAGGAATTCTGGGAGTTGAAGTCCACGAGTCATAAAAGAGCCAAGGTTGCCTATCCCTGGTCTAGGAGGCTCACCACTTAGAACAGGAGGACTTAGGACAGGGGTAGGCAACCTTGGCTCTTTTATGACTCGTGGACTTCAACTCCCAGAATTCCTGAGCCAGCCATGCTGAGGGGAAAGGGACAGGTTTCCAAGCTGAGCCATGCTGGCTCAGGAATTCTGGGAGTTGAAGTCCACGAGTCATAAAAGAGCCAAGGTTGCCTGCCCCTGTCCTAGCCCAACTACCTAGACAGACAAAGACAGAAAAACAATTAGAGGGTGTATGGCTGATGGAAACCTCGCCAGATCTTAAAACTGGAGGGTTAATTTAACGGAGGCAGCTTTATTTGCCTTGTCAAAGACTGTAGATTCTTCCATTAAAATGGATCAAGTGGCTGCCTGATCTCTTGCTGGGAGCTTGGGGGAGACCGAGTGATCGTCCAATTCTCACAAATGCTAACCTTGGCTGTCCCATCATCTGCTGTGCTGTAAGGCACCTTCTGATGGCTTCACCTGCCCTGCAGGAGGCGAAGGAGCAACCCTATCTTTCTCAGGAGATAATCATTTCAAGGATGGGACAATTCAGTCTATTTGTTTACTTCTGGATTTATATCCTGCCTTTGGGACAGGAAGGTGGGTGCAGGGTGCCCTCATCCCATTTCCCCCCCCCACAATATCAGTCTAGGAAGTGGGCTGGGCTGAGGGAGGGTCTCCATGGCTGAGGGGAGACTAGAAGCTTAGATTGTCCCTCTCTTAGACCAACACTTTCAGCACTACACCATGCTGGCTCTCGGGCTGAGGGAGTGGAACTGGCCCAAAGTCACTCAGGAGGTTTTCGTGGTGTGGGGGACTAGAAGAACCTGGGCGTCCTCACTCCTAGTCCAACATCTTCACACAACACCATTGAGGATACGTGGTTTCCTATGCGGGTCTCTCTGGTGCTCCGAGCTTGGTTGTCTTCTGGCAGACATTTCATTCCCTAAACTAGGCACCATTATCAGTGCTAGGCTTGACTAACTGACTAATGCTAATGGTGTTAACTGGTTTGGGCAGTGAAAGGTCTGCAAGAAAACCACCCAGCTCAGAGACCACCAAGGACCCCTCATTTCAACCCCGAGCGACAAATATTCTCCTTTATTGGCTTTCCTTTGCATTTATGCACACTGCAACAACGATCTGGTTCAGCCTTCTCCAACCTGACCTTCTTCTCCAGATGCAGCAGTTCTACATCTCCTAGGACCTCCGCCCAACAGCTCGGGAACTGAAGTCTCAACGACATATTGGGTTAAGCCATGACTCAGGAACACCCCCAGCCTCCACTGGCCCACCCACCCACACCTACCCACCTACCTACTGTTCTCCCCTGCTGGCCTGCTTTGATCACATGAGGTCCTCTCTTAATGCCCCACATGGCCTCTGGGTTACAACAGTAACTGGGACTGCCATCGCTGAGCAATGGGGTCACCTGCCATTGTGCTGGGCCACCGCGTTGCTTAGTGGTGGAAGCTCTGGGCCCAACTGCCATCATAGCCTGAGGACTAGCTGTAGACACTAAAAGGTGCGCAGATGAAAGGACAGGGCAGGAGAAGGGAGATGGCACTGAGGGGGAGGCACAGTAGGGCAAAAATGGGACTCTGGGCAGGCTGCTTTCCACTCACTGCCCGCCACACACGGAGGGAGTTACCTTTCTGCTTACTGACTTTCCTTACGGTCATGGCTGCTTGTCGTTTCTGGTTCTCAGAAATTTCAAAGCCTGGAGAGGGAAGAGGAGGGGGGAGAGAATGAACGCTCTGCAGAAACGTATCCCCTCTTCTCCAAGTGGATTTCCTGAAGGCTTGAAGATATGGATTAATCCAACAGGCCTGATTATGCCTTCATTTTTTTGCTTCTTCTCCTTCCCTTTCTTTCTCCTTCTCTCCCTCCCTTTTCTCCTTCCCTCCCTCCCCCCCTTTCTTCTTCCCTCCCTCCTTCCCTTCCTTTCTCCCTTTTCCTTCCTTCCTTCCCTCTTTCTCTCTCCCTCCATTTTCTCCTTCCTCCCTTTTTTTCTCTCCCTCCCTCCCTCCCTCCTTTCCTTCCTTTCTCCCCCCTCCCATTTCATTCCTCATGTTAGTTTTTTCCTCAATGCATTTTGTACAAACATACGTACATACATTCCCCTGATCCATATACATATTTGCAGATAGCCACACTGTTTGCAAGTCACCTTTCTGATGTAAAACTTGTTGTTCCACAGTTTTGGTGTGGGTTTTTCTTTTTCCTTCTGGTGCACTGCTTTTTAATATCTACGGTCCTAGGCGTGCTTTTGATTTGTGTGCTGTCGTGCATAATTGAATTTTGCCATTAGTGCATAAGTGCAAGAACACTACCCTCTGCTCCTAGAGTCATTTCACCAATTCACTCGGCTCCATAATTTATGGAGCACGTTCTCCTTCGCCCAGTGAGATGAGATATCCCACAGTGCTGCACTCCAGTTCATGTACTGGTTTGGAAATTGCAAAGTGGATATACATTTCCATGAAAATGCAAACCAATGGAATTTTTCTTCCAAACCAGTCAGTTCAACGTCCATGCACCCCTTGAATAGACAACCAGCTCCATTTTCTGAAGTTCTTGCCAGTCACAGGATTGCTCTTCCAATCACTGGCTCCTTTAGACCAGGGGTCCCCAACCTATGGTCTGCAGCCCACTGCAGGGCTGTGGCCTACTGGCCACCGGGCCGTGGGACAGGCTGGCCAGTACATGCATGTGTGTGCGCACACTCACCCCCACTTGCGTTAGCACCTGCAGACCTGTTTGCGCATACGTGTGGTGCTAGCAGCAGCGGTGGCTAGCGCCTGCGCGCATGCACAAACGGAGCCGCTAGTGCCGTGTGGGTGCACATCCACTCTGCCTTATATGCTTGTGCTCCTCTGAAGGCAGCACAAGCATTTCCTTCAACCGGAGCTCCATGGTTTTCTACGTCATGAGAGACAGATTCGGGAACAAAAGTAGGCTTTTCTATATGAGGAGACCTGGCGGTGCAGTGGTTAGAATGCGGTACTGCAGGCTAATTCTGCCGACTGCCAGCAGTTCAATCCTGACAGGCTGAAGGTTGACTCAGACTTCCATCCTTCCGAGGTCGGAAAAATGAGGACCCAGTTTGTTGGGGGCAATTACGCTGACACTGTAAACCACTATGGGGTGATATATAATCTAAGTGCTATTGCTATCATGCAAGGGGAAACACATGGTTGCAGTTCCCCATTGCAAGAATGGATAATAAGGAAGGGATAGTGCAACCTGTTGATTCCTCTTTCAGGAGATTCCAGATGGGTTTGGAAGCCAGTAGACAAATGGCACAGCAGGAGGCCAACATTCAACATCTGGCCAGGAGGGAAGAAGGGTTCCTGATCTCTATTTATTTATTTAGTGTATGGCATATCATGCACGGACTAGCAATAAATATTAATATTTCACCTAGATTAGTAAATTATGCCCTCATTTTTTTGCTTCTCTTCCTTCCTTCCTTCCTTCCTTCCTTCCTTCCTTCCTTCCTTCCTTCCTTCCTTCCTTCCTTCCCTTTTTCTCCTTCTCTCCCTCCATTTTCTCTTTTCCTCCCTTCCTTTCTCCCTCCCCTCCCTCCCTCCTTCCCCTTTCTTTCTTTTTCCCTCCCTCCCTCCTCTCCTTCCTTCCTTCCCTCCCTCCCCCTCCATTTTCTCCTTCCCTCCCTCCTCCTTCCCTCCCTTTTTCCCTCCCTCTCTCCCCCACCCTCCCTCCTTCCCTCCCTTTTTATTCCTCATGCTAGTTGTACACACATAGTTTTGTATGTACTCTTCCCCTGTACGCTGATCCATATGCATTTGGATCATATGTATTCGAACATATGTTCAAATACCAATGTCTAGGCCAGGGGTAGGCAACCTTGGCTCTTTTATGACTCATGGACTTCAACTCCCAGAATTCCTGAGCCAGCCATGCTGAGGGGAAAGGGAGAGGTTTCTATGCTGAGCCATACTGGCTCAGGAATTCTGGGAGTTGAAGTCCACGAGTCATAAAGCGGCCTAGGCCTAGGCCAGGGGTAGGCAACCTTGGCTCTTTTATGACTCGTGGACTTCAACTCCCAGAATTCCTGAGCCAGCCATGCTGAGGGGAAAGGGAGAGGTTTCTATGCTGAGCCATACTGGCTCAGGAATTCTGGGAGTTGAAGTCCACGAGTCATAAAAGAGCCAAGGTTGCCTACCTCTGGCCTAGGCCTAGGCCGCTTTATGACTCGTGGACTTCAACTCCCAGAATTCCTGAGCCAGCCACACTGAGGGGAAAGGGAGAGGTTTCTATGCTGAGCCATACTGGCTCAGGAATTCTGGGAGTTGAAGTCCACGAGTCATAAAAGAGCCAAGGTTGCCTACCCCTGGCCTAGGCCATCTAACCATTGAAACGCAGCATCATTTATATTAAAAAAAAATCCGATACTGGGCCAGTATATGCCCTCAGCTTACAGCTGGTCACAATGTGATCTACAGTTTGACGTGGGACCCCGCAGTCACCCTGAGGGGAGGATGCTGTGGCCCATTTATACAGAGAGTCCCGGCAGACGCCGTGTGAGGTGCGAATCCTGTTCCTCACCTCTGAGCACCTGCTTAGAACCTCGTGTCTTACCTATCTTCTCATCTTCCTGCACCATCTTTCTCTCCTCACGGAAAGCTCTGAGCCACCTCAATTTCTCTTCCAGCTTCTTGGCAAAAAACAAGTGCATCTCCTCCGTCTCCTTGTTGTGTAGCTTGAAAGCGTTCTTCATGCTCACGTTGAAGTCGTCATCCCGTCCATCTTCGATATCCAGAACCTCATAGCGGTCCATGTCAATCCGTCCTTTGTAGTACAAGATGTCTCTTCTTATCAGATCCTGCAGGGAAACAAGCATTTACCGGGACAGCCATTCAAAACTGTGTCACGTTTAAAACTCTGCTTTCATCTCCTCAGGAGAAGTGAACACAAGTGCTGGAATGGCGAAGTGATTCATTCAGACGGCTACAAAGAACCAACCTTGCATGGAACCAATGGAGGAGCTGGCACCTTATTTAGACAAAAGCTGGGAGGTATTGAAAGTGTTGAATAGATTGGGCACAGGTACAACAAGATCTAGGGACACTCTGAGTAAATGGGGGCTATCCGGTGGCTTCTGCTCTTTGTGATTGTGGTGACATGCAGACAACCACTCATATGTATACCTGTCCTTTGTGTCCCGATCAGTATTACACAAGTTGGCCATGCCAAGTTGTCTCATTCCGAACAAGGAGACCTGATATAGAGAGGGCAAGCTCCCCAAGGTTTTCGAAAATGTATTTCATCTTAGCACACTAACAATGACAAAACATCCCGAGCATCTCTTGAGAATGAGTAAATTTTGAGTAAAATCCACAGGGACTCCTTTATCTTTTTTTACGGAGGCAATATTTTGGAAATCTTCAAAGTGCCATGTCGAGTAAGCTGGGCCACTATTTTAAAATACATATATTTTGTTTAAGAGCAGCTAGATGAGCCTAGCACAACATCGCACCACGCCTAAGTCATCAACTTCGCTAGCTATTCATTCCAGCTGGACAAATATGGAACTCTGCAAACATTCAGAATGTTCCTACAGAAGAGTAAAATGTCAGTGTTTTGAAAACAGTCAAAAGGTCCAAGTTTTAACTTTATCTTACAAAGATAAGAAGCCTTCATGATTCCTGACAAACTAATTTCCGAATAGCTTCAATGACACAACAAAAAGGTTGCCTGGTATAAATCAGGCACGTGGCCCAGAAGACAGCTCGTCATAAACCCTGATATTATAAAAGACCAACTCCATTAGAAGGAGCACGCCATCGCCCTTTGAAGTTTAAATAGCCAATTTAATGAGAAGTGAACCAAAGCAGAGTTTTACGAAAGAAGTCATAAAGTCATAAATAAATCTTTAGCTTCCCGGTGCTGAACTCAGAATTCCTCAAGCAGGACGGAGATGAAGTTTCTGGTCATTCTTTTTTTTTTTTTTTTGGTCACATTTGGAAAAAAAAAAGGACACTGTTAAGAGAAGTGTCAGATTGAAATATGAAATGTTTGCAGTAGAAATTAGAAATAAAAACAGAGCAAACATCACCATAATTTAATATCCATTTGCATAGCAGGGGCTTCAGCCAAGGCTAATTTTACGTAAGTTTACTTAAACAGAGAGACTCATTTGGAACAGCTGGTGCCAGGCCTATTTTTAAAAAGAATTTTAAATGGTAAAGTTATTTGAGCAGCTGCCATAGGGGTACAGCAGATGGTCCCCTGATCTAGGTGAGCCCCAAGTGGCTGAACATGTAGGCAACTGACTTAATCGAGTCTTTAAGGAATGAGTCAGAAGAGAAAAGGAAAAGGAGAGAGAAGAAGAAAAAGAAGGAGGAGCAGAAGGAGGAAGGAAGGAAGGAAGGGATGGAGGAGAAGGAGAAGAGAAAGTGAGTGTGTGAGTGTTAGTTTTATGATCAAAGCAAGGAGAACATGAACTGAAGCAAGATCCTGTGGAGTATTTAATGCAATGGTAGTGGAGACCAAAGGACCAGGGTGGGGGAGCTTCCAGACCTCCTGCTGTTGCTGAAAAGACATTTCTAACATCAGTCACTCTTGACCATGTATGGTGGAGCTTCAGGTGAGATCTACTAGTTCCTCACCTCTGGGAAACCAATGGGAAGTGAGTCAAAGAACTTGGGGAGAAGTCAAATGGGGCAGGAATTGTGCCTAATGGCCTCTCTGTCTCTCTTTCTTTTCAATTCTTTTGGGGTAATATTTGAACTACTTTGTTAAAAATTTCTTAAATTAAAAAAAAAAATATATTTAAAAAGACGGCTTGACTTCAACTCCCAGGATTCCCCAGCCAGTCAGAATCATGGGAGTTGAAGTCCACCCATTTTAAAGCTGCCACGCTTACAAAACACTGATCCAGAGGGTCCCAGGTTGGAGAAGACTAATCTATGAATACAAAGAATTATTTTTGGTAGTTATCAGACTGAAAAGAGAAGGTGAGCATTTGCTGTCTGTGTATATTGAGTTTATGGAAATGGAGACCAAAGCAAGACAAGATGTACTTGATACTCAAAGTGCAGCCCAGTCCAGTTCTCCATACAGAATAACAGAGTTGGAAGGGACCTTTGAGGTCTTCTAATCCAACCCCCTGCTCAAGCAGGAGACCTATACCATTTCGGACAAATGGCTGCCCAGTCTCTTCTTAAGAGCCTCCAGTGATGGAGCACTCAAAACCTCTGGAGGCAAAACTTCTGATTGATTGTTCTCACCGCTTCTCTCCTTGATTAATTTCCATCCTGTTTCTAGTCCTGCCTTCTGGTGCTTTGGAAAATAGGTTGAGCCCCCTCTTCTCTGTGATAGCCCCTCAAATACTGGAATGCTGCTATCATGTCTCCCCTAGTTCTTCTTTTCATTAAACTAGACATGCCCAATTCCTGCAACCGTTCTTCATATGTTTCAGCCACAAGGCCCCTAATCATACTTGTTGCTTGTCTGCACTCTTTCCTCTTTACATCTTATTGCTTTACAAATATGTCCTATATTGCACACCTAAGTGCTATTTAAATAACAACCCACAGAAGATTGGATTGTAAACTTGGTGGAACACACAGAAAAGGCGAAGCTCACCATTTTGTGGCAACGTTGATTAAGCTCTGACAGATAAAGATAGAAAAGATAAAAGACTTTTTTGAAAGACTAAAAAACGTACATGGACTTTTTGTTGAAAGAAGAAAAAACAGAACTGATTATTTAGGGACTGGAGGATTAGAAAGTGTTAAAGAGGGAGAAGTAGAAATCAAAATTCTAGGTTTTCTTTCCTTTAAAATATTATTTAGATAATACCTGTAACTTTATTGTTGGTTAGTCAATAGGCCATATCAAAATACAGAACGTAAAACACAAACATTAATAAAACTATATATAAAAATGGAATAAAATAGATTGATTTTTTTTTAAAAAAAGAACGCAAATCGTATTTCTGTGTCACCTCTACAGTTTATCCCAATCAGACCCACACGTGTGCTATTTAAATAATACATTTCTGAATCAATTTAGAATTCAAAACTTTGGGGTGCATTTTTCTTTCCTGTTCCGATACTTTTAATGCCAAGAGCTGCACCAGGCCTCTGAAAAACCAGCTGCATGTGATGGATACCTCAGTTCCAACCCAACCTTTCATTTGAGATGTGCATATCTGCTAGCATCTTAACCAGGAGTGGCAGAACCAACGACTCGCATCAGCATATTAACGGACCTGGCTTAAAGTGGAGTGGCAAGGAAGAACTGGGTGTAGCTGCTTCATCAGCTTTATGAACTGATAGGCTGTGATTGCTGCTGAAAGCAATTTTTGGCAAGTCAGGCTTATATTTTATATTTTAGCAAGCCACAATGTAAAAAAGATGTTGAGACTCTGGAAAGAGTGCAGAGAAGAGCAACAAAGATGATGAGCGAGCTAGAGGCTAAAACATATGCAGAACAGTTGCAGGAACTGGGTATGTTTGTAAGCTGTTTATTGTTTGTAAGCTGCCTAGAGTCGCTGTGAGTGACTAGGCGGCTATATAAATTTTCTAAATAAAATAAAATTAAAAAATAAATATGCCTAGTCTAGTGAAAATAAGGACTCGGGGTGACATGCTGGCAGTGTTCCAATATTTGAGAGGCTGCCACAAAGAAGAGGGGGGTCAACCTATTTTTGAAAGCAGCAGAAGACAAGACAAGAAGCAAAGGATGGAAACTAATCAAGGTGAGAAGAAACCTAGAACTAAGGAGAAATTTCCTATAGGTGAGAACAATTGACCAGTGGAACCGCTTGCTTCCAGAAGTTGTAGGTGCTCCATCATTGGAGGTTTTTAAAAAGGGACTGGACAGCCACTTGTCTGAAGTGGTATAGGGTCTCGTGCTCAAGCAGGGGGCTGGACTAGAGGACCTCTAAGGTCCCTTTTCAACTCTGTTATTCTGCTATTTGTCTTGGACCAAAGATCAAATGCTGGCTGGTGGAACTCTCCAAGGTGCTGAAGCATGGAGGACTGTCAAGAGATGCCTTAAGTTGGATTCCTGTTTGAGCATCTATCCTTTTGCATCTATCAATCCATAACTGATATTCTAACAATCTTCATTCCCTGTTTAAACTGCTCTGAAAGCTACTGTCCATACTACAGCCAGATTTTGCTGTTATTAAAATGGAAACTGTTCTCCTACAAGGACAATTTTGGAAAGCAGATAATTCTCTAAGAATATCATTATAGGCTGACATCCTTGCCCTCTTTTTTTTCTACTTCTTTCTCTTTCCCTTTATTTCAAGTCAAAGGTCCTGGAAATAATTTGAAGAAAGAGGACTGCTGGAATGATTAACTAGAAATCATATCCTTCTTTGCATTAAAAACGGAGCTATTTTAGAAAAGTGACTCTGAGCTGCGTCTAAGGAGAGTGGGACCTCGGCTTGATTGCTTAAATAGAGTTCTACTTCATTCCGATTTCTCTCCCTAATAATGGAAATTTAATCTGAAGCTTAATCAACTTTGCCACATGCTCTTGAAAGGTATTCCCTCATCAAAGCTTTGCCTGCAGACTTAAAAAAAAAAAGGGGGGGAGAAGAAAAGTGAGTGTGTTTTGTGGTGATAGTCTTAAAATAGAATTAATCTTACACAACTGCATATATCATATCTCGGCAAGAAGAAGTTAACCAAGCCTGGAATCAAAGGGGGCCCTTCAGGACACGTGATCCAATCCCCGCTCAGCGCACAAATCCGAATAAAAAATTCCTGATCAATGGCTGTCCAAGTCCTGTGTGAACACATCCAACAAGAGAGATGTCAGCCAATAGGCTAGGAAACTGGTTCTGCTTTGCATCCCATTTTGGGGCAACTGCATTTCACTTCGATCAGAGGAACCAAAGAACCAGAAGCACACGCAGCAATGATTTAAGAGCAGAACAAGGGATATTATGAATTAAAAATAATTTTAACTCAACCAAGTGTACTCATAAATAGTATGAGAGAAAACCGAACAAGAGAGATAGTATGGTGGACGGGTGACATCATTGGATCCACAGCTGGAAGAGTCAACTTCTTCAGCTGCAGAGGCTGACCAAGTGATTTTTGGGGCCAGGCAATATTTTTTTTATTATTATTATTATTAAGATTTTTATCCCACCTTTGTTACTTTATAAGTAACTCAAGGCAGCAAATGTACTTCCTTCTTCTATTTTCCACACAACAACCCTGTGAGGTGGATTGGGCTGAGAGAGTGTGACTGGCCCAAAGTCACCCACCTGGCTTTCATGCCTAAGGTGGGATTAGAACTCTCCGTCTCCTGGTTTCTAGCCTAGACCAAACTGGTTTACAGGACTTGTTGTAAGGAAAAATAGGAAGAAAGAGCACTATGTCTACCACCTTGACCTTCTCAATGAAGGACAGACATAACTCTAACGAAATAAATATTATAATTTACAAGGGGGAAAAAAACTTCCAGGGAAAAAGCAAGAGAGTGAGCTGTACCTGACATGGTACATGGTCTATCTAGTCAAAATCCTTATACAATCCTGGGTTGTATAAACAGAGGGATAGAATCAAGATCACACGAAGTACTAGTACCGCTTTACAAAGCCCTAGTAAGACCACACCTGGAATACTGCAGCCAGTTCTTGTCACCATATCACAAAAAAGATGTTGAGAGTTTGGAAAAAATCCAGAGAAGAGCAACTAAGATGATCCAAGGCCTGGAGACTAAAACAGATGAAGAACGGCTGTGGGACTTGGGTTTGGCTAGTCTAAAGAAAAGAAGAAATAGGGGAGACACGATAGCAGTGTTCCAGTATTTGAGGGGCTGCCACAAGGCAGAGGTGGTCAGGTTGTTCACCAGAGCACCAGAGGGAAGGATGAGAAACAATGGTTGGAAACTGATCAAGCAGAGAAGCAACCTGGATTTAAGGAGTAACTTCCTGACAGTGAGGACAATCAACCAGTGGAACAGCTTACCCCCAGAAATCGTGGACACCCCATCACTGGAGATCTTTAAGAAAAGACTAGACAATCACCTGTCTGAGATGGTGTAGGTTCTCCTGCTTAAGCGGGGGGCTGGACTAGAAGCCTCCAAGGTCCCTTCCAGCTCTATTCTATTCTAACTGTTAGGTTCCAAGCCTATCGATAACTCCAGCCTTTAAGCCTAGAAAGCAAGGTGATTTTTTTCCCAGGATACTGAAATCTGGATTGTCTTCACTGAGCAACAGTTACTGTACTGCAGCATACATCCTGCTGTGTTTGGGTTTTGGCTTCACAGTCTGACCCACTTCACGGGATTCTTCTTTTAGCAGGATCTAAATCAGATCTGAAGCATTACACCTAGCAGCATTTTCCACTCCACGTGAGATGCAAAAGGATTTGACAGGGTTTTAACGTGGTTTTTCAAGGATCGTGGTGTTGGAACGAAGATTAAAAGAAACCAACCACCATGGGGAAAATCCAGTTGCATCCTCTTATCAGAATCGGATATTCGAGAGAGTGGAATTGCTATATTGCTATTTATTACTAGAAGGGAAAACATTAAAGGACAATTGACTTGGGCTTCCTCTAAACAGATCTAATAAGGAGATAATAACCAGGCAAGTGGTCCATTAACTATCAGCATTTATGCTCAATTTGCTGTGAGCAAAGCGGTACAAAGGAAGCTGCTGTTATCTTTTGTGGTCCAAATAAAAACAAGCAACACATAAGGAAGGAGCACACTACCAACAGAAGATAATCTCTGTAGCTCAGTGATGAACTATGAGGTCCTTGGTGCAACTGATGATGTTGCTTAGTTGGGTAATGAAACGTCTGCAAGGAAACAACCAAGCTGAGAGCCCCAGGACACCACAGTTCTTCTGCTTTTCCTTTCCCTTCTCCTTATCTCCACAAACCCTTCTCCCTTCTATCACTGATGATGTTACCTAGTTGGATAATGAAACGCTTGCAAGAAAACAACCAAGTTCAGAGAATACCAAGGACCCCACAATCTCCTCCTCCTCTACATAGAATGGAATGGAATGGAATGGAATGGAATGGAATGGAATGGAATAGAATGGAATAGAATAGAATAGAATAGAATAGAATAGAATAGAATAGAATAGAATAGAATAGAATAGAATAGAATAGAATAGAATAGAATAACAGAGTTGGAAGGGACCTTGTAGGTCATGTAGTCCAACCCCCTGCCCAAGCAGGAGACCCTACACCATTTCTGACAGATGGCAGTCCAGTCTCTTCTTGAAAGCTTCCAGTGATGAAGCTCCCACAACTTCTGAAGGCAAACTGTTCCATTGATTGATTGTTCTCACTGTCAGGAAATTTCTCCTTATTTCTAGGTTGAATCTCTCCTTGATCAGTGTCCATCCATTATCCCTTGTCTGGCCTTCAGGTGCTTTGGAAGATAGGTTGACTCCCTCCTCTCTGTGACAGCCCCTCAAATATTGGAGCACACATGGCGCACACACGGAGCACACTGCTTGCCACCCAGGGCTGGCCAATTATGCTTGGGGCAGGTAAGTGCAACCAGCAGTCCCAAGGTTGCAGAAGTTCTGCAAACCTCCCCAAACTTGCATGAAATTTCAATTTCTAACATAACAGAAAAAGAAAAGACTTAAGAACATACCAATAAAGGAGACTATTTGTAGCTTAGGGTTGAAATGAGGGGTTCTTGGTGCTCTTTGAGTATGAACTGGGCTACCCTACGTGTTGCATTTATATGGTTCCTGGTTACGTGTAGCTCTTTTAGTTGTTAATTAGGGTGTTGATGGCTGGCTATTAAGTGATTGTTTCCTTCTGTCGCCACGCCCTGGGCTCCTAAGTACCTGTTAGGCAGATGATAAATTAGCACTCCTATTGACGGCAAAGGGCCTGTTTCCCAGGCTTCAATCATTTCTCTGGCTATTTTTGTCCCTGCTCGGCCAACAATCATAGTAGCAGTGAAATTGAATGCATGGCCTTATTCATTGCAATCTGAGGCTACCAATGAGTTCTGGATGAATTAGCTTTGTCCCAATGAGGACTAATTTGTGCATTACCTCCAGCAGACAAGAGAGGTCAGAGGAGTTAGCATCTCTAACTACGAGTCGGCTTCCCAACCTTAAACCTCTACAGAAGGGTCCTTCAAGTAACTTCCCCAAACTTTTCTGTAATAGAGTAGCGTGTCTCTAAATGCATTTATATGTCAAAATAGCACTGTAGCATATTTCCAATACTGTTAGAAATCTTAGAAATATAATACCTGTACATATTACAGTGCTACATTTCTAATACTCGGCTCCGCACCAAATTATATTGCAGAAATAAAATTTTATTTTATTGAAGTTATTATTCAATTTATGCCCAGCTTTTCTGTTTACACTGTGTAAAGGCTTCAAGGTGTTTTTTTTTTTGTTTTTTTTACACAGATGTTTCCTTCTCCTCCTCCTGGCAGAATTCTGTGGAGTAGTCACTGGAGAGAAGACTTGCAATTTCTCCTTCTGAGCAACGCAGGCAAGAAAGCCCTTTAATTTCACATGAAGACATCTGCAGAAAAGGAGCTAAGGAGTAGGAAGAAAAGAGCAGCAAAGTTTTTTTGGGAGGCTGCCCTTGTTTCCTTTTCAAAAACGATGAGAGACTTCATAGTCCCGCGCCCTTTTTTATCCCAACTTCTAAAAAATGCAAACTCACCCAGAGAGCGTGCCCCCCCAAAAGCTACATTTTCTTCTCTGAGTGATCACAGGTGTTACTGATAACCATGTTCCCAGATTAAAAGACTTTCCCTTCCATTCTCAAGTAAGTCAGGAGCAGCCATGGAACAACTGGGGGCCTCTTTTCAGTCCTGACGCCCCCTTCTCAATCAGATGGGAGCCTCAAGTTCTTGTTCCAAAGCCATTTTCACAAAGCTATTGTGACAATGTCTGTTTGTGTTTATTGTCTGGTTTCCGACCTCAACGAAAGCCATCAAAGCAGCTGGCCATGCCATGCGATGCACTTAAGAGATTAATTGTTGGTTTGAGGAATCAGCTGTCCGGTCACACACATGACACTCAACTTTGATCCAGTGCAAACTTGACATTGCAAGTCACAGCCTCAAACATCTAGCAGCCAATGGAAGAACTTTAAATGTGGCCTTCAGCTTTTTCCACACAAGATAAGGGTTTGGCTAATTGATGGCTATGGGGGCTAGAGAGATGCCTGGCCTTTCGCTCTGCAGTCACACATTCGGGCAGTCTGCAACCAATATGGTTTCCCACGATCCATTATTCATTTATTAGACTCCTCCCCACCTTTATTATTTTTTTAATAAAATAACTCAAGGGCGCAAACATATCTAATACTCCTGCCTGCCTCCTCCTATTTTCCGCACAACCACCACCTTGTGTAATGGGTTGGGCTGAGAGAGAGAGTGAATGGCCCAAAGCATGGAGCTGGCTTTCATGCTTAAGGCAGGACTAGAACTTTCTATCTCCTGGTGATTGGTCCAAAGTCACCCAGCCAGCTTTCATGTCTAAGGTGGGGCTAGAAGTCCCAGTCTCCTGGTGACTGGCCCAAAGTCACCTAGCCACCCATGCTTAAGGTGGGACTAGAACTCAAGAGTTTTCTGGTGATTGGCTCAAAGTCCCTTAGCTGGCTTCCATGCCTAAGGCTGCACTAGAATTTGCCATCTCCTAGTGATTGGCCTAAAGTCACCCAGGCAGCTTTTGTGCCTAAGGTAAGACTAGAACTCCCCATCTCCTGGTGACTGGCTGAAAGTCACACAACCTATTTTCATGGCTAAGGCAGGACTAGAACTCACAGTCTCCTGGTTTCTGAGCCAGCACCTTAACCGCTACACGAAACTGGCTCTTATATTCCAAGCGGAGTGATCCAGAAGGACCCTTTCCTCAGGGGCTTTTTCAGTATTGCTGAGGGAAAATTCTGCCCGTGAGAATCGCTTCCATTTTTCTAGCTGCACATAAGGGTCTTTTGCAAGGCTTTCTGTGCCCTGCTTTAAAAGAAGGCAGCAGGTCTGAGATGGATTCTTTCAAAGCTCTGAAAAAAATAAGCAAGTTGGTACTTTGAGATGCCAATGCGACTTCGTTGCTTATTTTAAAAAGCTCCCCATCATCTGTTTTGTTTCTAAGAATCATTTCAGCCCCCCCCCCCGGACAGATGTTTTCCGAGGATGCCCATCACGTGCCCTCAAATGTGTTCCCCAGCCTGGAGCCAATTGACCCTTGCCAAGGTCCACAGTGCACACGATGATCAAAGGAGCGAGAGCCATTCAAGACTTATCAGGAGTTTGGATATGACAAGAAGGAATGAAGAATCTTGGGAATTTCAGTAGGAACCTCAGCTCTCTTCTGTTACTGAGATGGAATTTCTTTGAGCATCTCAAATTTCCTCTTCTTGGCCTTTTTGCAGCCCAGCCTGAGCTTCCATTTATGGAGATATAAGCTAGTAATAAATTCCTTTCCTCTGTTGTATATATAGCCTGCCTTCCTTCCTTCCTTCCTTCCTTCCTTCCTTCCTTCCTTCCTTCCTTCCTTCCTTCCTTCCTCTCTCCCTCCCATGTCTTTTTATCTTTTCCTTCCTTCTTTCAATCGCTTTATCTTTCCTTCCTTCCTTCCTTCCTTCCTTCCTTCCTTCCTTCCTTCCTTCCTTCCTTCCTTCCTTCCTTCCTTCCTCTCTCCCTCCCTCCCATGTCTTTTTATCTTTTCCTTCCTTCTTTCAATCGCTTTATCTTTCCTTCCTTCCTTCCTTCCTTCCTTCCTTCCTTCCTCTCTCCCTCCCTCCCATGTCTTATCTTTTCCTTCCTTCTTTCAATCGCTTTATCTTTCCTTCCTTCCTTCCTTCCTTCCTTCCTTCCTTCCTTCCTTCCTTCCTTCCTTCCTTCCTCTTCAAATCAGTCATGACTTCTGGCAACTGCCTGGATTAGTCCCTGCAATTTTCTTGGCAACATTTTCAGAAGTGGTTTGCCATTGCCTCCTTCAGGACTAAGGCAGGACTAGAACTCCCGCTCACCCAGTTTTAGGCCTGGTACCTTTAACCACTACTTCAGACTTGCTCTGGGGTTTCTTGTTTTGTCTCATAATCTCTCAAACCTACCACTGCTTCATGGGATCATTTGATTCTCAAGCCCTAATGAATGCTGATCTGTGGTATTATTGTGCCAAGGTATCACAGGCAGTACCACACCTGACCAACAAAACAACTGAGTTACAAACTGAAATAGCGACAGATCACCTTACATCACCCTTGTCTTTATTTTAGCTATAAGGCTTACTCTGTCACACAGCCTGCTGTTGGCCTAAACAGGAGAATGTTTTAAATGAATTCTAGAATTTCAATCTGTGCAATTTGTCACAGTCTGCATTTCCTCTGCATCTTTATTCCATTTTAGGTTGCAATGATACTGATGTATAGACCTGGCTCTAGAGATTCATAGCAACCCTACATAAAATAGATTTTACCAAGTCTGATTTTATTCTGTTTTATCAGCGCTCCCTTGAAAGTTGAAATGGAGAGAAGGCGAAAAATGTAAATACATTTCAGGAATGAAAAGCCCACAGATTAACTGCATGATGCCAAGTAAAGATTTAGATCCAAAACACAGGGGGAAGTGGCCGAATTCAAAATCATCCACTTTAGCATTTTGGAATGCTAAAATCAAATGCCTAGCCAAGAGGAATTTTTTTACTGATTAAACCAGTAAAAATGTCACATTTATTAAAATCACACACGCTGCTAATACAATGGCTTGCTACAGGTAGCCCTCACCTTACGACCACGGTTGAATCACCAGGGCAAATGAGGGATTTTGGGGGGTGCATTACAGGTAGTTCTCGACTTACGACCACAATTGAGCCCAAAATTTATGTCGCTAAGTGAAACATTGGTTAAATGACTTTGGTCCCATTTTACAACCTTGCTTGCCACAATTGTTCAGTGAATCACTGCAATTGTTAAAAGTTAGTAACACGGTTGTTAAGTGAATCTGGCTTCCCCATGGACTTTGCTTGTCAGAAGGTTGCAAAAGGGGATCATGTGACCCCCGGGGGACATGGCGACCGTCATAAAGATGAACCAGTTGCCAATTTTGATCATGTGAACATGGGGATTCTGCAACGGTGGTAAGTGTGAAAAGGGGTCATAAGTCACTTTTCTCAGGCCCGTTGTCACTTCGAATGGTCACTAAATGAACTGTTGTTAAGTCAAGGACTACCTGTATCAGCTTTTGTCTTTGTGTCGCACAGACAGCACACACAACAGAGTGAATGAGTCCTTTGGATACACTTTTACTGAGATTCAGGGAACTGAACTAGAGAGGCAGAGTGAAACCCGATGCAATTAACATCAGAGTTAATTGAATAATCAGAAAGGACGATCAACTTTGGCCTTGCAAACGGAAGTTCCCAGCTGAAGCCAGGATACTCGGCTTCTGGCACCAGGCCTTATTTATTAATTAGCCTTAGCTTCAAAGATGGAATCCTGAAGAAGAGGGATCCAAGGCGGATCCACGAGAGGAGTCATTTCTTTCGGCCTCCTCTGGATTCCCTGGTGAGGTGAGGGATAGACTTAAGGTATCCTCATATGACCTGCTGCTCATGAAATCACGGCTCCTTCCTCCACCGCTACAGGACCAATCCAGAAATGAATCACCCAGATTTGATTCCATCTATACAAACTCTACAACCCTTCCAAGAAAAATACAATTCAGGTGCAATGGAAAATTACTAATGGGGGAGACTGATTTCAAGACTAGCTCATTTAAAACCACCTATTGCCGTTCAAGGAATCTTTTAAGCTAGACAAGACATCCTTTATTGTCAATTTTACTATGAGCACACTGGCCCACATTAAAAATGAAATGTTGTTGCCTGCTCTCAAAAGAAAGTATATATCTACCCATAAACACACATAACACACATATATATACATGCTACATATATGCATACATACATATGTACACACACACACACATTCACACACACACACATTGTATATACCTATGTCGATACATATATATCAATATAAATATTAATCACTGTCCATTTTGAACTCATAGCAGAAAGAGGAAGCTTGAGAGTTCACAAGGTTGATGCTATATGGAACAAAACTGTGACTGAATCTGGATGCTCTGCTTTGGATACCAAAACTACACATTCATCATACTTTCCTGGAAATAAATCTAATGATAGACAGATCAATATAAACTGGGGCACTTTCAATGTCCAAGTTGGAAAGGTATTCCTGACTGCTGAGGTTTTGAGGTTTCATTTAAAAAAAAAAAAAGGTTTCTATCTTCTAACTTTTGAATGCATTTCCTCCTTATGGTCATAATTTTTACTGTACATTTCCCAATACAATTACTGCATTTTTTTTTACTATAAATTTTGCAATGCTATCTGTATACCGTTTACAGGTAGGACATGTATTTCAGGGCGTGTTCTAACACAACCATGCAATTTCGTCACAATGGAAAGAGAAGGTGGTATATCTACCCTCTAAAATTTTCAGACAAGCGAGAATCTAGCCAAACGTTTCCTGATTATTTGTTGAAAATTTTAGCTTGTATTTGACACTCACACATTCCATCTCTCCTTCCTTCCTTCCTTCCTTCCTTCCTTCCTTCCTTCCTTCCTTCCTTCCTTTTCCTTCCTCCCTCCCTTTTCCTTCCTTCCTTCCTTCCTCCCTCCCTCCCATTTCCTCCCTTCCTCCCTCCCTCCCTCCCTCCATTTTCCTTCCTTTCCTCCCTCCCTCCCTTCCTTCCTCCCTTCCATTTCCTCCTTCCTTCTCCCTCCCTTCCATTTCCTTCCTTCCTTCCTTTCCCTTCCTTCTCCCTTCCATTTCCTTCCTTCCTCCCTCCCTTTTCCTTCCTTGCTTCCTTCCTTCCTCCCTTCCATTTCCTTCCTCCTCCCTCCCTCCCTTCCATTTCCTTCCTCCCTCCCTGTTTTCCTTCCTTCCTTCCTCCCTCCGTCCCTCCCTCCCTCCCTTCCTTCCTTCCATCCGTCTTTTTTTGGAGAAAGTTATTCTTATTCTTATGAGAATAAGTAAACGGCCAATGTGTAGAGGTGTACTTTCCTTTATCACTTACAATGAATGTGTGTTTCAGATGCATCTCTGGAGGGATGCAGGAAGTCTGGCCTCTTCATGGGTCACTGCCATGTTGTGGTCAAGGGGCTTGCACAGCTCAATGAAGCTATGAGCTAAGCCGTCCAGGGCCACCCAAGATGGACAGGTCGTAGTGGAGGGTACTGAGAAAATGTGGCCCGCTGGAGAAGGAAATGGCAACCCACTCCAGCCTCCTTGCCAAGAACACCCAATGGACACCCTAAAAGGTAAAAGACGTGACGCCCAAAGATTAGCCCATCAGGGCAGAAGGTGTCTAATAACCCTGGGAGACAGGGGAGGTCGGGGAGGGGCTTGTGTGCTATGATCTATTGCAGTGATGGCGAACCTTTTAGACACTGAGTGCCCAAAAATCGTCCCGCTCCCCCACCCCGCCCACCCTCAGGGCCACCTACCGTCTCCACAGCCCACCGCAGCAGATCACCGAGGTAGCCCTGCAGCGCCATGGTGGCCACACCCTCCGCCCACGTCCTGCAGCATCATCTGCGCGCAACGGGGCGCAAGGGCAGAGTCTTGTCCCTGCTGCCCGGCTGCCATGTCCTTCGCTGTGCTGCTCCGTGAGGGCCGCACCTGTGGGCAACCCTCCTCGGGGGGGGGGCTGCTGGTGAGGAGGAGGCTGCAGGGGGAGCGGGGCTGGGGTGACGGTGCCCATGCCCACAGAGAAGACTCTGAGTGCCGCCTCTGGCACGTGTGCCATAGGTTCGCCACCACTGATCTATTGGGTTGTGACGAGTCGGACAAGACTTAGCGGCTGAACAACAACAAGACGGAAGGCTGGTCTTTGACCTAAGATGGGTGACCATCTTTTTGGAGAAGGAAAAAACTTTTTTTTTAAAAAAATAAAAAAATCCCAAGATCACAGCAGGTGCTATAAAGGCACCACAACATCACCCAACTAAGCACAATCAAAATGTTTTGATCTGACTCAGATCCTGTTTGGAGAAGGGAATGAGCCCCCAAAGGATTGACACTTTTGGCAATGACCATTTGTAATGGTATGTGGGGATGACCTTAAGAGACAAGGACCATGGTCCACAGCTGCATTACAGGCAAAGAAAGAAATTCAAAAGAACCCTCCCTAACTTCTCAGGCTGTAAAAGAGACGGGGGGAATATTCGAACAATCAGATTAGCAAGATTCTGTTAAGATAGTCTTACAAAAAAAAGTAGAATAAACTCATCTGGTCATATTTCTTGTCTGCTCTGCTCTGCCTGGAAGGGCTGAACCACTTCAGTGGCTCAAGATTTTATATATCGCCACAATATAAAGATGTTGAGACTCTGGAAAGAGTGCAGAGAAGAGCAACTAAGATCCCTGGAGCTTTTCAAGAAGAGACTGGACAGCCACTTGTCTGAAACGGTACAGGGTCTCCTGCTTGAGCAAGGGGTTGGACTAGAAGACCTCCAAGGTCCCTTCCAATTCCGTTGTTCTGCAAAGACAGCTGCAAAACAGGCTTTGCGGGACCCAGTACAGCTTAGGGATACAGGTTGACTTGCCCTGCCTTAAACCCAAATTCATTGAGGAGACTCAAAGATGTCCTTACCTTTTTGCAAAGAACCATCTGGTGATCAAAAAGGAAGAAGACGCGTTGCTGGCTTCGTCCGTAAGGCTGATATATCCACGACATTTCTCCCGTGTAGATCAACTCAGAGCTGCGGTCCAAAATGTCCTCTCCCTGAAATGAAAGGAGAACTTACTCACCCCTCAGGATATGATTTGTCCCCATTTGATTTTGCTTTGCTTTTTGTAAAAAAGCAAGAAACCCGATGGGCCGGAAACGTAACACCAGAGCAAAGAGATTTGCAGATTCTTACATTTAAGTTAGCTTTATTCAGAACTGGCTTCTCTTCCTTAGCTATGTAAACCAGGTTTTCTATAATAGATTAGAAAGTTAAAGGTACTTGGCAATTAAGCTCAATTCCTGATGAAGGCACCCATGCAAATAAGTCATTTTATTTTGTTATCTGGGCCTATCTATGATGCTCTAATCATAGTTGACTCTGTATAGCATGAAATAAATTGAGGTTGATTCTTCCTTCAATTTCCCACTAGAATTCCCAGGTATTTCCCTTTCTCAAATCCTAACCAGGTTTGGCTTGTGGGATTAGCCAAGGTTAGCAAGGTGCTGCCGCTTGCTAAGGATACCTTCACCTCTATAAACGCTTTCTTGTTGGAGATTCTGAACTGTGCAATTGCTCTCCTCTGTGAATGCGGCAATTGTGTCCATGCACATGTCACTTCACAGTTTTCTTTACTCACCCTCATTTTTCTTGCTATCTTACTTTTCCCCATAAAAGAAGCAATACTGTATGAAACATGGGCTGTCTTCTTTTTCAAGTTTTGCTCTCCATAATCACAAATCCAAAAGTGTTGTAGCACCTGGATCATTCTCAAGGGTCATTTTGCAATGCAGCAACATTCTGAGTTGCCCTCGTTTGCAGCCCTTGTTTGTCCAAGTCAGATCATTGAGGTTGCGTTATTGTAGAAAATAAAGGGGGGGGGGAAGTGCTAAAAATAGAATATTGGCTGTGATGCTCCCAGAACAGTAAGCAAGAAAGAAAGCCTTAGGGTACAAAAATCCCCTTTATATACCTCTGTTGGGTTAACGGCACCCCCTTAGATCTATCGGCATTCGGTAAAAGCCATTGCAGTATCATGCATGTCATGAGAAATAATGTCATGTTGTATTATTTCTGCAATGACACAATGCACATCATGTCACTTGCCTTCCACGGATGCCCATAAATAAAGGATTACAAGACTATGTAATTGCATATAATACATACATACTCCTTTCTTCCTGACGTTGCTGTCACCTGGCAATGCTATCACCACCGCTGTCTTCAGGTCCTTCGTCTACCTGGTTGATTGGCCAGTATCTGCCTGTCTGTCTGGATCTGGAAATCCCATATGATCTTATTTTGCACAACCTTCTGTAGGGTCTCCCATCCAGACCCGGAGAGAGTCTAGCAGCCTATACACTGTGTAGATGTTCCTGTCCCCAATGCTAGCTTACTTGGTTGTGCCGTCCATTGTCTGCCTGCATCTTACACCCTGCCACTATGTGTTGGATTGTTTCTTTGCAAAGTCTGCACCTCAGGTCCTATCTAAGGTGGTAGACCTCTCCTTCAAAAGACACACATACACAGAGTACATAGATACCATGTGTATGACACTCCCAGAAACATTCCCCAACGAAGCAGATAAGACACTGATGACGTCGAGCTTATGCTGTAAGTCATGATATGTGTGTTCACTGTACTGAATTTTTAGAGTAGACATATCCTTTCCCTAAAACATGCAGAATGATTGGATTGGTGCCATTTATACTAAACTAGCTTAAAATCGGTTTGGTTCAGTCTTTGGGGTAGGGGAGCTGTACTTTATTATCTTAATAAGTTGTTTAAATCAAGCCACCGTAGGAAGTCATAATAATATTGATCCGTTTTGGGTATAACCTCTTCCATGACTATAGCGATTATGAAAGCATAATCCCATTTTAGGATTGGGCAAGCCATGGGAACTCAGCCATCAATGAAACCGAAACTGATTATGGTCACTGTCCTGTGGTAACCTGACCACCATATTGTCTAACTTGACCCAATCTGTGACTCTGAGGGTGGAAAGGGTGGAAAGTGACAGAGTTACTATTCGTCAGATGGACAGCATATACATAAATTTAATAAATAAAAATAAAATCATCTAGTGAACTGATGTCTAGCAAGGATCATTCAAACCACGGCTCTGACTCTAACACATTTATCGAATTCAGAAACCAGCTGCTAGATGGTCTTCTACTTTATGAGTAGTCGTAGACATAGTTACGGTAAGCCTTCAGAGGATGGAATAAGGGAGCCTTCATAAAGCAGATTAAGTTGCCGATACAACTCTACTTAAAGTGATCTGCCCAAGGTGCTGAAAAGATCTGTCATAACTCTCGAGTCTCTTAGAATTGGCTCTCGCTTTGTCTTTTCAGTTCCATCATATCCTTTGAGCTGACTGAATATAGGAATCAAATTCACACCCAGAGGTGGCTTATTTGACTTTCAAGACAGATTGTATCACAAAGCAAAGCAACCACACGGATCGTGTGAATTAAAGGCAGGTCTTAAAGAAGGGGATCAATCCAGTCCACACAGCTTGTTTTTCAGTCTCTTTTAAACAAGGACTCTCATGCAGTGTCTAAGAAGCTAGAGATAACCAGAGTTCATTTAAGGACAAACAGAAGGCAGCAGAACCTGGACTGTCCACTTATTTAAAGACACTGAGAGAACTGTTCGTCTTATGTGCCATAACTCTGGGCAGCTCAGAGTAGCAGTGATAAGAACATTAAAGACAAAGCTAATAGAAAACAATAGTCCTAAATAAATAAAAACAAAAACAAGCAATTCCTAGGCTCTAAATTAACATTCTCCAATAGACAACAAACCCAGTCACTGAGCTCCAGCCTTACCTAATTCCAGTGCCTAATTCCAGTGCCTAATTCCAGTGCCTATGGGCTGGATAGCAGCCAGCACAACCCAAACAGCAGCAAACTGAGGGGCACTCAGCACTGCACAGACTGCTGCCTTCTGGACCAGTTATAATTTCTGGATGGCCTTCAAGGTCAGCCCCAGGTGGAGCATATTTCAGTAATCCAACCAGGAAGTCATCAAGGCACGAGTGACAATGAACAAGGCTTCCCGATCCAGAAATGGGCACAACTGGTGCACAAGATGGATCTGTGTAAAGGTCCACCTACCAGTAGCTAGGATTGCTCCCTGCTCCTCCAGCAAGAGTAGTGAATCCACGAGGACTCTAAATTGCATGCCAGCTCTGTTGAGGGGAGTGCTCTTCCCTTGAGAGTCAAATATGACATCTCAGCATCAAGGGAGGACCCTGAGTCAATCCCTAGCATTGAGTTGGAGCCAGAGACCATCTTTTAGAGCTGCCCAAATTGGCAGTTGGAGCCAGTTCCTCCCCATATCCACTAGCATTGATGGTGAATCTTTTAGAGACTGAGGTGCCCAAATTGCAACCCAAAACCCACTTATGCAAATCGCATCGTGAGTGCCGGGTGGGTGTGGCCCATTGGCTGGGTGTGGCCCATTGGGTGGGCGTGGCTGCGGTGGTAACGGCAGACTGGGTGGGACTAAAAAGTTCAATCAATTTCAACTTTGCAAGATCTTTTTTTTTTCCCGCGAGAAGTTGAAATTGACTGATTGAACCTTTTTTTTTTTTTTGCGGAGGCCTAAAGTGAAAAGGTTTTATAAAACCCAGCTGAAGGCCTAGGACTGGGGCGACGGCGCACGTGCCCACAGAGAGGGCTCTGAGTGCTGCCTCTGGCACCCGTGCCATAGGTTCGCCACCACTGCACTAGACCCTGGTCAACATCTGAACAACAATGCCTGCCTGAGCAGGGATGGGGATGTGTAACTGTGCACCATCAAGATGCTGGTGGTGCTGCATCCCATCCTGCCAAATGATCTCACCCAGAACTTTCAGGCAGACGTTAAAGAAGAGCAACGAGAGACCCAAATACTGAGGCACCCCACACAAGAAAGGACTAAGGTTGGACCTCTCCTCTTCTCCCACACTAGCATTCACCAGAATTCACCACGAAAGTCGGAGAAACACCCCCCCCCCCACACACACACACTGCAAAACAGTGTCCTCCACTCTTCAGTCCTGAAGGTGCTCCAGAAGAATCCCTGGTCCTTGGAACCAAAAGTTGCCAGGAGATTCAAGAGGGCAGGGCCGTTGTACCATCCCCGTCCAGAGTTCATCTCCAAGAACAACCAATTTAGAAGCAAGCTGCCAAACTCCCCAGCACTTTCTCTCCTTGACCCAGATATCACACGCCATGTAAAATCTCCTTATTTCCCAAGGGAAGCAGCATTTAGAAAGTCCTGGATATGAAGGAAACCGGAGAATGCTAGAGTGACGGTGACGCAGTTAAAGATTATTATTAGTGGCAGTGAATGGCAAAATCCCACGGCAGTGACGAATATGCAAATCTCCACATCTAAGAATAACTTTCCCCAAGGCAGGGCAAGTAGATGTGTGTGTGTGGGGGGGGGGGCCCTCAGGGACAACTGCTAGAGAGAAACAAGAATGCACAAAAGAAAATGATATAATCACGTGAAGTATTAATACCACTTTACAAGGCCTTGGTAAGGCCACACTTGGAATACTGCATCCAGTTTTGGTCGCCAGGATGTAAAAAAGAGGTTGAGACTCTAGAAAGAGTGCAGAGAAGGGCAACAAAGATGATCAGGGGACTGGAGGCTAAAGCATATAAGGGAAGGTTGATGGAATTGGGTATGTCTAGTTTAATGAAGAGAAGGACGAGGGGGGACATGATAGCAGTGTTCCAATATCTCAGGGGCTGCCACAAAGAAGAGGGAGTCAAGCTATTCTCCAAGGCGCCTGAAGGCAGGACAAGAAGCAACAGATGGAAACTAATCCAGGAGAGAAGCAACCTAGAACTAAGGAGAAACTTCCTGACAGTTAGAACAATTAACCAGTGGAACAACCTGCCTCCAGAAGCGATGAATGCTCCAACACTGGAAGTTTTTAAGAAGAGACTGGACAGCCATTTGTCTGAAATGGTATAGGGTTTCTTGCCTGAGCAGGGGGTTGGACTAGATGACCTCCAAGGTCCCTTCCAACTTTTATTATTATTATTATTATTATTATTATTATTATTATTATTATTATTATTATTATTATTATTATTATTATTATTATTATTATTATTATTATTATTATTATTATTATTATTATTATTATTTATTAATCTTGACTTCAGGCATTTCATTGCGACGGAGGAAGAATTAGGCATATCTGCAGTGGCTGGTAAACAATGGTCCAATGCTGTGGGGGTCCTGAGTGCTCTCTGAGCTTGGTTGTTTTCTTGCAGATATTTCATCACCAAACTAAGTAACATCATCAGTGTTGGAAGGGAGTGGGGTCATTTTATATGCGAGTGGCTTGCCCTGTTAAACTAACCGTTTATCTCAGGCCAGTGAATCGCCTGTGGCTTTGAAACAGATGCCTCTAAATCTTGCCTACTTTCAGGTGGATCACCCATGTCCTAAGAGCAAATCTCACCCTCCTTGAAGCAATCTCTCCCTTGGACATTAAAGAAGAGATTTGGAGATCAAGATCAAAGAGGCTCTGAAGAGCAACATCTTTGGTGAGGGCAACTGTCCACCATCAAGCCTCCTAGTGGGACCAAATGATCACAAACCATCCACTCAAGACATACACCAATTTAGCTATGGTACCCTGCTGATAATAGATTCTTATTTGCTCCCAATGAGAGCCTTGTGGACCGAACAGGAAACATCTGCTACTGATCTAATGTTGATGAAGCCAAATGCCTCTATAGTCCTGGGAAGGGACCTCAATGCTAGATTGGGCCTTAACAACCATATCCTCTACACAAAGCCCAAATGTCCCCCTCCCAGCCCAGAAGACAATGGATGTCTTCTCACCCATTGCTCAGAGCATCAGAATCAAACTTTGCAGGCTTCTGGTGGCTCAGCCTTGAAGCTAAACCTCCACCTACTAAATGGACCTCTTGAAAGTGGCCGTCCAACCAAACTCACCTATCTATCTGTCAACAATACAACTGTTGACAGTGAGAATGACTAATCAATAGAACAGCTTGACTCCTGGAGTTGTGGATAGTCCATCGCTGGAGGTTTTCAAGGTTGTCCAGGTCAGACGCAAAAGACCAGGTCCACATGTGAATTAAACCGATTTATTTCTAGAAACCTATGCACAGGAATCTTCTCAACCTATGGTCAGCACCTGCTTGGAGCTAGATAAAGGTCAATGGAATTCAAGGGGAAGGTGGTCTTAGTCCGCTTGTGGCTATGTAGGGATTCCAGGCTGATCTCTTTTTTAACTCCGCCCCCAGGCTCTACCACCTTCCCTTACACTCTGGGACAGTAGGAGGGCTTCTGCCTTGAACAGGAGGTTGGACTAGAAGACCTTCCAGCCCTATGTTTCTAGGACTATACAATCATCTCTAGAGGCCTTCCTCCTCATCAAAACCCCCTCATTTTTTCTTGCAGGATTTAGGCAATTTAGCCCCAGATAATGATCCAGATGAGTGAAAAATGAAGAACTCCGCAAGAGTGCATTCTCCAAATAAGTGTCACGGATGACCACGTTCCTTGCGCAAAAAACACCTGCACAACTGCTGTTCCTCCTCCCCAGAGGGACCAGGTTGCTTGGAATCAGGCAGCCTTGCTTTGGGTTGTATTATTCTGTAAAGCAAATGTTTTCCATCACTACAGCTCTTGTGCGCTAATGAGCGGTTGATTACTTGATTAACCTCCTAGGCGACGGAAAGAACAGAATGACAAGAAGAGCGATAAAGCAACCCCTCTCTCTTTTCATTCTGCTTCTGGCAGTAGGTTGGGGAGGGGGTAGCAAGGCTGTTTTCCCCCCTCCCCTCCTTTCCCCACCACTCCAGGAGGTCCTATCTCCTCACTCTGCTTGAGCGTTGAAAAAAAAAAGGGACGCTGGTGAACGTGTATCACACTTTTATTCACGCTGACCTCTGGATTTGATAATGCAGCATTGCTCTCCCGTATGTTACATAATTAAGAGCACAGAGGTTTTCATTAGAAGCCTCACAAATAACTGGCAGGAGTAGGAGACAGAAGCAATTTAAAGGGACAGCACAAATTAAATTTCTGTACAGTTAAGTCATTTTTCTAGAATTTGAGAATACCGGGGACGTGCCAAAAAACCACTTAGAGAATGAGAATATAGAAATGAATTAGGATGTAATACAGAGGGGTCACGTCATACTAATTAGATGTGCTAATCAGAAGAAAAGGAACAATGGCCAGCGGAAAGACACCTCAGTGGCTTTCTTACCAATTATGAGCATAAGAAGTGGCTAGAAAAATAAGCTTGTAACCTATTTTGGGGTTTCTTTGAGACAAGCCAATTCATCAAAGGAAGTGTCTAAATCAGTGCTTCGCCTCTTTGGCAACTTTAAGATATGTGGAGCTGCACTTCCAGAATGCTGGCAGGGTAGCACGTAGAAGTTGCCAACATGGAGAAAGGCTGGTCTAGAGGGGAAGACAGACATCTGCATTACCAGAGGGAAAGAGTCAAGATCATGAAGCTTTAGTATTGCTTTATAATGCCTTGATAAGACCACACCTGGAATTTTGCATCCAGTTTTGGTCGCCATGATATAAACAAGATTTTGAGACTCTAGGAAGAGTGCAGAGAAGAGCAATAAAGATGATTAGGGGACTGGAGGTTAACATATACGAAGAACGGTTGCAGGAATTGGATGTGTCTAGTCTAATGAAAAGAAGGAATAGAGGTGACATGATAGCAGGGTTCCAATATTTGAGGGGCTGCCACAAAGAAGAGGGGGTCAAATTTGTCTCTAGGTTGCTTCTCTCCTTGATTAGTTTCCATCCACTGTTTCTTGTCCTGCCTTCAGGAGCTCTGGAAAATAGGTGAACCCCCTTATCAAATATTAGAAGACTGCTATCATGTCAAACTAAGCCTAACCTAAAGTATAGTGAAAGCAACAGAATTGAGGGCACAGGGTGATGCAAAAGGGTGTGTGTACGACATGTTGTGTGTTTGTTTTGCATTCGAGAAGGACGACTTTATCACATCTCATTATCCCGTTTCTAGAAAAATCTCTCCACCGAGAATATGAAGTCAAGCACACATAAACAACATCTGCCAAAGAGCTGTAAGGTCATCATAGTTGTATCTGATACGTACAGACCCAAACATAACAATTACAGGCGAACAGCATGGATCTTTCTTGCCAAATCCTAATTGCGATGAAATAATTTGCTTTGTTCAGGAGGGTGGGTTTTCCCCCCCCAGAAATTCATTTCTCATTTTAGGAGGTTGCAATAACAGCTGAGAATTGCTTGGTCCCAAGGAATAAATTCCACTGCCCTTGTTGGGAATAGTTCCAATCAAACGTACCAGCCATTGTGCTGCTGTCATGGTTCCGAAAGATGAAACTCTTCAAAGAACTTTGAGGCATTGTTTACCTTAAAGAACCTTTAATTGAGCAACATAGCTTCGGCACGTACATAGGCGAAGCCAAAATCTGAATTCTCCTCCCCTAAACACACAGTATCGAAGCATAATTCACTCCTCCATTTAACAGTCATTAATCACATTCTCCAATTAGTTTGAAGTGCTAACTTTCCCTCCCGTTCCATAACCCGCCATCTTCTCTTATTACAAACAACCTTGAAGAATACTCTACTGAGATATTGTTATGTCTAACTAATCCCCATGCACATTCTTCCCCCCCCCTCCAGCACCATCTAATTCTAACTCTAAAAGTAATACACAGGTTATATAGGAAATGTCTGCATCTTCATATATTGTCAAGCAAGAACATCCGATGTTAGCAGCGTTGACATCTGCATTTCTCAGGGTTTCTATCACTTTGTTGTTGTATGGATGTATCCCGAGAACTTATGCACCGGAGACAAATGTGTGTCCAATCATACTTGGCCAATATAAAAATTCCAATCAATTCAATTCAGTTCTTGTTTTGAACCTGAATGTCTTTCTCTCTTCTTCCTTCTGCCGCCTCGGTCACTGTTAAAAGCTCAATACGGCTAAGGTAAGATACAAGTCAGAGCTGGCCTTGCATTCCTGTCTCTTCCAAACCTTATCTGGATATCCCAGCTGCATTTATATTTTTTAAAGCCTGACCTCCAAATTTCAATCTTCAAACCCTAAGAATAATGGGACCATCTTGAACGTCAAGGCTCCACACTGGAGTTGACAAACGGTGGGTAAAAGTCTTTTTTCTGACTTCATATTTTTTTTAATAAAGGTTTTTATTGAGTTTTATGAGGTTGGGGAAGGGATAGGACCAGGATAGGGATTAAGGTTCAGGGTGGGGTTAGGATCGGGATTGGGGTTGAGACAGGATTGGGAACAACATTGGGGTTGCCCCCCCAGTAACATTTTCAAGCTTTAGCAAACAGACTATTGTCCGGGTACATATGCTCAGTTAACACTAATTAATACAATAGTAAATAGCTGTAGTGAATATGATAAACAATAATCATAAACAATATCAATTGGTCAATACATATCATTCTTCTTGCTAATATAGATTCAAAATAACATATCACATTCATTTCTCACTAGTTCGTTTTCCTAACCATTGGTAAAATTTATCCCACGTTTTAAAATAAACTGAATCTTCTTTCTCTTTAATCTCTAAAGTGAGTCTATCCATTTCTGCACATTCTAAAATTTTCTTAATTAAAATCTCTTCAGTTGGTAAGTTTTCATTTTTCCAGTATTGGGTTTTTTCTGACTATATATTCACAGTCATAAAGCTATGAGTTTCGGTGGATACAACTGGGTTACGGTAACCCCAGAATTTGTCCAGATATGGATTATATGAAGAGTCAGCCATACAATGGTCTGGAATGGAAGTCAGAGATAAAAATAGGGGAAACTGGCTTTTGATTAAGGGGGAGGAGGGAATGGCTTCCACTCCTATGTTTTGTTTTGTTTTGTTTTTCAGTTTACTCTATGAAAAATCTGTCTTTGCCCCGTAGCAGGGTTATTCTGCTACTGAGCAACCAGGATATGATATGGATGGTCTGTAAAAACATAATTCTAAGGAGATTCTGGATATATATGTTATATAGGAAGGTATATCAGGACAGCAGATGCTTCCATATGGAAACCCAATGCAATGTGATAGAATGTATTGAGGAGGTGGATCCCCAAGAGGGAAGGGGTTCATTTCAGAGGAGTAAGACGCAACTCAGCCCAGAGGTCATGTGTGTGAGAAAGAGGATGAAGATAGCTCCTCCCTAATGGTTCCCAGAATATACTGTAGATGTAGGAAGTAGAGTCTTCGGTCTGGCAACATTTTGTCTATGAGTCCGACACAATAAAGAATTCAGCTTGGAAGAAATGTTCCTGGTTTTGAGGCTGACACGTGCTGACTGTGGAATTCTGGGAGCTGAAGTCCACAAATGGTGGCTGAGGGATTCTGGGAGCTGAAGTCCATAAATGTTGTGATGGAATGTAGTGATGAGGTGGATTCCCAGGAGAAAGGGGATTTATTCCAGAGGAGCAAGAGAACAACTCAGCCCAGAGATCATGTGTGAGAGAAAGTGGGTGAAGACAGGCCCTCCATAATAGCTCACAGAGTATATTGTAGATGCAGATAGTAGAGTACTTGGTCTAGCAAGATTTTGTCTATGAGTCCGAAACAATAAAGAGCTTGGAAGAACTGCCGTGTGCCACTCCTGGTGTGGGGCCCAACACACAATTCCACTGCAATGAGTCAAACTCCCTGCTTGGATTGCCCCAATCCATTTTCAAGGCAGTTGCTCTCAGTTGGTCTACTCTACCCCAACTGAAAAATTACTTATTGCCACTCACAACTGAACATTCCTTGCAAGGTACAATGTTCAGCCAACTATAGCCTAAAATTCCAAGGCCAAAATTATATTGAACTATTCCTGTTTCAGTGGAGAATTCGGGTTAATCTCCTTATCCCCACTCATTTCCATAATGCAGCTGCTTCTTTTTCTCCCAGAGGCTGCTTCGATTGGTAGTTTTGAATTGTTAAATAAGGCAGGAGAAGGGGGGGAACATTCTGCATAGTTGGATAGATGCCATAGCTCTAACAACCAGCCTCTCACAGTATTAATGATGATGGGACCAAAATAGTTATCGATCCCACACAAAGGTCAAGTTGCAACTCTCCATCTTCTCGTGAATACTAAGTATCTCGGTGCTATTCTTTTCTTAACCTAAGATGACATACACTTGAGAGATTTTTCTATTGTATTATTAAAAAACATATATATTGAGACTCAGGAAAGAATGCAGAGAAGAGGAAGGATGACAATTAGGGGCCTGGAGGCTAAAACATATGAAGAACGGTTGCAGGAATTGTTGATGTCTAGACTGGAAAAAAAAGAAGGACTGGGGTGACAGGATAGAAATGTTCCAATATTTGATGGGCTCCCACAAAGAGGAAGGAGGTCAACCTATTCTCCAAAGCACCTAAGAACAGGACAAGAAGCAACGGATGGAAACTAATCAAGGAGAGAAGCAACCTAGAACTAAGGAGGAATTTCCTAACAGTGAGGACAATTAACCAGTGGAGCAACTTGCCTCCAGAAGTTGTGGGTGCTCCATCACTGGAGGCTTTTGAGAAGAGACTGGACAGCCACTTGTCCGGAATGGTATAGGGTCTCCTGTTTGAGCAGGGGGTTGGACTAGAAGACCTCCAAGGTCCCTTCCAACTGTGTTACTCTGTTCTGTTCTTAAAGGGTATCTTACATTAGTTCCCTACAAACAGCAGAAGAAGGACGCTAATGTATGCCTGACTATCTTCTGTTTCATGTGCTATTCCTTTAAAGAAGTAATAATCCATAATTAATTTGGTATAACTAGTCCTGTCCTTCTCCGTTTGTTCTCAAGTTATATTTCCATATATCATGCTTCAATGAACATCAAAGAGCCACCAAGGCTCTAAGAAAAACAACAACCACGGCACTGAATTAATCTCCATTAAGAAAGGAATTCCTTATTTGCATCAAAACATGCAAAGAAGCAAGGAAAGAACAGAAAGGAAAGAGAATTAATCATGTTTTTCCCCCTCTTCTCCTGCCTGACGACCTCCCCCCCCATTTCAGTTTCTCCCATCATATCTCTTAATTTAAATTAAATAACTAATAACCAATTAGATGGCCATGCACAGCTAACAAACATCCAGACAAAATATTTATTTCACATTAGTTTTAATTCTGTGTGGAACTTGAACAAGAAAGCCGCTATTCTTTTGAAATAAGGACTATCTGAAAGAAAACGTTAGAGAATAAGATTTCATCTTTTTTAAAAACAACAACAACAACTATTTCAAGAATGCATACAGTAAAAAAGATGTTTAGCATAAGAATATTCTACAATTGGGGAGAGAAGTCGTATTATCTCAGGTTCCTGGCTGATTGAAGCCTGACAAATATGTGATATTTTGCCGCTAGGCTCGCAAAAATGTATAGTGGCTACTCACCACTTTGTTGGAAGTGTAAAAGGGAAAAGGGTACTTTTTTTCATGTTTGGTGGGCTTGCAAAGAGGTACAGGTTTATTGGCAGAGGGTTTGGAATTGGATAACAGAAATGACGGGTCAAAAAACTCAATATAAACCAGAGATGCTACTACTTGGCATATTAGAAAAAAATATAAACAAAGATGATATATACCTAATTATTCATGTGATAACGGCGGCAAGAATTTTGTTTGCCCAAAATTGGAAAGCAACTGAAGTGCCTAGTGGAGATGCGTTAATAAGGAAAATTTTGTATTGCGCAGAATTGGATAAGATGACTAAAGAATTAAAAAATCAGGAGGAAACAGAATACTATTTAAGCTGGAATAAATTTTACAAATGGAAGGGGAAAAAAGAAGGAAGGTCATTAGAAGGGATGTAAATAGAGGAAGAATATCTGGAATGTATAAAGTATGTGTATAATACGGAATGTCTAGACAAAGATGTATGTCAAAGATGATACACTATGTTCGATGTTTTTTAATCTTTTTTTTTCTTTTTTCTTTTGTATTCAATAAAAATTATTTTTAATAATAATAAAAAAAAGAATGCATACAGTAAAAAAGATGTTTAGCATACGAATATTCTACAATTGGGGAGATAAGTTGTATTATCTCAGGTTCCTGGCTGATTGAAGCCTGACAAATATGTGATATTATGCAGCTATTAGAAGTATAACAAGAAATAAAACAGAGGCCATTTCATCTCTCTGAAACGGGATGGCTGATTTTGCCTGACGATAGCACAGCTCTGATATATTCATTAAGCCATTTACTAAGTAAGCAGTGGGTAGCACAAGGCTCCGTCTTAGGCCCAGTACTCTTCCATATCTTCATAAATGACTTAGATGAGGGAATAGAAGGGGAACTCATCAATTTTGCAGATGACACTAAGCTGGCAGGGAATAGCCAACACCCCAGAAGACAAGCTCAGGATCCAAAAAGATCTTGACAGACTTGAACAATGGGCCCTATCCAACAACATGAAATTTAATGTGGAGAAAAGCAAGGTTCTACACCTAGGCAGGAAAACCCAAAGGCACAAGTACAGACTAGGCCAGTGATGACGAACCTTTAAGAGACCGAGTGCCCAAACTGCAACCCAAAACCCACTTATGCACCGTCGAGTGCCGGATGGGTGTGGCCAATTGGGTGGGCATGGCTGTGGTGGTAACGGCAGACTGGGTGGGACTAAAAAGTTCAATCAATCAATTCCAACTTTGCAAGATCTTTTTTTTCCCCGTGAGAAGTTGAAATTGACTGATTGAACCTTTTTTTTTTTTGCACACGGCGGTGGAGGCCTAAAGCGAAAAGGTTTTATAAAACCCAGCTGAAGGCCTAGGACTGGGGCGACGGCGCGCGTGCCCACAGAGAGGGCTCTGAGTGCCGCCTCTGGCACCCGTGCCATAGGTTCGCCACCACTGGACTAGGCGAAACCTGGCTCAAAAACAGTAACTATGAGAGGGACCTTGGCGTCCTAGTGGACGATCACTTAAACATGAGCCAGCCATAAAAAGCTAATACAATCCTTGGTCGTATAAACAGAGGCATAGAATCAAAATCACGTGAAGTATTAGTACCGCTTTATACAGCCTTAGTAGGGTTATACCTGGAATGCTGCATCCAGTTTTGGTTACCACATTACAAAAAAGATGTTGAGACTTTGGCAAAAGTGCAAAGAAGAGCAACTAAGATGATTAAAGGCCTGGAGACAAAAACATATGAAGAACGGTTGCAGGATTTGGGAATGGCCAGTCAAGAGAAAAGAAGGACATGATAGCAGTATTCCAGTATTTGAGGGGCTGCCACGAAGAAGAGGGGCTCAACTTATTTTCCAAAGCACCTGAAGGCGGGAGAAGAAGCAATGGATGGAAACTAATCAAGGAGAGAAACAACCTAGAACTAAGGAGAAACTTCCTGACAGTAGGCCAAGATAGGATTTGTGTTCTAAGTTATAAATGGCTAATTGTCTTAACTGCAACGAGAGAACAGTAATATAGAAATGGAGTTAATTAATCACTATGGAGATCAATACATCAGTGGTTCAGGTCACATGTCCACAATTGTAGCAACAGCAATAGCACTTATACTGCTTCGCAGTGCTTTACAGCCCCTCTCTAAGCAGTTTACAGAGTCAGTATATTTGCCCCCAACAATCTGGGTCCTCATTTTACCAACCTTGGAAGGGTGGAAGGCTGAGTCAACCTTGAGCTGGTCAGGATTGATCTCCTGGAAGTGAGCAGTGAGTTAGCCTGTAGTACTGCATTCTAACCATTGTGCCACCACTGCGCTCTTCATGGCTTGAGTTACATATAATATTATGCTATCAACCGTGGTACACAAACCTCATGAAAGAAGAATGGACAGAAAAACAGAGCAGAGATGGCAAAATTAACTGTTTTAATCAGAGGAAAAAATATATCCAATTTTGTTTCTACTTGGAAATCACTTCTGTAGTTTGTGCTTAAGATAGAAAAAAAAATGAAATTTTGACTTTGGCTTTTGCTGATTAAACTAACTTGCTATTACAGAAATACTAGTAGTTGTTACGTAAAAAGTTGAGGCTGTAATTTTATTTTTTGTTTTACTGCACTGAAAAATATTGGAAGTCAATGCTCCCTCCCTCTCTTTCTTTCTTTCTTTCTTTCTTTCTTTCTTTCTTTCTTTCTTTCTTTCTTTCTTTCTTTCTTTCTTTCTTTCTTTCTTTCTTTCTTCTCTTTTCCCACTTTCTCAATATTTTTATTTTCATTTGTATTTTATATTCTTAGTAATAATAATAATAAAAATAATAGTCCCAGTATTAATAGGTGCCTATTAAACAACTGGAGCACCACTTGAACACCATTGGCATTGACAAAATCACCGCCCGTCAATTGCAAAAGGCAGCTTGAGTCAGAACAGCTTACATCCTGTGATGAGACCAACACCGTCAAACAAGAACATCTGCCTATCCCGGGTCCTTGGGAAGGACTCGATAGGTGGACCAAAAATGCCAAATCCAGTCTAAACATCTGGCTGACTGTGCAATGTACCATAATACAGGTAGTCCTCGATTTACAACCACACTGAGCCCAAAATTTGTGTTGCTTAAGCGAGACATTCGTTAAGTGAGTTTTGCCCCATTTTACGACCTTTCTTGCCACCGTTATTAAACAAATCACAGCAAATTAGTTACGTTTGTTAAGTGAATCTGGTTTACCCATTGACTTTGCTTGTCAGAAGATCACAAAAGGTGATCACATGATCCCAGGACACTGCAACCGTCATAAATGTGAGTTAGTTGCCAAGCATCCAGATTTTGATCACGGGGATGATGTAATGATCGTAAGCGTGAAAAACGGTCATAAGTCACTTTTTTCAGTAGTGCTTTAACTTTCAACAGTCACTAAATGAGCTGTTGTAAGTCAAAGACTACCTGTAGTAATAATAATAAAAACCATGGTGCACAAGCCACAAAGATGGGCTTCTGGAAAGATGCTCTCAACAAAACCAAATAAGGACCAAATAAATCCCTAGGGTCCAATTCTTAGCCTCTCTCCCTAAGGAACGGCTATTAATAGCTTTATGACTAAGACAGCTGACCAGAGACACCTTCTCAGTTCCGCTGACTTCGTGGGAGTGTTGTAGGGATAAAATGAGGAGGAGGAGATCTCTCCTGTACAGCATTTAATTCCCAGGAAAAGGGAGGCTCTAAATGCAGTGGCAGTTTAGATAAATACGTGCGAAATTCAAGGAAGGAAACAGGAGGAAAAAAATCCTAAGCGGTTTTAACTGTACTAGCTGTAACTAACCAAAGATGACGCTGATCCACCATCAAGGGCACTGCAGGAATTTCACACTCATCTGCCCAAGTTAACTTAATCACAGTGGACTCAACGGGGAAGGGAGGCCTTGACCTAAAGAAATCCCTGAATTTCTTAATGAGCAATGCCTCCTCCCCCCACCAAAAAATGTCTAAAATGCAAACATCAAAGCAACACGACTTGGAGATGGTGGGAAAGGCATTCCCTAATGAAAATGCAGGGCATAAATTGCCTATGGAAATAACCACATAAATCCCCAGGGATCCGCTGTCAGGGAACAAATGCCTGATTGTGTCTGAAGTCTTGCCCTGAGCCATAGATAGAAGCCAAATAGTGGAAGGAGGGCCACCTACCTCCCAATCCAGGACGGACGCCTGCCACTGAGCGATCTTGTCTATGTTCTCCAGTCTCCTCTTCCGCTCGTTGATCTGCTGGGTCACGTTCCTCATGACCGCAAGCGCAGCGGCCACGTACCGGTAATCACTGGGCAGAAAAAGGGGAGGGGGAACAGCCTGTAAGATTACAGAAGTGATGTAACAATGGTGGATGTCACCTGGGAACATGACGAGATGCGCATGGAAAATTGGATCAAACAATTGAAGCCGAAGGGAGCCATTCTGGTAGACAATGGTTCTTTGGTGTCTCCCAAAGACGTTTAGCTACGTAACCCTTCAACTACAAAATTAAATCTGATACAACAAGAATGATTAGGGGGCTGTAGACTAAAACATACGAAGAATGGTTACAGGAATTGGGTATGTCTAGTCTAATGAAAAAAAGGACTAGGGGAGAGATGATGGCAGTGTTTCAATATTTGAGGGGCTCCTACAAAGACGAGGGGGTCAAACTATTTCCCAAAGCACCAAAAGGCAAGACAAGAAACAATGTATGGAAACTAACCAAGAAGAGAAGCAACCTAGGAACTAAGGAGAAATTTCCTAATGGTGAGAGCAATCCACTAATGGAACGGCTTGCCTTCAGAAGTTGTGGGTGCTCCATCACTGGAGGCTTTTAAAAATAGACTGGACAACCATTTGTCTGAAATGGTGCAGGGTCTCCTGCTCAAGCAGGGGGTTGGACTATAAGATTTCCAAGATCCCTTCCAACTCCATTATTCTATGTTCTACTCTTTATTTCACGAGAAGCTTCACACTTTCCTTGATCTATGGCCTGTTCTTCATCCAATATGGTTGGCAAATTTTCTTCTCGCGGAAGTATGGACCCCTGAATTTCATCTGAGAACTTCCTCACCAGAGCCAGTAAAGGCTGGACACTACAACAGTTTGTCTTGCTGAGGAATCCTTAGCTATGGCTTCTTGAATAAACCATGCAATGGTGGCTAAGTGAGGTAGCAAATTAGCCAGGGGTCCTGAGGAACATTCAGACAGACTTCAAACTCAATTCAGATGGGCTATAACAAGCTCCTTTATGGTTGTGAAATTATGTTAGAATTATTCTACACGTTTTTCCAGCACTCCTGCTTTAATCAGATGACATTTGATGCATTTCTTCAAAAGAAAAGAAAAAAATGTGACCTTCTCATAATTGTAAGCGTAGTATTATTTTGTCTCAAAATCATCACGAATCTGCACACACATGTCTGATCTTTAATTATGCAATCCCTTCTCTAGGGGGATATAAATTCCTTGACTTTCTCTACTCCTATTAACCTAAGCCTTTTCATATCTGGAAGTGTTGACAGCCAGGGAGTCTACAAGGGAGATGGAAAGCCATGTCATAAACACAGACAGACCCTAAACAGCAGCAACATCCATTGCAACCTAAAACACAAAACCTCAAAAAATCCGCCAGGAGAAACACTAAAGGAATTCTCACGCATCCTGAGAATAAGGCAATGAACACCAATAGCCAGAGAAATGATTGAAGTCTGGGAAGCGACTCCCCTTGTCAGTCAATAGGAGTGCTGATTTATCACCAGCTTATCAGATACTTAGGTGCCACAAGGAAACAATAACTAACACTTAATAGCCAGCCATCAACACCCCAATTAACAACTTAAAGCCACCCATAACCAGGCCCCACATAAATACAACGCATAGAACAGCCCAGTGCACACATTCTGGAGAGAAAGAAGTTCCCTGAGGATGGATTCTAGCACAAGTCCAAAAGCTTAGAAGAACAAACTTTTGGTCCCAGTGACCGATACAGATTGGATCCAACAGAAAAAAATCTCTTTCATAAGAGAAGACATCTTTTTAGAAACTGCAAAGAAGTTAACATAACATTGATCTACTTTCTTTGTACTGAATCTTTGTGTTCTCATAGTAGAATGTTATGCAGGTAATTAAACTCTAACGTGTATATGAACACATATTCAATGGCCTGGTTTGTCTCTGTGTGGGCACAAGTGTGAGTGCGAGTCTTGCCAGGGCCAGAAAAAAATCAATCTTTTGCACAAAAATAAAGTCAATGGTATTGATTTCTACCCTGTGCTATATTTTCCATTCCAAGACCATACCATTGATTTCAGTCAGAGAGAGAGAGAGAGACTAGCTAGTTGCCTCCTTGGTGTCATCATAATTTATGATTAACTCAGGGCATAATATTGGCTTCTCACTAATGAGGAAAACGAAAACAGTAGGCTGTTGAGATATGATTGATTTTTTTTTATCAACATTTCACTTGGTCTACCCACCCCATTTCAGGAAACTAGGCTGAAAGTCCTTGAAGAAGCACTCACAACCATATACTTTAATATGAGGCCCTCCAGACGTGGATTAATCATCCCTCTTAAGCTACATTGACTAGAATCATAGGGATGGAAGGGACCTTGAAGGTCTTCTCAACCAACCCCCTCGAAAGGTAGGAATCATTATACCATCCTGGACAAATGGGTTTCTTGAAACCCTCCAGTGATGGAGCTTCCACAACTCCAGGAAGTGAGTTGTTCCACTGATTAACTGTTCTCACTGTCAGGAAATTCCTCCTTATTTCCAGGTTGGATCTCCCTCTGATGAGCTTCTACCCATTGCTACTTGTCCTGCCCTCACACGCTTTGGAGAATAGGTGGACCCCTTCTTCTTTGTGACAGGCCCTCAAGTACTGGAAGATTGCTATCAGGTCTCCCCTAAGCCTTCTTTTTGGTAGGCTAAGCATGCCTACTGCCCTTCGCCAATCTTTGTATATTTAGTCTGCAGGTATGATGAGAGTCGATACCCAACAAATCTGGAGACCAATCGGTTGGGAAGGCTGACCAGGTTTCTTTCGGAGAAGACCACAGGGTAGGGGCCCTGATCTTTGGAGAACATCTTCAGTCATGCACCCCCTCACATATGAGTTCAATAGAGCAGCCCGACTTACATTACACCAGACTTCTTTACTGACCCCAGATAGAGGGTCCAGCTTAATGTTGAGAAATCCGTGTGGCAATTAGTCATGGTGTCAACGCTGCTAAAATTGGATGTTCTTGCTTTGACAACATATGAAGATGCAGCCTTTTTCTTTCTTATGCTTTACTCTTGGAATTAGATGATGCTGTGGGAGGAGGCGGAATGTGGTGGGAGTTAGTTAGACATAACAATATTGTACTAGTGTGTGAATTCAGAGCTTGAAATAAGAGATGATAAGAATTGGCGGGTTAGAGAACAGGAGGGAAAGCCTGCAATTCAAACTAATTGGAGAATGTGGTTTATGACTGTTAATTGGAGGAGGGAATTGTGCTTTGATACAATGTGCTCAGGGGAGGGGAATTCAGATTTCGGCTTCGACCGTGTACGTGCGGATGCCATGCGACTTGAATAAAGATTCTTTAAGGTAAACAATGCCTCGAAGTTCTTTGAAGAGCTTCATCTGTCGGAACCATGACACATGGATCAACTTGTACACTCATTTGGAATTTGCAGAACAGATTTCAGGAGGTTCCAAAACACAAGTATGGTGCACGACCTTATCTTTTATATACATGGCTCACTATTAGGTGAATCTGTCTTGGGTTTCCCAAATTCTCAGAAATAACCAAGCTGGTGGAGACTTTTGGGACTTAAAAGTCCATAAATGCAGAAAACGACCATTTTGAGGAAGACTGGTCTAGCCAGGAACAAGAACCAAGATTCTGTGCCACCTTGACGGTTCAGAATACAGAATGGTCTTTTTGGGTTCAAAACCATGGACAGCTCTTGGCACCCTAGCCAGGAGAGTCCATAGAGAGGTCTAAATCTACCCCCCTGCAGAGGAAAATCTGAATAACAATTTAATGGAGATAGAAGCATAAACATCTGTCTCTTTAAATGTCCACCAGCTGGCCTGCTATAAGAATTCTCTCTTCACTGTTGAATGGGCCCAGACTTTTGATCCCAGGGGAAAATTTTCAGGGGTTTAAATGATGTGGAAAAAGTCAGAGGAAAGCCACTATAGCAGTGTTTCTGCTGGCTGAGGAATTCTGGGAATTGAAATCCGTGCATTTTAAAGTTGTCAAAGTTTGGGGGGGGGGGAAATTGCCCTACACCAACACTCTGCCGAATTCTGTCTTGATCTCTTCTCTGCAAAGGCCTGTTTTCTCCACCTTCCTCTCATGGCCCCCGAGAAGTGATTCCAAATACTTTTCTGGTGGTATTTTTGAGCTTCTGTTACTGCGTTCCTGAAGGTGAATTGTATTCTGTGGCTCCTTCTTCCTCCTCCACTGCCCATCCTTATCAATCTCAAAAAAAGGTTTATGGGAGGGCTTTCATCCTGACATTTTCTCTTGGGGTTCAAAAGGAAACAAGGAAGCCAAACCGATGGACAATGATTGCACAAAGAAGGACAGGACATTCACACATACATAAATTTGGCCTGCATGTCAAGAGACAAGAATACCCAACTCTACCCAAGAACCTATCACCAGAGCTGCTCCGAAAGCAAATTCACTGGACCCCAAATGAAAACTAACATAACCTCTAGTCTTGGAGGTCTTCTAGTCCAACCCCCTGTTCAAGCAGGAGACCTTATACCAGTGATGGCGAACCTTTTAGAGACCCAGTGCCCAAATTGCAACCCAAAACCCACTTAACCTGGGTGCCGGGTGGGTGTGGCTGCGGTGGTCATGGCAGACTGGGTGGGCCCCAGCACGGCAGGGGCCAGTCCCTCGCCATCTCTGGGGCACGGCACGCATGCCCACAGAGAGGGCTCTGAGTGCCGCCTCTGGCACGCGTGCCATAGGTTCGCCACCACTGCCTTATACCATCCCGATCAAATGGCTGTCCAATCTCTTCTTGAAAACTTCCAGTGATAACAGAATAATAGAATTGGATGGGACCTTGGAGGCCTCCTAGTCCAACCCCCTGCTCAAGCAGGAGAGTCTATACTGTTCCAGACAAGCAGCTGCCCAGTCTCTTCTTGAAAGCCTCCAGTGATGGGGCACCCACAACTTCTGAAGGCAAGCCGTTCCACTGGCTGTTTGTTCTCATCCATAGGAAATTCCTCTTTAGTAACTAGTAAGTAACTCAGTAACTAGGAAGAGATGTGGGAGTTTCCAAACACTGCCTTTCTCAAATGGGCTTGTTACTGAGCCATTACTCCTCTCACAACTTTGACAAACACCTCAGCGTTTCCGACAGGATCCCAATGGGGGAACCTGGGCAGAGAGCACCTGTGTACAATTCCACATTCAAAGAGCTGCTCCTTTTAGCATGAGGTTGTCTGTGGGCCTCCCACAAGCACCTGGTGTGTTCCCACTCAGCATTATGTCAGAAAAATGCCACATCAGCTCCTGCCAAGAAGCTCCTTTGTTATTTCTGGCTGTGTTGCCACCACTCAGAGTGCTGTTGCATACAGAAGCGTGTGCCCCCTGAGTGGAAGGAGCAAAGGGAATGAAAGGCACAAGTTTTATACAATCTGAAGAGAAACCACTGTTCTTTTGTGGTTCTTTTCCCCCCCTGCATTTTGGTTTTTTTTTCTTTCTGCTTTGTTTTCTTTCTTCTGTATTAGTGGGCGTTGTTTTTTTTAAATGTTCTCCTTAAAACTTTAAATAAAATTTATGCCCCAAAGGTGCTTTTCCAAAAAGAAACTATACTTTCTGGTTGTCGTTGGGTTTTTTTTTTGAAAATGTTTCACTTCTCATCCAAGAAGCTTCTTTAGTTCTTCTGAAGCGTTTTGAAAGAAAAAAACCCAAGAAAGTCCTGTTGCCTTTGGGAAAAGCACCTTTGGGACAACCATGACCTGGATGATGGAGAATCTCCATAGACAAATAAAATTTATGGTTGTTTTTTTTTAAAGGAACAAGGAAGATAGAAGGATGGTAGGGCAAGAGCAGATTTCCAAACACAGAGAGACTGAAAGATAAGGTGCAAAAGAGATCACAACCAGCAGTTAGGAAATCAGTGGCTGGCTTCATATAGTCCAAGTCGGAACCCAGGATTTACAAATCACAGTTTCTATATTCATTTAACATGGAAAGTCATCTCCCTTCCCCCAAATCAAGCCACCAAGCTGAGCCAGGTGGAGTGGTTAAGGTTATGGATCATGAGTGGGAGAGCTGAGTCGAAATCCATTGTCAACTATAGTGGGAATTACTATTGCTGGATTACTTGGGGATGTTCAAGTTATTTTTGTGGGAATAAAATGGATGCAGATTCTATAGGAGATGACCAGGCTGAGCTGGAGGGAGGGGTCAAATGCATCATCAGTCATGAGTCTCCGCGTGCCCACAAGAGATTTAAGTCCAGCCCACCTTCAATTCCTTTCTATTCTTAATTCCCACTAATACTGCCCGTCGATGGCAGTAGTTCAGATTCTTGTAGACAGCTTAAGCTTACAATAAATCTTCATACAGGTCTCCCCATCACCTGACATGACTCTCCCATCACAAGACCTACTGAGCCCTTATAAGCAGAAGAACACCGACACTGACATTCCCTAAATTCCGCTGAAGATGTTACCTGGCCTGGTCATAAAACATTCAGAAAACCAACCCACAAACTTGGAGAACACACCTCCACCCTCACCCTATACCAGGGGTCTTCAAACTTGGCCCTTTTATGACATGTGGACTTCAACTCCCAGAATTCCTCGGCCAGGCACACTGGCTGAGGAATTTCTGTGAGTTGAAGACCACAAGTCCTAAAAGGGCCAAGTTTGAAGTCCCCTGCCCTATACCATTCCAGACAAATGGTTGTCCAGTCTCTTTTTGAAAGCCTCCAGTGATGGGGCATCCACAATGTCTGAAGGCAAGCTGTTCCAGCCAGACTGGACTGCTGACTGGGGCAAAAAGCAGAGGACAATCTAATCAGCTGATCTGATTAGACACACACAGGCACACAAACACACACATACTGCCAAACATCTGCCTTTCGGAAACGGAGCCCTCTCTCCTCCTACAGTCTTGACGTCTAGATTTTTAAACGAAGGAGATAACCTCTGCGTTCAGCATCCCTCTTTCCAACGGCAGCCACATATGCTCTCTGTCCTGGCTGCGTTCCCTCACTCTAAGGTTTTTTGGGTTTTTTCCAGAGGTGTCGTTTATGAATGGAGCTGCACACACACACACCCCGCCTGCCTTCCCCTCCCCTGCCATCCACTCATTAACAAAACAAGGTTTTGCAGACAGAAGCCGGACGGCTCCAGCTCAACAAGCACATGACAGATGAGAAATGGCCAGGGATGTTTGCTGAGGCCGATGGATTAATACTATGGAACGGTTCCCTGGAGGGGAACCGTAGTTGTTCCTTAATGATTTCGTGGGAGGACAAGGCTCCTGGCCAAACAGTGCCGCGCTAACCCTGAGTTTCAAGGGCCAGAAGTCTGGCTTCCCACCCAGATGGCATCTTGTGGAGTAAATTTAGATGGCTGGAAGATATAAAAATGATGGCTAATGGGCTAGGAAATAAAGAGACTCGCTGGCTGGTGTCAGGGGGAGATTCCGTCCCTATAAGCAGCTGCCTGCCCAAATGGAGGCTGATCTTTGAAATGTAAATTAAATTTAATTATTAAATTAATAATAATAACAACAACAACAATAATAATTAAAGTTTTGCCATCTTGGAAAAGAAAGTGGTCCATAAATGAGAAGTAAACTTCCTGCCCTGCCTGAATTGGGCAAATCTGCAATGAAAGGCAGAGAGGCTGCCTTCCAAAAGAGAACAAGTGGTCTGATCCTTGGCCTGGTGACAGAAAGGAAGGGCTTGAACTAAAAGGGTCCATCTCCAACTGTCCCAGGAGATCTCCCTCCTCTGCTGCTCCTCCCAGCCCTGAATCCAAGCCTACCTCCTCCACCCACCCACCTACCTGTGATCCTGTGCCGTGTACTTGAGCAGTTCTGCAAGCTGCAGAGGGTACTTGCAGATCTTCTGGACAGGGGTCAACAGGAAACCATCGATGGCGATGTCAATCATCTGCTGCAAGAGACGGCAAGCCTCGAAGAAGTGCTGGTACCTGCCGTCTTTCATTAATTTGGAAAGCTCCATGCATGCGTCCAAGTGGTTATTACAGTACTCGGAGTAGATCCAGAATCCATCTTGCTACAGAGAGAGGAAAGCAGAAAGGGAGGGCGAGACGTCTCATAAAGAAGTAGCTACAGGGCAGACTTTAATCACAACAAAGAGGTTGAACAAAAACCACAACTGGAAAAGACCATTGGGACTGTGATGTCCAACCCCATGCCTAGGGCAGGAATCTAAATTAAAAGCATTCCAGACAGAGAACTCTCCAGGCTATGCTTGAACATCTCCAGGAATGGAAACCTGAAATCTTACTGGGTTCTTTGATCTCTCTGTAAAGCTTCTTCTCTTGTTGGGTGGTTTTCCTAACGTTCAACCAGACGCAGAATAACAGAGTTGGTAGGTACCTTGGAGGTCTTCTAGTCCAACCCCCTGCTCAAGCAGAAGACCCTATGCCATTTCAGACAAATAGCTGCCCAATCTCTTCTCGAAAACCTCCAGTGATGGAGCACCCACAACCTCTGAAGGCAAGCCGTCCCACTGGTTCATTGTTCTCACTGTCAGGAAATTTCCCCTTAATTCTAGGTTGCTTCTCTCCTTGATTAGCCCACCCTCTGGAATGTCAGAAGGTTATGCCATATCCTGCATTTAATGAGGGACAGAAGTTAGATCTTCTTCTAACTTCTAACCCTTTCAGTAACTCAAGAATGCTGTATTAATACCCTTCTGTCACTTTTTCTCTAGACCAAACGTATCTCAGATCCCACAATCCAACTGAGCCACTTCATCTGAATCCTTCTGAAAGTGTGGCACCCACAACTGAATACTCTCAATCAAGGGTCATCAAGAGATGATGGTCATGGATGTCCCAAGGTGTTTTTTCCAAAAGGCAATTGGACTTCCTTGATTTTCTTTCTTTCTTTCTTTCTTTCTTTCTTTCTTTCTTTCTTTCTTTTTCTTTCTTTTTCTTTCTTTTCTTTCTTTCTTTCTTTTTCTTTCTTTTCTTTCTTTCTTTCTTTCTTTCTTTCTTTCTTTCTTTCTTTCTTTCTTTCTTTCTTTCTTTCTTTCCTTTCTTTCCTTTCTTTCTTTCTTTCTTTCTCTTTCTTTCTTTCTTTCTTTCTTTCTTTCTTTCTTTCTTTCTTTCTTTCTTTCTTTCTTTTCTTGTTTCATTTCTCATCCAAGAAGCTTCTTCAGTTCTAACTGATAGTGGGAAATAGTTTTATATTCTTTGCAGTCATCTGGTTGTTAGTACTCTGAGGGCTGGCCCTTAGCTTTCTGAGAGTCATAGAGGCAACTTTCAATAAAAATAGAGCTGGAAGGGACCTTGGAGGTCTTCTAATCTACCCCCCTGCTCAAGCAGGAGACCCTATAAAATTTCAGACAAGTCCAGTCTCTTCTTAAAAACCTCCAGTGACAAAGCATTCACAACGTCTGGAGGCCAGCCATTCCACTGGTTAATTGTTCTCCCTGTCAGGAAGTTTCTCCTTACTTCTAGGTTGCTCCTCTCCTTGGTTAGGACCAAGGAGGACCGTCCCCTTCCTCAAGAACAGACAGTCCTCGACTTATAGCCATTTGTTTAATGGCCATTCAAAGTTACAATGGCACTGGAAAAAAAAAGACTGTTGAACAGATCCTGCAATGACAAGCTTTGCAGCATCCCCACAGTTCCTTGGCAAGTGGTAGGTGGAGGTAGACTGTTCAACGTTACGACAGCACTGGAAAAAAGTGACTTACGACCGAGGTTTCACACTCACGGCCACTGTAGCGTCCCCCTGGTCACGTGATCCACATTCAGACGCTTGGCCACTGACTCATATTTATGACAGCTTTGCGATGTCCCGGGGTCACGTGATCCCCCTTTTGCAAACCTCTGACAAGCCAGGTCAAGAGAGGGAAGCCAGATTCACTTAACAACGGTTTGACTGATTTGACAACCGCAGCGATTCACTTAACAACTGTGGCAAGGAAGGTCGTAAAATGGGGCAAAACTCACTTCGCAAATGTTTTGGGGTTCAGCTGTGGTCGGTAAGTTGAGGACTACCTGTATTTACAACGTGACGACCATTGGTGACCTTCCCCGTCTAAAGGGGAAAGCTGGATGAACTTACACAATCACGCGATTCGCTTAACAACGGCAGTGATTCACTTAACGACTCTGGCGGGAGAAAAGAAAAGATCCTAAAATCGGGCACGAGTCACTGAGCAACCTCCTGGTTGAGCGGTGGACATTCTGGTCCCCTGGACGACCGGTGTGGAGATAAGATGCTTAAGACCCGGCGTTGCAGCCTGTGCTGCCAACTGCAGTCCGTTTCCCGTCCTTCAATCCCGGCTAGTAGCTGCTCCCTGCTGAGGGCTGCAGCAAAGAGGCGGAGGCTCCTTTTCCGGCGGTTGGCAATCTCTCCCCTGCCAGCAATTACGAGTGCAGGAGGTCAGACTCAGATCAGAATCCTTTGTGGGAGCCATAAATCTCAGCACGGGGCGCAAGAGCTCTGGGAAGCAGGAGGAGAAAAAAAGAGAAGCCGGCTGGAGAAAGAGAGATTCCCTGCAGGGATGCGGGGATCAGAGCCGAATGGAGAAGTCTCGTCTTAAGCCGTGCTCTTGCTGAGTTCTCTCTGCACATGCCCAAAGGCCTGCCGGCTTGCGAGATCAGCACCTGTCAGACCCTGCTTGTCAGGCTCCCCAAACCAAGACAGACACGGGGAGTTAACTTCGGAGCACTTTCCTTCGCCAGTCAACTGAGATCTTGCCAAGCGGAAACAACTAGGATGTGATCTCCGAGCTTGGTTGTTTTTCTTGCAGAATAGGTCAGATCGTTTGGGTGAGAAGGGAGTGACTGGGGGGTTAACTTCGGAGGCCAGTCAACTGAGATCTTGCCAAGCGGAAACAACTAGGATGTGATCTCCGAGCAGAATAGGTCAGATCGTTTGGGTGAGAAGGGAGTGAGAGGAGGAAGAGGAACAGGAAGAGGGGGGGGAGGAGGAGAAGAAGGAGGAGGGAGAGGAGAGAAGGAGGAGAGAGAGGAGGAGGAGGAGGAGAGGGAGAGAAGAGGAGGAGGGAGGGAGGAGAGGAAGAGGAGGAGGAGAGGAGAGGAGGAGAGGAGAGGAGGAAGAGGGAGGAGGAGAAGGAGAAGGAGGAGGAGAGGAGGGAAGAGAGGGGAGGAGGAGAGGAGGAGAAGGAGGAGAAGAAGGAGGGAGGAGGAGGGGAGGAAGAGGAAGGAAAGGAGAAGGAGGAAGGAGGAGAGGAGGAAGAGGAGGAGGAGGAGAGGAGGAGGGAGGAAGAAGGAAGAGGAGGAGGGAGAGGAGGAGGAGGAAGGAGGAGGAAGAGGGGAGGGGAGGAGAAAGACGAGAAGGAGGAGGAGGGGAGGAGGAAGAGGAGGAGGAGGAGGAAGAAGAGGAGGAGGAGGAGGAAAAGAAGGAGGAGGAGGAGGAGGAGGAAGAGGAAGAGGAGGAGGAGAACTGTGGGCTCCTCGGTGCTCTCTGAGCTTGGTTGTTTTTCTTGCAGATGTTTCGCTATCCAAATTAGGTAATATCATCAGTGCCAGTCATGATGTTACCTAGTTGAGTAATGACCTCTAATTTCAATCCTGAGCTACAAATATTCTCCTTTATGGGTAAAACAACTACTTGCCTCAGGTGGTCCTCAACCTATGGTCGCACTTGAGCCCAACATTTCTTCAGCCAAGCGAGACAGTTGCTGTGTGAATTTTGCCCCGTTTTACGACTTTTCTTGCCACGCCTGTTAAAATGACTCACTGCAGACTCACTTAAGTTAGTAACACGGCTGTTAAGTGAATCTGGCTTCGCCATTGATTTCGCATGTCGAAAGGTCGCGAAAGGGGATCACGTGAGCCTGGGACACTGCGACCATCCTAAATAGGAGTCCGTTGCCAAGCCTCTGAATTTTGACCACATGACCACGGGGATGGCTGCAATGGTCAATGAAAAACGGTCATAAGTCCCTTTTTTCAGTGCTGTTATGACTTTGAACGGTCACTAAATGTACTGTTGTAGGTCGAGGACTATCTGTACCCAGAGTACTTCTAGGGAGGAGCCATCTTAATTCTCTTCCCCCCACCCAAAGTATCTAAACTTCACTGTCTCTTGGTCCTCTGGAATGCAACACCTCCCTCTTGGGAATCCAGACCACATTCCACCCCACTGCTCCTGTAATTCAGAATCCGATTCCTCGGAGAGGCCCATCACATGGGACCATCCCTTTAACGGGCTCGTTTTCCCCATCCAATACCCATGCAAGTGTCGTCCCCCCCCCCCTCCCAAATCTCGTTGGCAAATGCAATTTCTTTATCTTCCTATTTTGGAAACAGATAGCTGAAGTTAAACTAGGTGGCAAGAAACATCCTTGGGGCAAAACCGTGACAACCCCGGATGGATTGTGGCAGTTATGGTTTGTTTCCTTTCCTTTTTTTTCCCAGAGCCTGTTCATAACTCCAGTCGTTGCGCCAAAGACAATTTATGAATGAAAGCGAGCAAACAAAGCGGATCGGTAGTCTCAGGCATTGTGACCCATGACGCTGAGAAGGGTTTCACCGGCATCCTGTGTAGAGGAATCATCAGCAATTGCGATGCATTTCTCTAACATTCTCCAAAGCTTTCCTGGTATGAAATGAAGCCTGGTTGAGTTGACACCAAAAGCAACACGAGTTACGCTTCAAAGGATCCAGCGTCCTGGATAAGTGGCATTTTCTTACGTAAGCACCATCTTAGAGCTGCTTCTTCCCCAAAGGAGAAGCTGCAAAAGCTACGTTGCATGATTTTCTTGACATTTCTGGATGTATCTACAATCCCGTCAGCCCTGTAAAATGGTATTTATGTAACCGGGAATGGCAGAGAGTCCGTGAGAGCCATTTCAGTCAGCAAAAACATCCTGTTCCTCACGCGTGGCTTATATTTTTGTTTTCTTTCATGCTTCTGAGTCCATCTTGCCTCCAGGTCACTGCCTGGATCAATCTCCACAGTTTTCAGAAGTGGTTTGGCTAGCCTTTTTAGAGCTGTGAGAGAATAACTCACCCAAAGTCACCCTGTGTGTTGGCCCTTCGAGATAGTCCAGGCCAGGAAACCAAAATCATCAATACAAATGCTACTTTTGTTGTAAAGTTACAGCGGTGTTTTTTTCAGCCACGGCCCCTTTAAGATGGGCAGACTTCAACTCCCAGAATTCCATCTTAAAGGGGCGGTGGTTGAAAAAACACTGCTTTATAGTAACCAAAACCTGAATGTACCTCTTCCCTCCCTCCAGTGAATGAGAAAAGAGATGCTTTTACATGAAATTACATTTCTGATTTGAACTCAGATTTTGTTTCTCTGACAGTTGTCTAGGCTGCAGCTCTTTCTCCTGTCTCTCAAGGTTATTCTCACAGTAAAGTGTTAATACCATTTTACAATGCCTTGGTAAGGCCACACTTGGAATACTGCATCCAGTTCTGGTCACCACGATGTAAAAAAAGATGTTGAGACTCTAGAAAGAGTGCAGAGAAGAGCAACAAAGATGATGAGGGGACTGGAGGCTAAAACATACGAAGAACAGTTGCAGGAATTGGGTATATCTACTTTAATGAAAAGAAGAATGAAGGGTGACATGATAGCTGTCTTCCAGTATTTGAGGGGCTGCCACAAAGAAGAGGGAGTCAAGCTATTCTCCAAAGCGCCTGAGGGCAGGACAAGAAGCAATGGATGGAAACTAATCAAGGAGAGAAGCAACCTAGAACTAAGAAGAAATTTCCTGACAGTGAGCACAATTAACCAGTGGAACAGGTTGCCTTCAGAAGTTCTGAATGCTCCAACACTGGAAGTTTTCAAGAAGAAACTGGACAGTCACTTATCTGGAATGGTCTCTAGGGTCTCCTGTTTGAGCAGGAGGTTGGACTAGAAGACTTCCAAGGTCCTTTCCAACTCTGTTATTCAAGTCTTCTGGTTTCTAGTCTGGTGCCTTGTGTCTCAACCTTGGAAACTTTTTAAATGTTGGACTTCAACTCCCAGAATTCCCCAGCCAAGGTGAAACAGTGTGCCTGAGCCAAATGGAGGTTTGAAAAAAGCAGAATCAACCATTTACAGCAACACTGACAAATGCTTGTGGGCCAGATTGGGTAGAAGATGATTTGATTTATCCACGGATACGAGCAAATTGATGGGAACCCTTTAATAACAACAGTACCAGATACAGTATTAACTCCTACCGCCCTGCTGGTGAAATAATCTTTGGTTAGTTGCTCTCATTTACCGCAACCCTTTTTTAGACAGAATCTCTACCCTGTAATTTCCATTAGGTCAATCGCCCTAAAACAGGAGGATGAAAAGGAGAAAAAAAGGGGCCATAAGAACTGCTGCTATCTTCTGTAAGTGGAGAATAAATACTTTGGTGCACTGCAGAAGCAGCTCCCTAGCAAGTAATCAGAAAACAGGATCTTCAGATTTTAGGTATGGACAGATGATGTTATTCTTCATTAGCTCACTTTCTGTGGTCAGCATTCATTATTCATATCCCACATCCATCCTTTGCAAACAAAAACCCATGTCTTATGGAAATTAGATCTGGTGTTTGACAACGTAGCCCCACATCACTGAAGCTAACTAAGTCAGGGTCAGTCCCAGCTGTTTAAGCCACTGTGGAACTTCAGGGAAAGCTTATTGTGAACACTCAACCTACTGTGATTCGTTCAACAAATTATGGCTAAGGAAACCACAACAAGCGTGAAACAAGAATCTAGTCAATACTGCGTAGAAATTCCTCCTATGGAACATGCAAAAAAATGCCCAACAACAGTGGTGGGATTCAGCCAGTTCGCACCAGTTCGGTAGAACTGGTAGCTAATTTTTTGTTGCCCAGGCCCAGAATGGACGTTCAGAAGCGGCATCCACACAGAGAACCGGTTGTTCACCTATTTGAATCCCACCAATGGATGGATGGATGGATGGATGGATGGATGGATGGATGGATGGATGGATGGATGGATGGATGGATGGAAGGAAGGAAGGAAGGATGGATGGATGATAGATAGATAGATAGATAGATAGATAGATAGATAGATAGATAGATAGATAGATAGATAGATAGATAGATAGATAGATAGATAGATAGATAGATAGATAGATAGATAGATAGATAGATAGATACAGTGGTGGGATTCAGCCAGTTCGCACCACTTCAGCAGAACCGGTAGCTACTTTTTTGTTGCCCAGGCCCAGAATGGACTTCTGGAAGCGGCATCCACACAGAGAACCGGTTGTTCACCTATTTGAATCCCACCACTTCCCAACAACCCAACTTTGCAAAGATAATCGAGCTAAACTGAAGATCTCTCCCATTCACTCCCTTCCTCTCTGAAAAACTTACATGCTCTAGAAAACATGGTCCTATTTCACTGAGATGAGGGTCCTCATTGTTGTACTGCTTCTCCAAGTCCCTTACAAAGCCCATCTGAAACCTGTAGATGTCTTCAATGTTGCCAAATATGATCTTCAGCTGCTCATCACTGAACATGTCTCTTCTCTTCCGACACTGCTTTAAATAACCCTGAAGGAAAATTTAAAGAAAGACAAAAGTTTACAAGTCAGGAGCGCATCACAAACAGACTGTTTCCCTAACCACATGCTGCTGGACGCCGTAAAAATATTATCCCAAGATTAGTACTGTAAAGTAAAATTCAATTCCCAGTGTAATCAGTATTTTGGCCACTCCTAGATGTCAGGATGAATAATCATGGTTAATCCTTTGGCATTGTCGGGAGCCTCAAAGAACCGCACTGTAATTCACAGACCATGTTTGCAAGTCAGTCAAAACTCCAATGGTTCCGGCTGAATAACATGCCGAGCTTGGTTAGTCTCAGATTTTTTTTCTCCTTGCATTGTACTTTGTTGCACAAACCCAGTGCAACTGGTTATTTTATGACCCAGGATTCATTCGGAGAATGGGCTCCTTGAGGAATCAAGCTAGGTAGACTGTGCACCAAGGGGGCAGGGTAATGGTTAGATTGGGGTTCTGGTAGAGCAAAGGTCAGTAAAGTCCTGGGGGGGGGGAAACTCATAGTGAGTGTGCATAGCAAGATTTGGCAAAATCTTCCTTCAGTGCTCAGTGGATGGATGGATGGGAGAGAGGAAGGAAGGAAGGAAGGAAGGAAGGAAGGAAGGAAGGAAGGAAGGAAGGAAGGAAGGAAGGAAGGAAGGAAGGGGAAGGGAGGAGGGAGGAAGGAGGGAGGGGAGGAAGGGAGGGAGGGAGGAAGGGAGGAAGGAAGAAGGAAGGAAGGAAGGAAGGAAGGAAGGAAGGAAGGAAGGAAGGAGGGAAGGAAGGAAGGTGGGCAAAGGGAAACATTCACACACACACATACACATACACAATCTCAGCTGACCTGACTGCAGCCTCTCTCTCTCTCTCTCTCTCTCTCTCTCCCTCCTTCCCCTTTATTGGGAGATGGTCTCCTTTTGGCCAGAATGAACCCAAGACCCTGAGATATATTTTGCTGTTGCCCTTTTTGTGCCAATGTACGTACAGGAATGCTTTTACCATCTCTTAATCTCCTCTAAGGCAGAGATGACTCGTTTTTTTTACTTGCAGATCAGACTCTTTAACATCACCAGGAAAGTTGCTGCTAAGTTTTTATCTGCAGGGATTGCCATTAGCATAATGCATCCTAATTTTTGACAGATGAGATTGTTAACATTTTGTTTTCCCTTTTACCTTCACTTAATTAATATTTTATTACGTACTATTTTTAACTGTATGCTGTTTTATCATATCTATTCCATTTTTTCCTTTTATCTTGCTAGTCCTTGACCATAACTGAGTAGCTGTAACTAAATAGCCCTTATGTATTTTATCATTTGAAAAGAAGGGGAATGCGTACTGCATGTACTGCCTATTATTTAAAAAAAAAAAACCAGTCAATTCCTGGATTTTTCCCAATAGAAAAACTGCTCTCTCAGCATCTGCTGGGAGCCCACTGAATGCTTAAGAAGCTGTAGCAGCCAGATACTTCAACTCTACACCTACTAGTTGCTAACCCTTCCTTTAAAGAGCCCTTGATCCTCTCTGAAGCTTGACATGCATATACCTGGAAAACAGTAGAGACTAAAAGGGTTATTATCTGCTGCTGGATTCATAAAACATGCTTAAACCGATCAGTTTAAAAAGCAGTGGTGCATTTGCACAACAAGCTAAATTGGGTACAACGACACTTTTGAGACTTTCAGACAATCCCCGGAAATGGTGAAAGAGAATAACAGAATAACGGGGTTGGAAGTACCTTGGAGGTCATCTAATCCAACCCCTGCTTGGGCAGGAGACCCTATACCATTCCGGACAGATGGCTGTCCAATCTCTTCTTGAAAACCTTCAGTGTTGGAGCATTCACAGCTTCTGGAGGCAAGTCTTTCCATTGATTAATTGTTCTAACTGTCAGGAAAGTTCTAGGTTGCTTCTATCTTTGATTAGTTTCCATCCATTGTTTCTTGTCTTGCCTTCAGGTGCTTTGGAGAACAGCTTGACTCCCTCTTCTTGTGGCAACCCCTGAGATATTGGAAGATGCTATCGTGTCACCCCTAGTCCTTCTCTTCGTTAGACTAGACATACCCCAGTCTTTGAAAGAGGTTTCAATGCAGTGTAAAACGTTCATTAAGGGAATGTGCCTTGCTGTCTTGGTTTAACTTAGATAATTGCATCACCCTTGCATCATGAAGCACCTTGCTGGGATGACATAAGCCATCAAATCAAGCCTACTCTGAATCAAATAGTTCCTTCTTAGTTCATGCACTGTGCAAACCCAGAAGGTGGGCTAGGGCTAAGTCAACCACGTTGTACATATCTGAGCTACATATTTAACCTGGAACATCACAAGAAAAGGTGTTGAGGATTTTTGAAGTGAGGTGGCATTGTCACACTTCCCACTGAAGGTCTCACTGAGTTTATTTACTGACATTAGATTTCTTTGCTGCCCATCTCACTTCGAGGGGACTCTGGGAGCCTTACAACTATTAAAAGCCAATAAAACCACGAATGATAAATATTCCTAGTAGCAGTAATAGTTTAAAAGATAAGGAGGAAGGGAGCAGGATTTGCACGGGGGAAGTGGGATCTTCTCTCAATCCACCAACCACCTCCAGCATCATACCTCAGTTCCTGATCCTGGTGGTATGACAGCAGCAAAAGCTGTCTATGGAACGATTCTGAACAAAGAGCTCATTAAAATATTTCTTTCATACTGGGAAAAAGTCAACTATCCATTGCTTGCTTGGTTAAGAAGCAGAAAATGATGGACTTCTCATACTGGAGAGAATTTTTGCTAAGTGATAGGCTTTCCTTCTAAAGTAGTTTTCCATGTAGTCCCCCTGGACTAAGTTTGGGGCCATTTTTGCAGGAGGTTAAGTGCCAATTTTAAGAGCTGTAGACACACAAATTTGGGGATTGTGATGCAGTATCTATCACCATTTGCTAACCATTCCTATCTTTGGGGATTTGGTAATGGCAGAACAGGGCAGCCTGTTATGGAAGTGAGGTCTCTCAAACAATCCAGAGGTTTTGTTACAAGCGCTGAACAGAAATAATTTTCCGTCGTATCTATGGGTTGAAGAGGGAGGGAGATTGTCCACTCCATGTTTCTATTTCTCCAGAAGATCAGGGATTTCTCCAGGATGAGGCCCACCATTAGCATTCTTTTTCAGTGTAGTCTTCTTCTCTCTAGTTGCTGTTAGTGGCACTGCCGATATATATATATAAGTAAAAACGATCACCGGGATGAAAATCTTAAAACAAAGATTGTTTAATTTACAAAGCTGAGCTTTCGTCGGCCACACTGCCGACATCATCAGAGCATATAACCTAAGATTTGGGAGTCCGTTCTTATATGACTGGCTGTCTCTGCGCCCGGGCTCTCGACCTAGTCGTCGGTCCGCTCATCAGCGGACAACGTTCTTAAAGGGGCCGTTTCCACAGGTATCCTCTCTCCTCCAGTTGCTGTTGTTCTTAGGGTATGTGTGCTAGTGTTAGGGGGTCGGGTGTCAGATCGCTCCTGCTCCTCCCGTTTCGTGCCGGGGGATCGGGTGTCAACCCATTCTTGTTTCTCTCCCCCCCCCTCCATCCCCATGGTCCCGTTCGTTTTAGTCTGTCTACATGTCCCTGAACTACCCGGGGGCGTGTAGTTTCTTCAGCGTGTGTGCGGGGGCGCAGGAAATAATCGTCTCACGGTTTGCACACACTGTTCGTTGTTTCCTTCATCGCTGAGTGTGGTCGCGTCCCTATCGTCTGGTCTGTGTCTGGTAGTGTTCGATCACCACCACCCCTTTCCTTTTTGTGCCCCGCTGGGTCTGGGGCGTTGTCTTGCTTGTGGGGTGTGCTTCTGGTTCGTTGCTCTCTCCGGGGGACGTGGTGGTCGTCCTTTCTGTTGTTCCATCCTTCCATCCTTCCATCCTTCCTTTAAGATTTTCATCCCAGTGATCGTTTTTACTTATTTGCTTTACGACATGTGTTTACCCGGGATTCGGATTTTTAGTATAATTAAGAATATATATATATTTCTTCTTCTTCTTCTTGTGCCATATCCGTTATCGGACGTTGGCGATCATGTTGGCGATCCTGTTTTTATCAGCAGCCGCACGAAAAAGTGCTGCTGAGTTTTGTCCAAACCAGTCCCTTAGATTTTGAAGCCATGATGTTCTTCTTCTGCCTGGACCTCGTTTGCCTTCAATCTTTCCTTGGAGGATTAAATGGAGTACGCCGTATTTTTCTGGGTGTCGCATCACATGTCCGAAATATTCTAATTTTCGTTTTTTAATTGTTTTGATGATTTCCCTTGGCTTTCCCAGGCGGCTTATCACCTCCTCATTTCTGATTTTGTCAACCCAGCTTATACGTAACAGCCGCCTGTAAATCCACATTTCAAATGCTTCTAGTCTTTCAGGTGACCTTCTGTCAGAGACTAACTCTCTACTCCATAGAGCAGGATAGAAAAAATATAGCATCTGACAAGCCTGATTTTCAGTCTTAGGCTTATGTCGTGACTGCAGAAGACCTTTTTCATTTTGAAGAATGCTGTTCGAGCTTTCTCTATCCTTGTCTTTACTTCAGCGGTCATGTCCCAGCTTTCATGTAAATTAGAACCGAGGTGCGTGATCCTTTCAACTTTTTCAAAATTCCTTCTGAATTTACTGGTGGTAAGTGAACGGGTTGTTTGCTGACGACCATGATCTTGGTTTTTGAGGTGTTAAGCTTCAAGCCGTATTTTCCAGATATTTCGGTGACTCTGTTGATGAGTATATATATATATATATATATATATATATATATATATATATATATATATATATATATATATATATATATATATATATATATATATATATATATGGATTTCATTTTTGTATATTCTCCCAACGCTCTCAACCTAGCATCCGTCTGTTGAATTTTGAAGAGGTCAGCTGCCCCTCCCCCTTCCTTCAAATTGTGGAGAATATTTGGAGAAATGTGGCCACAGATGACATCTGCATGTCAGAGCAAACATTAATAATCTTGAAAACATGCTCCAAATTTAATTTTTGTTTGAAGTAATGCTCCTCTGGGGGAGAGTTTTATAACTCATGCATAAAAGTAGACAGCATCAGGCAAACAAAGATGTTTTTCGTTTCTGCTACTGGTATTGCCTTTCGATTCGTGTGGTGCAAATATCCTGATTCCAGCATATTTTTTTTTAAAAAAAGTGAAATGTTTTTTTCAATTTGGAACTTTGGAGTGGGGATTAGGTGGATGGTTATCCAGGGCCAATCCAAATGACTAAGCTGATTTCTTCCAAAATTATGTGATTAATTAGAAGGTGCAATCGAATTTCCTTCAAATTAATCTCTGGATCAAACGTCCACACAGTATTCCTTTTGAAAGACCTGAACCCATAGGCTCTTTTTTTTTCCCAAGGAGAAAAAGGACATCTTCCACATCTTTGAGAAGCTGTGAATGATGGCTCCATGCTAGCTCCATTCCTGAAGCTAACCCTTGGCTGCTGTCCCACAGCAAGAAGCAACCGGATCCATGGATCACATTAATTTCCTACAAAGCTGCCAAACAACTGTCTGAGCATTGTGGAAAATGAAAGGGACGGCCTAGACACGGAATTTGAAGCATTGTCATCCCATCCAGATAATTCAACCAGAAATCTCAAAGAAGCAAGAATAGGATTCAAGAGCTCTTTGCCAACTTGTACCTTGACCCAGTCCTTTAGGATGCAACAATTTTCAGAATAATCATATCTCTGTACTCAGATGGACCCATAATAGATTCATTTCTCTGAATTCAGACAGGGTCTGAATAGGGAATTATGAATTCTAATTATAAAGCGTTTCTAGTCAAGACTCAGTTTCCTGGAAAGGACAATGTCATCTGATCCAACTCTATTTATGTTCTGTAATTCTTCTCGCATCTTTTTTTTCTTTTCTTTTGCTGTGCTACTGACTTCCTGGACTGGGATTGTATTTTGTGGTCTGCCTTGTGATTTGGAGTCCGCTGACTTTACTAACTCCAGTTGAGTTGGTTATTTAGTTATCCAGACAGGAAAGGATGTAAAATAGTAGTTCTGAACCTGTGATCCGCAGACCCCTGGGGGCCCAGGATGCCATCATAGGGGGTCTGCGAAGGCTTGAAAAAATGTTATGATTTAAGAATAGAATTCTTTATTGGCCGAGTGTGATTGGACACACAAGGAATTTGTCTCCGGTGTAGAAGCACTCAGTGTACATACCAAACAACAAAGTCATAGATCATAAATCATAGTTACAATCATTAATCATAAGATACAAACAAATGATAAATCATAAGATACCAATAGGAGAAGATAGTAGGAAAGATGAGAAGATGAGAAAGGATGAGAAAGATGAGAAGGATAATAGCAATACAGCCCTACTACACAGTTAAATATCTTTAGGTCTAAGACAGGGCTGTGGGAATTAGGCGTTCAGCAGAGCGATGTCTCAGGGGAAAAAACTTAAATCTTGAGTTAAGTCTTGGGGGGTCCATCACCATGGTCCGTGGCCACAAAAGGTATTTAAAGGGGGTCCACGGTGAAGAAAAGGTTGAGAGCCACTGATGTAAAATAAGGCAAAGCATCTCCTTTCATATAAATTAAGTCTTCATTACAGTCATAGAGCAGCATTAGGAGGGTGGCTACAGTCAATTAAAAAGCACAGGAGACACATTGGAGTCGTAAAAAAAGAAAAGGAAAAGAAAACAAATATGAAAAGCTAGAACATATTAAAACAGAAAGTATATACAAAGGTCTGTAAGAAACTAAAAGAAGGAGTAGGAGGTAAGATGGGTGTAGGGAGAATCAAAGTTTAGTATGCGGAAGAGTATATCCATCAAATTACAGAACATTCTAATAGGGCAAATTAGGTACTTAGAAAGTCTAGTTTATGGCATCAGTCATTGTCTGCTGAATTATGAATTGCTGCTCTGCAGAATCTGGCAAAATCGGGCAATCCCCAGCAGGTTTGATATCTGAAAATAACAGGATGGTATAAAATGATCCTGGGCACCCAGCAGTAATGGTGAGATGAGGCTAGTAGGAATGTCTTTGCAGTACAGGCACCGGGGAAGCACCTAGTCCAGGGGTAGGCAACCTTGGCTCTTTTATGACTCGTGGACTTCGACTCCCAGAATCCCTGAGCCAGCCACGCTGAGGGGAAAGGGAGAGGTTTCCAAGCTGAGCCATGCTGGCTCAGGAATTCTGGGAGTTGAAGTCCACCAGTCATAAAGCGGCCTAGGCCAGAGGTAGGCAACCTTGGCTCTTTTATGACTCGTGGACTTCAACTCCCAGAATTCCTGAGCCAGCCATGCTGAGGGGAAAGGGAGAGGTTTCCAAGCTGAGCCATGCTGGCTCAGGAATTCTGGGAGTTGAAGTCCAGGAGTCATAAAAGAGCCAAGGTTGCCTACCCCTGGCCTAGTCCATTGTTTCTCCACCTCAGCAACTTTTAAGACGTGTGGACTCCAACTCCCAGAATTCCTGAGCCAGCCATGCTGAGGGGAAAGGGAGAGGTTTCCAAGCTGAGCCATGCTGGCTCAGGAATTCTGGGAGTTGAAGTCCACGAGTCATAAAGCGGCCTAGGCCAAGGCCAGAAGTAGGCAACCTTGGCTCTTTCATGACGCGTGGACTTCAACTCCCAGAATTCCTGAGCCAGCATGGCTCAGCTTGGAAACCTCTCCCTTTCCCCTCAGCATGGCTGGCTCAGGAATTCTGGGAGTTGAAGTCCACGAGTCATAAAAGAGCCAAGGTTGCCTACCCCTGACCTAGTCTGTTGTTTCTATGTGCCCAGGGTCACATGGGTCTTGTCTCTCCAGGTGAGGAATTTTCCTATATTGGCCTTTGAGGACAGCTGAGGGGATGGCATGAATCATGACTTCGTTCCCCATGCTTCCCAGCATTGGGGCTGGGAATGTGTTCTACTGCAATGTGTTCTACATGGATCTGCCCTTGAAAAGAATCCAGAAGTTTCAATTGGTTCAACTGAATGTGCATATCTAGGCTTGCTTTAGCACAAGTCTAGATATGCACATGTGTGACCTCTCTTGAGGGGGCTGCATTGGTTGCCAATTTGCTTCCTGTAGTGCTGGTTATCATGATGGCCAGATAACTTGAAGCAACGTCTTTTCCACTTACATCTATCTGAACCGCCAGAACAGGGAGGTAGTGGATGTTACAGCTCCCCTCTTTTATGGAGGCCCATCTAATGGGACCAAGAAGAAGGGTCTTCTCTGTGGTGGCTCCCTCCCTGTGGGAACATCATCCCTATGGAGATAATATTGGCCACCATCTTGACACTCTTTCAAAAGGCCCTAAAGACATGGTTTGGCCAGCGAGTCTAGGGACCCCAAGGTGATATGGAGCCCATCAAGTGATTGGCTTGATTGTTATTGCCGAGGGGGGTGGGATTATTGGGGATAGAGTAGAGTAGAGTAGAGTAGAGTAGAGTAGAGTAGAGTAGAGTAGAGTAGAGCAGAGTAGAGCAGAGCAGAGTAGAGCAGAGCAGAGTAGAGAAGAACAGAATAGAACATAGAGAATAGAATACAGAGAATAGAGAATGGAGAAAATGGAATGGAGCGGAATGGAACGGAACGGAACAGAACAGAACAGAACAGAACAGAACAGAACAGAATAGAATAATATGGAATGAAATGGAGTGGAATGGAACAATAGAAATAGAAATAAGACTATCCCAACACCATCAGATTTCACTTAACTCCAGACAAGTGTCAATGCATTTGGCTGGCACCTAAAGGGTTTCCGTTGACTTTTCCAGCCTTCGCCAATGCGCCCCCAACGCTCTGGCTTTGTCCACTTAATTTGGGCGAAATGAGCTTTCCTGAAGCTGCGCCTGGGCTGTCATTTTGCAAATGGGAATGTTCGTCGCAATCTGTTCTGTTTAAGAAGAGACTAGAAAAGATCTTGTTTCTCCACCTTTGGGGAAGATTGCTCATTCAGTTCCATTTGGGGTAATAAAGAGAAGCAAACGATGTTAGGCAGTAGCTACCTGCCTTGATAGAGTGACTTGAGTCACCATAAACTGGAGCAATTCCAGCAAAAAAATAATAATCCATCAGCCTCCCAGCAAATTTGACCCAGGAGATGCTTAACAGTAGGCAGCATCCTCGGTTCCAGCTTTCCCTCTTTATACCAGCATTAAAATTATGAGAAGGAGAAATGAGGACATTTATAAAATGTGCTATTTCTTCTGCAAGGCACATAGATGAATCTCTCCAATTCAAACAATGTAATCACAATTAAATTTACTCTGTTTCTTCATAGAAACAATCCAATTAACACACACACACACACACACAAACCACTGGGACGTTCTATTATACCATGCCCTTTATTTTTATTTTTTTCTGTCTAGCAGAAAAGAGCCAATTTGGAAGAATGCTCCATCTGAGTTTAGGAGAGCAGCCTACACGCTAACAGTTCTCAGAGGCTGGAAACAGGCTTGTTAATATTAAAGCTAGCTGGAGGCACACAGTAGTTGCAACCTTTCATTTGGGTGGCTTTTTAAAAGCTGCAGTTTGTTGAGCAGAAGGGAGGGGAGTGTGGAAAACTTAACAAAGAAAAAAAGGAGCAACCCACTGTTTTTCTTCTGCAGATTGCAGCATCAGTCGAGAAGCAGGGACACAATTTCTTAGAGGCTGTCATTGCCATTTATACATGGAAATTCCGGGAGAAAACTTAAATTGATGCCAGACAACCATAAACTAACGTTAAGCTCAAATATGGAAGTTAAGCAATTCAACTGCCCTTTAGGACCTGGAATGACTAAATGGGTGGAAATGGTGTAATATGTGGTCCTTGGTGCTCTCTGAGCTTGCTTGTTTCCTTGCAGATGTTTCATTACCCAAACTAAATAACGTCATCTGCACTAGTACTGATGATGTTACCTAGTTGGGTCATGAAACGTCTGCAAGGAAACAACCAGGCTCAGAGAGCACCAAGGACCCCTCATTTCAACCCTGAGCTACAAATATTCTCTTGTATTGAGGCAATATCTTTCCCAATCAACAAGGGGTGGGTGGGTGGAGGAACTACAGGCAGTCCTCAACGTACAGCCACAATTGGGACCAACATTTACATCGCGCCCGATTTTACGAGCTTTTTTTGTTCCGGTTGTTAGGCAAATCATTGCAGTTGTTAAGTGAATCACACTGCCGTTAAGTGAATCCAGTTTCCCCCACTGGCTTTGCTTGTTGGAAGCTGGCTGGGTAGGAAGATTGCAAAGGACAGTCACATGGCCCTGAAATGCTGCAACCGTTGTACATACAAGCCAGTTGCCAAGCTCTGAATTTTGATCACCTGACAGGTGGGAATGCTGCAATGGTCATATCATAAGCGTGAGGACCGATCATAAGTCACTTCCTTTAGTGCCCTTGTAACTTCAAACTGTCCCTAAACGAATGGTTGTAAAGTTAAGGACTCCCCGTAGGCCAGGATTGGAAGCATCCACTGACCTGTTGGTGCAACTTATGGGAAACGGTGGAATCAACCTGGAATTGACTCAGATGCCAGTTACTTTGAGCAAACAGATCAGATCTCCCTCAATTCTGCCCTCTGGGTGTGCAGCAGAGCAGAAAAATCTGCTTGTTTCAGGCTAGAGTGCTCCCAAAGATGCTTTTTTCACGAGGCAACCGGACTTTCTTGTTTTTCTTTGAAGACGTTTCGCTTCTCACCCAAGAAGCTTCTTCAGCTCTGACTGGATGGTGGGGAACGGAAGGATTTATATTCCCTGCAGAGAGCTGGTCAAGTCTAGAGAACTGTTTTCTGAGCAATGCTTAAGAGAGCCTATTTATTGCTCATCCAAAAGGGCATGATCATAACCTTCAGCATCGCCAGTCTCCCACCTTTTTACAGAGCACTGAAGATGGCTCCACCTCATACATACAGTCACTTCCACAAATAACTGCAAACCAATAAATATGCATGGTGCCAAAAAGCTATTTGTGACTGGGTTGGCCTTCTGAGATAAGTTAGGTCAGAAAACAAATTCCACAAAGATTCCGTGAATGTCACTCTTTAGATATCTATCTATATGTATACTGTATAGCAATGGTGGCGAACCTATGGCACGTGTGCCAGAGGCGGCACTCAGAGCCCTCTCTGTGGGCACGCACGCCGTCGCCCCAGCAGAGTTCACCAGAGTAGCGAGCACGTGGCGTTTGGAAGCGACGGGGCAGGAAGTGAGCGAGCAAGTGGCGTTGGCCCCCTGGGGATGCTCCGAAGATGGCGAGGGACTGGTCTCAGCAGCCCTGGTCCAGGCCTGCCCACCCCGGCCACACCCACCCAGTCTGCCGTGACCACCGCAGCTATACCCACCCAGTGGCCATGCACACCCAGTGGGCCAGCCCCGCCCCCCCGCTCTCCCTGAGAGCACCACAATGCTGATGCGACCCTTTGCGATAAATAAGTGGTTTTTGGGTTGCAGTTTGGGCACTCAGTCTCTAAAAGGTTCGCCATCACTGCTGTATAGTGACCAAATTTGGAAAGCCTGCTACAGTTTTTCTCTCCCTTCCTCTTATACCAAACAGAATCAAGGTAGGACATTTGAGTTTCTTTGTCACTCTAACTTGTTTTTCCTCCCTTAAGGGCTCATGTGTTCCTCCATCAAGATTATCTCCACATTTCTTTACATATTGTTTATTTGGAAATGCTTATTTACCAAACCAAATGCGCTCCAGCTTGACAGGTGGCAATGATAAATACCCACCATAAATCCATACAACTATATCAGAATTGATTGGCTTTATGTGAAGTGCTACATCAATTTTAAAAAGCAGGCACGCAGGGCCAAATTGTCATGTTTTTATAAGGCCGAAAGTGAAAAAAAGACTTCTTCAAATAGCATGAAATTAATTTTTCCCATTATAGTTCTACTGAAACAAACGCTTTTTGTGTTTTCAAACCTTCATCCATCCTTGAACCCCTAGGCACAGAATGGGATCGATATTTTTGTTTTTAAAGATGTCACGGCTGGATATTTGCACGCACAAACACACCGAGACACTCATATTATCCTCCACACACAGTTCTTTCAAAAGACTTAATTGTTTTAAATAACAACAATTTACTTCCTGCGATTGGACAGCAATCCAGCTGTCATATAAATTATCTCCTTAGAAGCTCTGATGTCACCACAAGAACTTTTGATGCCACCACTTCTGCATCAGACCATCAATGGTTGCTCATCGGTGGGTCTAAGCCTTAAATGTTGGCTACTGCATAGTTGCTGAAATATAAACACCCTTCTACTCTCAAAAGTGAATGCTTGAAACACCTTTGGAGATATTCTGAGGAAAATAATTTTAATACTCAAAGGCTGTGTTCGTATGTATGCTGAAGTTTATATCTGGATTAACAAAACCAAATTCCTGTGTTCGCACAGCATGCAACAATGCACATACCAACCATTTGATGGTTTTATGAGACGGTGTGGTTCATACAATATGCTCACTCAATAGCTGGGCTCCCCAAAATGCACAAAGTATGTGATCCCATTTTAAGCTAGTATACCCTACTGTGTGAATTATTGAATATAGGGTGAATTGTTTCAGGAACTGGGGTATGTCTAGTCTAACGTTGAGAAGGACCAGGGGTGACATGATAGCAGGGTTCCAATATTTGAGGGGCTGTCACAGAGAGGAGGGGGGACAACCTATTCTCCAAAGCACATGAAGGCCAGACAAGGAATAATGGATGGAAGCTGATCAAGGAGAGATTCAACCTAGAAATAAGGAGAAATTTTCTGACCGTGAGCACAATTAACCGGTGGAACAGAAGTTGCCTTCAGAAGTTGTAGGTACTCCATCATGGGAGGTTTTTAAGAAGAGATTAGACAGCCATGTGTCCAGATTTGTATAGGATCTCCTCTTGAGCAGGGGGTTGAACTAGAAGACCTTCAAGGTCCCTTCCAACTCTATTATTCTGTTCTTTTAAGCTACAGAGTGAAGTTTTTAACCTTTTAAAGAAGTTGGATTTCCTGACATGGTTGCAGAGATTCTTTTATCACTTCCTTTTCCCCAAGCTGAAGATTAAAAAGCACAGAAGTGTACAGTGATGACAAACATAATCAAGTGAATAAGGGGGCAGGGCTACGATTAGGTTACCTCCAAATTTAATTCTGTTATCACTCCAACAAAAGTTCACCAGAACACTAGATGTCCCTACATGCCAATGTCTACAGTATACAAACCATTGCCTGATTTGATTTTCACAATTACATCGGAAAAAGGGACTGTGAAAGAACGACTTATATGGGCCCAAAGAACTTCAAGGTTAGACAGACAGATGAAATTCATCCAGCTGATCCCCTAATCCATCTCCACCCGAAACGTGACTCTTAAACAACATATTCAAGAAGAGGCTGGCTTACCTCACAAATGTCCTTCAGATGTTTGATATAGTGGCGCTCCGTACTCATGATTTCATTAATGACATTGGCTCTCATCTGGTCTCGGTTCTGGAGGGTTCTCCCGAGACAGAGGCAGTCAGTGGCATTTGGATCCAAGTGTCCATTCTGTACTTCACTTGGGCCTTCTTCAACTCCATCTTCTTGGTTGACCCAGAGCTGTAACCAAAGGCAATATCAGCCCATTACATTGGTTTTCTAGTGATGGTGAGAGCAGCCAGCTGAGATGAGAGAAGGGCTTAAGAGGGGAATTAGCCTGGACTCGCTATGTAAACACAAGAGGGCAAGGTTTGATACCCTTTCCCCCCCCAATGCCTTTGAACCTTATCTAGTCTTTCCCAATCAAAGGTTACCCGGTTGGGGAGATTCCTGTGAAACAGGCACAGAACAATAAAGTAGCTAGTTTGAACTCTGCATGTATGCATCTGGTGCTTGCACCTGACCAGTGTTCAGCCATGCCAACATTTTTCTTTTACATCCTCATTATTCAAGGATGAATTTGATCGCCCCGCAAGTTTATAGAATTGAAGGCAATTCTTTAGCCCAATTTGATTGCAAAACTAAAGAAATCCAGGATTTTTGCAGATATTGGATAATCAGACTTGATACATTCTCTACTCCGTGGGGCTAGCCTGTGTGATTTCCACTGGCCAGTCAACCCACAGAACAATTGGGGAAGATTGTGGTTTTAGTGAAGTAATTCATATGGTCCAATAAGAATGCAATAAGAAGGAGACAAAACTCAACAGAGCCTATCCCTTAGTGTATTAAGATTGGGGCTCATAGTAGGATACTTTCCCCTGATGGGGTCAGAAATAAGCTACTTAGTTCAGTGGGGGGTTATTTCTAGAAAAATAGAAATAGAAAATAGAAATATGGGTAGTCCTCAACTTACCACCACAACCGAACCCAGAATTTATGTTGCTAACTGAGAAATTTGTTGAGTTTTGCCCCATTTTACGACTTTTCTTGCCACCTTTGTTAAGCGGATCATTGCAGTTGTTAAATGAGTAACACCGTTGTTAAATGAATCTGGCTTCCCCACTGACTTTTCTTTTCATCGCAAAAGGGGATCACGTGACCCCGGGACACTACAACCGTCATAAATGTGAGTCAGTTGCCAAGCATCCGAATGTAAATCACGTGACCATGGGGGGTGCTGCGACAGTCGTAAGTGTGAAAAATGATCATAAGTCATTTTTTCAATGCCGTTGCAACTTTGAATGGTCGCTAAATGAACTGCTGTAAGTTGAGGACCATCTGTAATCTGAATTGGATTGAACTCCAGTTCTTTTAGACCTGTTTAATCCCAAGACTTTATTTTTTTTACCCCAGTTTTGTCAACTCCTGTTTTCCTTCCTCCACGATTCTTAAAAAAAAAAAGAATCAGAAGGATTGCTCTGAAAATATCCAACAATTTTAAGTTGAAACACCAGGCGGGACTAAGAAAACATTAAAAACACTCTCCTGCATTCAGCTCCAAATGCACAGCATAGCACGACTGTTCTTCAAACAGCAAACAGGTGACAATAATGCAGGAAATGTTATTTTCCTTCATTTGTGTTCAGCGTTCAAGTCACAAGAAACATAAATTACACTCTGCCTTGAAAGGGATATGAACAGGTGTTCCGTTTTCACAGCTTAACCTATTGTTAAATATGTAGCCTGCTGATGCATTGTTTCTAGCCTGTACCTTAGGAACGGTGGTGGTGGTCCGTTCAATTTGCAAAAATCTCCAGCCATCTCCTTTTTCTGCTTTTTCTCTGCTTTTTCCAACTGCTGATTATGTTTTGCTCAACAAAATGCTTTTTATTACTGCACCAGAAGAGCTTTTAAAAAGGTCAAGAATTGGGAGATCGCAGAGACAACCCACCAATTTTGCTAACAATTGATTTAAAGGGGCAGTGAACACGAGAAAGATGATTTGCAAACTGAAGTGGAATAACGACAAGATGGCCCTTTTTAAGACCAAACATCAATTTTTTTTTAAAAAAATATATGGATATGCATGGAAAAGGATGAAATCAGAAATGATCGCTGCATTCATGTAATACACGTATTTACCATTGCTATATTGATATTTTTTAATGGTTTTTTTTTTTACAATATGCTTAAAACCTATTCAGTACAAGCTAAAAAAGTAACATAGAAAGCGATCATTTCAAGGTGGTTGGGGAATGGCTTTAACGAGGTTTTAGTCCTCCTTTCCCAGCCTGACCTTCCAAAAATAAACAACAAATGTGTCGCTTTGCCAAAATATTTCCATTGCTCCTTCTGGCTTTTTATAACCCTGAAAATCCCAGCAATTCGGTAAAATAAATAAAATATGAACATAGAAATGGGACAGAGATGAGGCAGAACACACATTCTAAACTTAGCACATCAAAATTGATAGGAGTGTACTTTATTAAATCAACAAAGATCGTAAAAAAAGGAGTCCCGGCGGATTTTACTCTGCTAGCTGCCGACAACTATCATCTCCATTTCAAGGCCATTGAGCCAGCGCTGTCCGAAGACATTTCCACGGTCATGTGGCCAGCATGACTTCACAGAGCGCTGTTACCTTCCCACCAAAGTGATACCTAGTTATCTACTTGCATTTGCATGCTTTTCAATTCCTAGATTGGCAGGAGCTGAGGCGAAGACATGAGCTCACCCTGTCATGTGGCGCTCGGGACTCAAACCTGGGCTGCCGGCTTTCCAGCCAACAAGATCATGCATCATGTCAAACTGTAAAGTGTGGTCTAGAAACCTCCATGGTTGTATTCGGAGAATCCTCTAAACCAGTATCTCTCAGCCTGGTTTACACCTCAATTTCCAAATCCTCAGATCAGCATGGGTACCACTAGTGTGCAACTTAACAATCATTTATTGAAGAACAGACATCTGGAAATTAGCTGGCCGAGAAAATATAGATCTAAACCAGTGTTTCCCAACTTTAGCTATTTAAGATATGTGGATTTCAACTCCCAGAATGCTGATTGGGGAATACTGGGGGTTGAAGTCCATACGTCTTACAATGGCTAAGGTTGGGGAACAGTGCTCTAAACCAACCAATTCATAACACGGCAAAATCTGTAGCTCTTATTCCAAGTTTGATATCTCAATCTAAGCAACTTGACCCAATCCTCAGAAGGGCACATTGATCGACTAGATCAGGAGTCTTCCAATTTGGCAACTTTAAAACCTGTGGACTTCGACTTGCAGAATTTCTCAGCCAGTATGCTGGCTGGGGAATTCTGGGAGTTGAAGTCCGCATATCTTAAAAGTTGCTGAGGTTGGGAAATGTTACCGTGGAGCATAACGAATGAAGAGACGCAACAAGCCAACTCATCTCGGAAGGCATAATTTGATTGAACGTCTCTGGAGTAACTAAACAATTCAAATGCAACGCAAAAATATGACAGAACGGTTGGCCCTCTGATACGGCTGATCTACAGGAAGGAAAACCAAAGGGCCAGATCATACGACGGTTCTTCACACGGTGTCTTCTCTGGCCCAGCTGGCCCAACAAAGGGTTAAGGTGCAACGGGAACTCCCACAACAAATAGAACCGGCCAAATAGTCCCAGGAGCTTTGATTAAGCCACCAATAAATCCAGTTATGTACAGGTTAAACTAATTCCGCAGAATTATTTTGCAGGGCTGAAATCTAATCAACGGAGAAGTCATCCCTCCTAATGCTGGAGAAAAAACAGATTTAAGCAGACAAATATAGCTTGCATGAACAAGGCGTACGCCTGCTACGTGTTGAGAATACCTTAAATCAGGGGTGTCAAACTCAATTTCATTGAGGGCCGCATCAGCATTGCGGTTGCCCTCAGGGGGCCGGGTAGGTGTGGCCAGGGTGGGCGCGGCTGGAGTGGGTGTGGCCTACTGGGTGGGCATGGCCAGCTCTACATCGTTCGCGTCAAGGGGGCCTATGGGGGCCTGAGCAGGAGTGGGACAGATCTGAGGGTCTCTGGCGGAAGGGGGTGGGACCAGGGCAAGCGCTAAGGCATGGTCCACTGGAAGAACCTGCTGAAACCCCTTCCCCGGAGCCATCAAGCCAGATATGTGAAGTAGGCGAGGGCCATTTGCTGACCACTTCCAGGCGATGGTGCATTTCTTCATTCCTCACAAAGGGTGACACCTCCCCAGCGCGCGCCCAGGGGGCAGGGCCAACGCGGCAGGGGCTGTTTCCTGGCTGTTTCCAGACGGCCTTGTGGAGCTAAGACTGAATGTGTTTCAGCATAGATGACCACCGCAAAATTGTACATTGGCTCCCGGGCGGTCTGGGCCGGGGCCAAGGCAGCGGGGGCCATTCCGTCACTGTTTCCAGGATGGCTTCGCGGGCCACATGAAACCACGTCGTGGGCCGCATCCGGCCCCCGGGCCTTGTGTTTGACATGTCTGCCTTAAATTATGCACCTTTTCCAAGGATCATGCAGAAACTACAAAAGGCAGTTGTGTGAGCCCAGGAAACAAGGGGTTTTTGATGGGTGCTCTAAGTGCGCACTTGCACGTGCCCTGAATCACCTTCAGATCTGAAACTCAGCACAGCCCTAGAAAGAAGGTCTGGAAAAGGCACCTCTCTATTCCAAAACTCACCACCGAGGCCGGCCAGCACAGGGCACAGCTCCCAAACAGTGATTGGCTCTAGTGGCTGCCTGTCTCGCTGATGGAGAAAGGACCAGTGATAATTGTTTGGGCTTTTAATGTGATTTTATGCATCTTTTGGTCTTGCATCATGAGCCAGCTCAGGACTGTGCTGCCTCTTGTCTTACACATACACACACACATTTCTGGGATTTGCTCCTGCCTTCCTGGTAAACTGTCTGTCCATCACATCAGCCACCCTCTGTGGGTACCGTCTCTGACACCAGGGAGAAAATCCTGGAAAGGCTCGTGAATAGGAGAGACCAGGAGAACAGAATGCATCACGTTTAAGGAGTTTCAGATTCTGGACAGTGGAAATGGGTGAGTTCAAGATTTTGTGTGGCAACCATCACAGCCACAAAACTCACAGCCATTCTCTTATCAGCCATGGAGATAAGGAGAGATGAGAGAAGCCAAAATACAGTACACAACTGAAGGAAAGAGCTCTCTCTCTCTCTCTCTCTCTCTCTCTCTCTCTCTCTCTCTCTCTCTCTGTGTGCGCACATGGGTGTTGTAGATACAGATAGTCTTCGACTTTACAACCGCAATTCACTCCAAAATTTCCATTGCTAAAGTGAGACAGTTGTTCAGTGAGTTTTGCCCCATTTTATGACCTTTCTTGCCACAGTTGTTAAGTGAATCACTGCCATCATTAAGTTAGTAGTGCGGTTAAGTGGATCTCGCTTCCCCACTGATTTTATCAGAAGGTCGCAAAAGGGGATCACATGATCCCGGGACATTGCAACTGTCATGAATCTGAGCCAGTTGCCGAGCGCCCGAATTTTGATCATGTGACCCTGGGGATGCGGCAGCAATCGTAAGTGTGGGAAACGGTCATAAGTCACTTTTTTCAGCACCATTGTAACTACGAACGGTCACTAAATGAATGGTTAGAAGTTGAAGACTGCCCGTACTAGGTTTGTAAATTATATTACCTTTTGTCTATTAGCTCACACTATGTTTGTACAAGTATCTTAGTGTTTAGAATCAACTCCCTCATTTGTTTAAGTATTCCCTCTCTTTCTCCCTCCCTCCCTGCCTCCCTCCCTCTCTCTCCCTCCTTCCCTCTCTCCCTCTCACTCTCCTTCCCTCCCTCTCTTCCTCCATCTCTCCCTCCTCCCCTCCTTCCCTCTCCCTGTCCTTCCCTCCCTCCCTCTCTTCCTCTGTCTCTCCCTCCTTCCCTCTCTCCCTCTCACTCTCTCCTTCCCTCCCTCCCTCCCTCTTCCTCCGTCCTTCCCTCCTCTCCCTCCCTCCCTCCCTCTCCTCCCTTCCCTCCTCCCTTCCCTCTCCCTCCTTCGTCTCCTCTCTCCCTCCTCTCTCCTCTCCTTTCTCTCTCTCCCCTCCCTGCCTCCCTCCGTCTCCCCTCCCTCCCTCACCTCCTTCCCTTTCTCTCTCTCCCCCTCACTCCCTCTCTCCCCCTCCCTCCCTCCCTCTCTGCCTCATGGGTTCCTGCTCGCTTCTTGGAGATGGTAAATGAGGATCTCGGATTCCTCAAGAGATCATTCTTTCCCCCATTGGTGTGACTGCTGCTGCCAAAAGAATCAATAAAGAAATTTAACTAAGTTTGAAATGGAGGCAATGGCAGAAGGATGAAGGAATGCACGCTCTGGAGAATAATTGCTCCTGGTAGAGATGAAGTTTGAGCATTATTGCCATCTATGGGAATCTGGACCCTTGGTGGATTTGGTTGGAGTGGAGTTCCTGGTTTCAGGAAGGCTGTGCCAGATTGGAACTAAAGGAAGCTGGGAGGTTAGGTGAAACAAACAGCCCGTCCTAAATAAAAATTCCCCGGAATGACGTCCGTGCTATCTCTCAGCCACTCCGTTATATAACAACTTTTGATTACAAGGCTTTGCACTTTTCCTGGGATAATACAGCTAAGTGTCAGTTTGAATGTCTTGCATGATGAAGCAGAAATGAAACAGGGAGAACAGAACAGTCAGCGTCTATTTTTATGTGCTCTTGCATCAAAGACAGAGCACAGAGGGGTATACAAACATTTGTAAGTCTGGAGTCAAAAGTCCATAATGCAGAACCAGCAGATCCTCTGCAGACCCCTTTGCCTATCACTTCTCATCTATCCAAAAAATAGACTGAGAACTCAAGAACCTTACATTGAATTGAATATTTGCATTATATTTTTATTGAGATATATATATTTTAAAATCCTTCAGGCAAGTTGCACCAAGCAGCTTACCCTTCACCGGCTGCTCTAGCAACCAGCTTTCAGGGCTGCTTTGTAGGACTTGGTTGTGGGAACTGATACCAAGGGTGGGTGGTGCAACTGTGACATCATTACAGCATGACTAAGCTCACACATGCGTATATAGCAACAAGGAAAGGGCTATCTTTTTCTTCCATTCTCCCACTCTCTCAGAAATCAGCTTTTTAAATTCATAATGTAGCTATTTCTATAGGTAAAGCAACAACTACATCCGGGATGTATCAATTCAGACATTGCAGCAAGGACCGACAAAGCTATAGTTTACCAAACTAGATTCAGATTAGTTAGTCAATGACCAAACCATGGTCGCTCATCAGGCTAAGATCTCCTAACAGCGAGAACAATCAACCAATGGGACGGCTTGCCTTCAGAAGTTGTGGGTGCTCCATCACTGGAGGTTTTCGAGAAAAGATTGGACAGCCATTTGATTGGGATGGTGGAGGGTCTCCTGCTTGAGCAGGGGGTTGGACTAGAAGACCTCCAAGGTCCCTTCCAACTCTGTTATTCTGTTATCACTGGAGGTTTTCGAGAAGAGATTGGACAGCCATTTGATTGGGATGGTGGAGGGTCTCCTGCTTGAGCAGGGGGTTGGACTAGAAGACCTCCAAGGTCCCTTCCAACTCTGTTATTCTGTTATCACTGGAGGTTTTCGAGAAGAGATTGGACAGCCATTTGATTGGGATGGTATTATTCTTCTGCAAGGTGGGAAGGAAATGTGTGTGTGTGTATTTGTGAATATATGTATGTGTGTGTGTGTGTGTGTGTGTGTGTAAAATATACTACTTGTGAGAGACAGAATGCTTGGCATATGCAGATGGGGATTAATTGATTTTATTAACAGGGCTCCTTTTTATAGTTTATTTTAATAAGTAATTATTAATTCCAAAGTATTTTTGTCCTTTGCTTGCCTATTTTAAGAACGAGTGTGAAGAAATGCGGAATCTGGGCATTACACAGGACTCTTGTCTGTTTTTTTTTTTCTCTTTTGTTTTTTTTTTCTATTTGCAATGCGTATTGAGCAGGATTTCTTAAACTTGTTTTCATTTGGGTTAAATATTCTGGGTTAAGTTAAAGACGAGGAACTAACTGTGGCTGAATTTCAATGCTCAACAGTCCCAGGCTGGTTCTCTAAAGCCACAAGTTCTGCATGCCTGTTTTTGCCATTGTTTTGCTTTAATCAGAATTTGCTGGATGCGCCAAATTTGGCTGGTTTCACAAACTGCACAAAGCTATAAACCAAACAGACTACCTTGTGCACAGGGCAATAGTATGCAATCTGCAAAGTGCTTTCCCCCCCACTGCTAATACTCTTAATCAATTTATCAGCCATGTAAATTTATCTGCCTTGGGAAGGTGCATTATTCAGAGACCCTTGAACTGAATCACGTCTCAATATGTGTCTGTCGGCTTAAAAAAAATGACATGATTTAGGGCTGAACTAACTGGCGATGACGGAGTTATTATAAAGGAATTGAGAGTTAACCTTGAGGAAGGTATGTAAGAGCTGCTAAGTAAGGGAGGGAGGGAGGGAGGGCAGAAGGAACGAGTTGTTAAGTGGAGGGACTAAGATAACAGGTTACACAGCCCAGGAATAGAAGGAAGAGTCAGAAAGAAACTCAAAATAACCACGCTTTGATTTTCTTGAGTGTAAGGTCAATGTCAGGACTGCCATCCTTTCGCTCCAGTTTTGCTTCGCTAGATGCCAGTCTGCCTTGAACTACAGGAGGGGGAGGGAGCTGGGGGGGGAAGAAACTAAGCGCCAAAACTAAGCGCCATCCATCCCAAGACTTCGGCCACAGGCTGGGAAATGGAATGGCTCGTGATCCAGCCTGCCAGTTACCAAAACACCTACTTCAAATGTAACTGGACAGTTGGGAGATAACAGGGAGGAGGAATGAAAAAGGGAAAGTTAACTGGGAAACTTTCCTGCGCAAACCGTCAGTTCTGGCTTCGTTTTTTTTTTATGGTAACCACTTGGCTTTTTAGTAAAAGAATTCTTTTTGCTACACGTTGTGTTGTGTCCTGAGCCTTGCTGAGTCAATCAGCAAGGCACAGGCAACCTGCAGGATAACTGCAGAGGCCCGGGCAGACCACGTGTTTGCCCGGGACCGGTTGTGGGCAGCCCATAAGTTGCCCGGGACCCAGACAGGCTGTCTCCAGCCCGTGCGCATGCGCGAGGTTGCATTCATTGGTTGAGCCTCCCCTTGCAGGGGAAGTATAAAAGGGCATGTTGCCATTTTCTCCTTTGCTTCTGTTCAGGCACCAAATAAAGAACATCTTTTTGCACAAACTGCCTCGTCTCCATGCCTGTGTCGAGAACAGAACACGTGGAGTCAAGAGTATTTCTTTCCCAGAAGACCAAGCTGGGGCAGGTCTGACAGCCAGAGAGAAAGCTGAACAGGCTTCCAGGATTCTGCTATTCTGCCCTGCAATATTATACAGCCATATTCCCAGAATCCTTGACGGTGGACAGTTATGCAGGATCCAATCTGGGTCGGTCCCCGGGACCAGAGGTTCAATCTTCTGAGCTTTCAGACTTGTGCTGGAGCCCATCCTCAGGGAACTTTCTCTCTCTCCAGAATACGTGCACTGCGCTGCTCCATGTGTAGTATTTATGTGGTGCCTGGTTGTGTGTGTTGTTGTTGTTAGTTACGAAGTTGTGTCCGACCCATCGCGACCCCATGGACAACGTTCCTCCAGGCCTTCCTGTCCTCTACCATCTTCTGGAGTCCATTTAAGCTCAGGCCTCCTGCTTCAGTGACTCCATCCAGCCACCTCATTCTCTGCCGTCCCCTTCTTCTCTTGCCCTCAAACTTTCCCAGCATCAGGCCCTTCTCCAGTGAGTCCTTCCTTCTCAATGTGGCACCACTTAAATATTACGCATAGAATAGCCCACCACATACATTTTGGTGAGAGAGAAGTTCCCTGAGCATGGGCTCCAGCATGCGTCCGAAAGCTTGGAAGACTGAACCTCTGGTCCCGGTGACTGACCCAGATTGGATCCTGCAACATTATCCTGGGACACGTAGATTTGCCTTCATCCACTGACAATTATACTGGAAATGGTGGGAGTCACACATATGGGGAAATCCACTATGGAAGTAACTGGGCTGAAATGTCAAATTTACTCTCCAAAATTGTTCCACCCGTGAAAACGGGTTGCAATATTCTGCTGGTTTCCTGACATCTTCAAAAGAGGGAAATATATTACTGTTATCCTTAAAAATATGAAATGTCTGAAATTATCACATTTTTTTACTTCGCTGCCCCTTCCCCCCCAAAAAAGCAGAGGGGTTCTAGAGTGCTTATTCATTTTTCCTGAAACATATTAAGAGCTGCACTTCTTGAAATGCCCGTGTAACGTCTGATTCTGGTACCAAGCCTTAAAGCTTTAAGAGGAAAGAACTAAATAAATCAGTTCTTAAAGGTAAAGGTTCTATAAATGACATTTTTATTGGTACTCTAATTAAATTTAATATGTCTAGGTTTAAGAACCAGGAACACCAGATTGATTTCCCAGAGCAATGCAGTCTAGGGCAGTATTTGACTCAATCAACCCTTTTCCCGGTCATAAATAATGTCATTAATATTTGTCCCTCCCCTCCTTCCAAATTCACCAGATTCTCTGCTGTTTCATGTAAACATCCAAGCTGAATCCTCAACTTACAAATAAACTATTATCAATTGCTCCATTATCCTCAGCAGATGTCCAAATTTCTCCCTCGGGTAATTATCTCCAGTTTAAGAACCGCTGGTCTGGGGCATTAAAAAAAAATGGGCAATTGTTTTTATCGGTATTTCTCCGTTTTTCTTGCAGCAATTTTGTGTTGACAAAATATTGAAGTTGTCTAGTTAAGTTGAACTATAATTTGTAAGCCACCCAGAGTCACCTTGTAGGAGACATGGGTGGGAAAGACAAGAAAGAAAGAAAGAAAGAAAGAAAGAAAGAAAGAAAGAAAGAAAGAAAGAAAGAAAGAAAGAAAGAAAGAAAGAAAGAAAGAAAGAAAGAAAGAAAGAAAGAAAGAAAGAAAGAAAGAAAGAAAGAAAGAAAGAAAGAAAGAGGGAGGGAAGGAAGGAAGAAGGGAGGGAAGGAAGAAGGGAGGAAAGAAAGAAAGAGAGAGAGAGAGAGAGAAGGAGGGAAGAAGGGAGGGAGGGAAGAAAGAAAGAAAGAGGAGAGGGAGGGAAGGAAGAAGGGAGGGAGGAAAGAAAGAAAGAAAGAAAGAAAGAAAGAAAGAAAGAGAGAGAGAGAGAGAATGAGGGAAGAAGGGAGGGAGGGAGGGAAGGAAGAAAGAAAGAAAGAAAGAAAGAAAGAAAGAGGAGAGGGAGGGAGGGAGGGAAGGAAGGAAGAAGGGAGGGAGGAAAGAAAGAAAGAGAGAGAGAGAGAGAGAGAAGGAGGGAAGAAGGGAGGGAAGAAAGAAAGAAAGAAAGAAAGAAAGAAAGAAAGGAAGGAAGGAAGGAAGGAAGAAAGAAAGGAGAGGGAGGGAAGGAAGAAAGAAAGAAAGAAAGAAAGAAAGAAAGAAAGAAAGAAAGAAAGAAAGAAAGAAAGAAAGAAAGAAAGAAAGAAAGAAAGAAAGAAAGAAAGAAAGAAAGAAAGAAAGAAAGAAAGAAAAAGACACACCACAACTGAGCCAGACTGAAAGACACTCATAAAGTGTGGTTAATAATTGTAATGAATGTTCCCTCCTTGCAACACCACTGGAAGAGCAGGAGAAAGAGGGAGAGGAAGCTGCCAAATCTAAGTTTGCTCACAGTATCAAACCATGCTAATAATAAGGGTCCACAACACTGCACTTCGAATGGTTCAAGGGTCTCTCCAAATGAATTCAAATAAAATCATAAAAGATTGGACTGGATAATCATTTGTCCGGGATGGTAGGAGGTCTCCTGCCTTGATCAGGGGGTGGACTAGAAGACTTCCAAGGTCCCCTCGAGCTCTATGATTCTAAATACCCTTTAAAAAAAAAAAACCTACAGAAATCCTAGGATGAAATAGAAGCACTTCACCCTGAAATACGGCCTAATCAAGAGCACCACAATCTTGCAAAAAAAAAAAAGCAGCACTCTTAGGAAATCAAGAAACCACCCAAATCCTATCAGGTTTGCTGAGTCCATTGGAGTTTGGAAGATGAGGGTTTTGGAAAGGTAGATAATTCTTGGCTTATCCTTATCTCTGAATGCAGCCATCTTTTGAAACGTTGGGGGAGAAAGGGTCACCTCCTTCAAGGCCGGCTATCATTTTGATAGGATTCCACCAAAGCAAAGGAAAATGTCACGGATAGCAAATCAATTCGGTTAAGACACGGATGCCCGAACCACCAGCTGACAGAGGGAGTATCGGCTTTCCCAGGCAGATCAGACAGCGCGAACTAATTCTACTTTATTGTAAGGCTACCTTAACAGAATCTCGCAAGTCCCAAAGTTCTGGTGGTCCTCGGCTTACGCCCACAACGGAGCCCAAAATTTCTGCTGCTAAGCGAGGCAAGCCGTTCCGCTGGTTGTTTGTTCTCGCTGTTAGGAAATTTCTCCTTAGTCCTAGGTCCTCTCCTTAGTTAAGTCTCCATCCGTTGCTTCTTGTCCTGCTTTCAGGTGCTTTGGAAAATAGGTTGCCCCCCTCTTCTTTGTGGCGGCCCCTCAAATATTGGAACACGGCTATCATGTCCCCCCTCGTCCTTCTCTTCATTAAACTAGACATAACCAATTCCTGCAACTGTTCTTCGCATATTTTAGCCTCCAGTCCCCTAATCATCTTTGTTGCTCTTCTCTGTACTCCTTCTAGAGTCTCAACATCTTTTTTACATCGTGGTGACCAAAACTGGATGCAGTATATCAAAGAGTTCTTTTGCAATTTGGGGGGACTCTTTACAGTTCTAGAAGGGTTATGATTCCAGGATGGTTTTCTTACTTGGTTGGTTGGCTGGCTGATGATTGATTGATTGATTGATACTGTGCATTTTGTTGAAGAAGTTTGGCATAGCATGGCCTCATTCCATTTGCCCCACAAAAACAACCTTGTGAGGTATGTTGAACTTCCCTGGCTGAGGGGGGACCGGAACCTGGTTCCCCCACTGCTAGTCCATCAATATCATCACTGTGCAACCTCTTGTTTGTCAATCAAACAATTTGATTGCTATCATCCAATGATTATGCCTCAACTCTTGGCAATCACATAGATTTTCTCTAGGATAATCTGTCTCTAACTTGGTCTCTCGGTTCTTCCAGTGGTGCAATCCTTACCACTGTATCTGAGTCCTTAATCCTTGCTTTCTCCTATTTAATTAATTAATCATAAATTTAAAAATAATCAGGTCACAAAAATGAAGAAAATTCAGGGACAAAAATTGGTTCTTTTTACACACACAGCTCTCTGGAATATAAGAGGAAAAACTGCCAACGCTGCGCAAGAAGCGAGGATGTACATTTTACCTACGTAAATTTATCTCCAGACAACATACGTTGCTCAAGATGTTTGTCACACAATATTTTACCACTTGGAGAGGAGATAATGTGATCTCAGGTTCCCTGCTCATAAACAGCCCTGCAACCTCAGAGATGAATGATTAATTAAATATTAGATTTGTAGGAGTATAAAATGCAAACTCAGGAGAAAGTACTTCAGTTTTTGCTTTCCTCGCTTTGCTGACAATACCTCAGAGAGACCTGCTAAGTGATTCATAAGCTGTGATGTGTAAATGTGTTAGTTCTCGGCTTGGGTAAAGTGGAGGCGGAACTAATTTTATGATCTTTTGATAAGATTATTGTCTACACTAACCTAAAGTAGAACTGTGGTTTAAAACCCTAATCCTATGTAACCTTTCAAAGATAAATGGTATTTAAGTTCCTAGAGAGGCCTAGGTCCTGAAGGAATTTTGACAGTATAGGACCTATAGATTGTCCTTGATTGACAATGGTGACCATTCAAAGTTACAATGGTACTGGAAAAAGGAACTTATGACCATTTTTCACACTTATGACCATGGCAGCATCCCCATGGTCAGGGGATCAAAATTAGGATGCTTGGCAACTGGCTCATATTTATGACGGCCGCAGTGTCCTGGGATCTTGTGACCCCCTTTTGCAAACTTCTGACAATCAAACTCAATAAGGAAGCCAGATTCACTTAAGAACCATATTACTAACTTATTAATGCGGTGATTCACTTAACAGCTGTGCCAAGAAAGGTCAGAAAATGGAGCAAAATTCACTTAACGACTGTCTTATTTAGAAACAGAAATTTGGGGCTCTATTGTGGTCGTCAATTGAGGATTACCTATACATTTCAGGAAATTTGAAACGTATCCATGTATTCCTGTGGATCTAAAAAAGCTTAGGATACAGGCCCCAAATAAAACCAAATTAAAGATATGAAATGGCATACTATGTTTTTTTTTTTTTTAGTTTACATCAGAGCTAAGGTGAAAGATAGTATACAGCTGGCACTTAATTCCAATAAGAATAGTGTAAACATCTCACAACTACTCAACAAAAAGTTGGAGGAATTGTCAATATATGGGTAGATTAGATATTTGAAAAAGTGTGCTGTTTTGGAAAGTAAAACTCCTTTTCTAATCAAAGAGCAGAATGCACCCCACTATTACACATCTTCAAGGGAGTAATTGCTAAATTACGTAATAAGGAACTTTTTATATTTTTACTTCTAGCAGCTAATTAATAATTGCTCAACAGTGGAAGTTCCTTGATGATTTAATGGCTGTGAAATGGCATACTAAATATAGTCAATTCTTGTTCTTAAAAAAAAAAATAGATCAAATTTGAATATTAAGTGCACAGAAGAATCAACTTCATTTTTATTGGATCTATGTATCTATATACTGTAAATATTATTAAAACAATGGCTTTGATTTTTAGTGAATCCTGCAATTTATGGAAACCACGAATTAATTTTGATTTATACTTTTGCAAAATGAACATTTTTGTTTTCTAAATTTTTTCTCCTTAGCCCACCAAACTGAGAAGGGCTTGCAAGCTTTGGATATACACAAAAATCACAGGAAACCAAGAAACTAAGTAAGTAGATGGTTCACTTAGAAGCAGCCACTTTTGAGGGTTTCAAAGGATTATGTCTGAATAGTTTTAATCAGGTTATGTTAGGAAATTTTAGAATTCAATGGCTTTTACTCCGTTAGATGTCATTGTTGCTCCTGTGACTTTAAGAAGTAAATCACCTTTTCACTTGGAATACTGCATCCAGTTTTGGTCACCACGATGTAAAAAAGACGCTGAGACTCTAGAAAGAGTACAGAGAAGAGCAACAAAGATGATCAGGGGACTGGAGGCTAAAGCATATAAGGAACGGCTGCTGGAATTGGGTATGTCTAGTTTAATGAAGAGAAGGACGAGGGGAGACATGATAACAGTCTTCCAGTATCTCAGGGGCTGCCACAAAGAAGAGGGAGTCAAGCTATCCTCCAAAGCGCCTGAAGGCAGGACAAGAAACAATGGATGGAAACTAATCAAGGAGAGAAGCAACCTGGAACTAAGGAGAAACTTCCTGACAGTTAGAACAATTAACCAGTGGAACAACCTGCCTCCAGAAGCGGTGAATGCTCCAACACTGGAAGGTTTTAAAGAAGAGACCGGACAGCCATTTGTCTGAAATGGTATAGGGTTTCCTGCCTGAGCGGGGGGTTGGACTAGATGACCTCCAAGGTCCCTTCCAACTTCTTCTTCTTCTTCTTCTTCTTCTTCTTCTTCTTCTTATTATTATTATTATTATTATTATTATTATTATTATTATTATTATTATTATTATTATTATTATTATTATTATTATTATTATTATTATTATTATTATTATTATTATTATATTATCATCATTATTATCATCATCATCATTATTATTATTATTATCATTATTGTTGTTGTTATTGTTGTTGTTGTTGTTGTTGTTATTGTTGTTATTATTATTGTTGTTGTTGTTGTTGTTGTTATTATTATTATTATTATTATTATTATTATTATTATTATTATTATTATTATTATTATTATTATTATTATTATTATTATTATTATTATTATTATTATTATTATTATTATTATTATTATTATTATTATTATTATTATTATTATTATCCCTTGTTTTGGTTATGGCCATCCTGGACCTAGAAAAGGGCAGCTCTGCCTTCATTCTTGTTCTTTCTGCCTGTGAATTCTCCTCTCTGTTTTTCCATCTTTACTCCAAGGCATCTTCAGCATTGTTAAGTCTTTCCACCATCAGTGAGAAGGTAAAGCTTCTCAGTTGACGCTCAACGAATATTAACTTCACCTGACCTCAGGTGTACATTGTTCGAAAGTCTCCATGTTTATCCTCCACTCCGCTTTTCTTAAGTGTCTCTATCTAAATAAGCCCTCTTAAACTGCTCTTACAGCTCCACCTCATAGCCAGAACAACATGTACCATTATTGTATAATTTCTTTTTCTTTGTTTGCATTGTCCTATTATCTTGAAGAAGTCCTGCGGATTTTACTCCGCTAGTCGTTGCCAACTATAAGGGGCGGTGCTCATCTCCATTTCAAGGCCATTGAGCCAGCGCTGTCCGGAGACATTTCCACAGTTATGTGACCAGCATGACATCACGGAACGCTATTACCTTCCCACGGAAGTGGTACCTATTTATCTAACTTGCATTTGCATGCTTTCGAGCTGCTAGGTTGGCAGGAGATGGAGCGAGGACCGGGAGCTCACCCGGTCGCATGGAGCTCAGATCTCAAACCTGGGCTGCCAGCTTTCTAGCCGACATGCCCAGTGTCCTAATTGCTAAGTCACCACACCACCCCTATTGTCTTGAAGGCTTAAACTTATGTACAAGAAATGTATTTAAAGGTCCTATCAAAAAGGGATGAAGGGGTGGCAAGATAGAGAGAAGTTGTCTTTTGGCCTCCCTGCAAGGCTGTTAATTTTCTTATAGCTGCTTGGCCCACCTAGGAGAAGAGGAGGACCAGCAGCAAAGTAGATGGACTCAGTTACAGAGGCAATGGGTGTACTGTTGGAAGACCTGAAAAATCATTGTCATGGAGAAAGCCTGTCCATGTATTTGCTAAAAACTGACAATGATCTGATGACACATAATCAATCAATTGGGGGGGGGGGCGTGGTGGCCCAGTGATTAAAGATGCTGAGCTTTGTCAACTGGAAAGCTGAGAGCCCTGGGTTCAAGACCAAGCACCCTGCAATGGGGTGAGCTTCCGTTACCTGCCCCAGCTTCTCCCCGCCTAGCAGTTCGAAAGCATGCAAATGCGACTAGATAAATAGGTACCACTTCAGCGGGAAGATAACAGCATTCCGTGCGCCTCAGCGTGTAGTCATGCTGGCTTCGGACAATGCTGGTTAAGAAACGGAGAGGAGCACTGTCCCCTAGAGTTGGAATCAACTGGACAGGAGATCAATAATCAATCGGAACGAATTCACACAAATGCAATCCCTAAGAAAGGCAAGGCAGCTGATCATAATATGGCTTGGTATTCCTGTCTCACATCATGTCTCCAGGTTCTTAGTTAAGGAAATCTTTCTGAAGCTGGTTCTTGAGAAATATTTTTTCTACCCAGGAAGGCTCAGGGATCAAAATTCCAGATCTGATTTTGTGTTCACACCGCTTCAGCTAGCCACCTACAATCTGCCATAATATTTATTAAAGCGCTGCCTCAAAACCAGGAGAGAATCACTGAGAAAATGAGTGCACTTGAATAATCAGTGTGAGACTATTTAAAAAATCAGCAAGTCTCCTGTTTTTCCCCCCACACTTTCTAACTACTAGCTTGGAAGAATAGTTGTTTAGAAAAATCTGTTGGCTTATAAAGAGAACTTCTTAAGTCACATTTTGAGTCTCATTCCCAACTGAGTTTTATTCCTAGCTTTGTTTAAATACCAGTGGACTGTATGTGTGTCTATTATTTCCTTTTCCTGCAATTTTCTGTATCCCTCTAAGTACAGCTGAGAAACAGAATCCAGAATGAATACTTGTAGATCAAAAGTGCACAGAGGAGAACCATTTATACCCCTGGAATATGTGTAGTTTTAAGCCTGTTTTCCCTAGAAACCACTGAAGCAGATTTTAAAAAAAATTAAAAAGCATAACAAAGCAGTAAAAAGTCATTTGAGCAACAAATATTAGAATTTGTTGCAAAGATTATTTCTGCAGCCAATGGAAAATAGAACGCCGATTGGATAAGTAACAGCAAAAAAAAAAAAAAAAAAAGCCAAAACAAAAACAGATTTCTTCAACCTCTCCAAGAAGAAAGATTCCACAATTATAAGACCCACTCCGAACATTTTAAATCTTATATTCCCTAATGGTAGAGTTTGTCTCACGTTTGCAGTTTTCCATTATTACAGAAGCTTGAAGCTGGCATCCCCAAATTTTGGAGTTCAAAATTTATAGTGAAACCGTAGAGAATGAGTTTTAATTTTTTAAAAAATTTTTTTAATATAAAATGCAAAAAACCCTGCATATTTGGGGAAAACTGTTCTCTCATTTATTTGATTTAAGACAGAAATGGATGCAAAACAGAAAATAGCCCGGTTTCTCCATTATGTAAGGACATTAGAAAAATATAACGGAGGAGGCCAAACATCCATTCATTTCATAACCTGATTTCTCACAGTGTCAGCCAGAAGGCAGTTTAAATCCCGAGTTTGGTAAACAATGTTGCTTTTTGTCAGAGGCTGCTGATTCAAAGATAGGCTGCACCTTGCACACAAGAGGTTTGGTTTTAGCTTTTGCACTTCTGTCTCGTTGCCTTTATCTGGATTTTTTTTTTTTTCAAAAGCCGCTGGGTCGTCCCCAGTTTGCTTGTGAAAAGATGACATCTCTACCGCAAAACCTATGCTTTTGCCAAGTGTGAATCCAGTCCAGGAAAAGGCTACAGAAGTCCCTCAGCAGTTGCTGCACACCCCAAGACCCCTTGAAAGATTTTGCTTAGCAGATGCAGTTTTCAGTTGCAAGCAGTTGCGATGTGGGAGCAGCTGCAACCGTTTGCAAAAGTTATTTTTTTTTTTTAGCATTTTGTACAATTTAGGGGTGACCTACATTATCAGCCCAAAAGATTATGAACAACTCGTTCCTCTCAGGAACCTTTTTCATTTATCAGCCGGGAGGCTCAAATCCAGGAAGCCCAACGACTTTAACACAGACTCCCGATGGAAAACCAAATGGGTTCCTGGATGTCCAGACATATAAATGACCCCACATAAAGGGTGTCCAGCTTTGAGCTACTATGCCAGCAATGGGAAACCCTGAGTAGGATTTGCACCTCACACGGCAGCTGCCGGGACACTCTGTATAAATGGGGCATAGCATCCTCCCCTCAGTGCGACTGCGGGCGTCCCACGTCAAACTGTACATCACAAAGTGGCTGGTTGTAAGCTGAGGCATAGACTGGCCCAGTTTCTGATTTTCTTTTCCATATAAACGATGCTGCGCCTCAATGGTTAGATGGCCTAGACCAGAAGTCCCCAAACTTTTGGGCCCCAGGGACCGGTTCCGTGGAGAAAGGGTGCGTAGTTTTGTGTGCTGCCTGCATCCCATGGATGGGGCTTTCCTTGTTTGTGTGGACCGGTTGCTGGCATGCCACAGCCCGGTACTGGTCCACGGCCCGGGGGTTGGGGACCCCTGGCCTAGACATTGGTATTTGAACATAGATCTTGTTAACATTTATATTTTATTGCATTTTTTAATCTAGGGGAAATGTTAATACATATTGCAAGTCCATGTGTGATATACCATACACTCAAATAATCAATAAATAGGAGTGATCAAAATGACACCTTTGGCCTGGCCCCATCAGCTCTGGGCCCAGCCGCACCTGCTTATGATGAAGCCAGCTCAATGGAGCAAGGGGGGGAGGCAAAGGAGAAAAACCAAAGCTACTCACCCTTACAAAGCTGGCCGGAAACCAGCCCTCTTCATCGTCGATCTGTCCCCACCACCAGTCCTTGTTGGAGGCATCAAGCACCTTGATAACGTCTCCCGCTTTAAATGCCAACTCCCGGTTGGCCATGGTGACGTGATCCCATACTGCCTCGGCACTGACAATCGAACCGCCACTGATCAGCTTGAAAGACAAACACAAGGTCCATCAGTCATGTTCTCTTTTCCCCCCCAGGGAGAAAGCCACCTCCTCCCGCCACTGCTGTTCGGAGGGGATGAGGAAGCCATGCGCCTTGCACCTGGTGGGAATGCTAGTCTCTCCCTTTTGGAAGGACACAGGGAGTTTGGACCCCCTGGCTAGGTAAGGTCCGCGCCCAAATGATGCCGTGCAAGTCATTTCAGGGAAAGTCTTTCTATAGGATTTTCTCGGCTAGACTAAGGCAGTCCTCAACGTACGACCATTCATTTAGAGACGTTCAAAGTTACGATGCATTGAAAGAAGTGATTTATGACCCTTCCTCACATTTACGACCATTGCAGTATCCCAGGATCAAAATTGACACCTGATCACCGGCATGTATTTACAAGGGTTGCAACATCTGGGTTCTTGTGATCAGCATCTGCAATTTTCCCAGCCAGCTTCTGACAAGCAAAGTCAATGGCGGAAGCCAGAGTCGCTTAAACGCTGCAGTGATTTGCATGGCAAAAAAAAAAAAGGCTGTAAAGTTGGGTGTGTAACAACTGCCTTGCTTAGCAATGGAAAATCTGTTATGGTCGTAAGTCAAGGACTACCTGTATAGCATTACAAGCTGCAAATGAACACACATGCAAAAAGACACGTGTCCAGCACAAATCCTTGCATCCAGAAAGCTATCAAATCAGGGTTTCCACTGAGCCTTCTCTCTGGGAATCTGACATAATAGATAAAAGAATGTTTTTTTTGCATCAACTTAAAAAATGGGGGAGGGAGGGAGAAGTAGGGCAATAAAGATTAAGCATTCCCCATAAACCCAGAATACTGAATATCAGATGGGAAACCAAACGAACAGCAAAAAAAAAAAAAAAAGAATGGAGTATGGAACAGATTAAAGTAGCTAGTTGTTGGCTGAAAGCCTCAACAAAATCACTCTTTGCAACGGGGAGGATATTTAATTAGTTCTTCCATTTTCTACCATCTAATGCTAAGTAACAGTAAGTAATAGTTCAAGCACTATTAATATTCAGACAGGGACTGGCAGAGCCAGGGGGAGGAGTTAAATGAGGCATTGGTTTAGAATGATTACGCAGACACAAGAGAACTAAGTCACATACACACACACACACACTCACTCACACACACACGAATACCGTTGACCCTTATCCAGTTCTAACCAAGGGCTAATTGAGAAGATTCCTGTGCAGAGGCTTCAGCAATAAATCAGTAATTTGGAACAGTCTGCTTTTGGACCTGTTTTTTCGCATCTGACATAATTTGACATTATGCACAAATCGTACGAATCTTCACGCTAGTTCAAATCTCCTTTCACTTCAAGTTAGGAGTTTGTGGCTGATGGCTAAGAACATCAGCTATCCCTTGTCTGTACTACAGATCTCTGCAACATCAAGAATGCAGGGGCTACTCCACATCTAAACTGGTGTAGGAGAAATAGCCTTCTTGGAAGACCCCTTCCTCACAACCTCTCTTGAGGCCAAGTGTCCCAAGCCACCCTCATCTTAGGATGGCCCATGATGGAATCAAAGCCATCCTTACATACTCAAGCCATTCCACTAATTAATTGTTCTTACTGTCAGGTAATTTCTTCAGAGTTCTAGATTGGATCTCTCCTTCATAAGTATCCATCCATTACTTCTTGTCCTGCCCTCAGGGGTTTTGAAGAATAGGTCGACTCCCTCTTCTCTGTGACAGCCTCTGAAATATTGGAAGACTCCTACCAAGTCACCCCTAGTCCTTCTTTTCATTATAGACATACCCAATTCCTGCAACTGTTCTTCATATATTTTCGCCTCCAGTTCCCTAATCATCTTTGTTGCTCTTCTCTGTACTCTTTCTAGAGTCTCAAACATCTTTTTTATATTGGGCTGAGCAAACCTGGATGCAATATTCCAAGTGTGGCCTCACCGGTGCAGAATAAAGTGGTACTAACACTTCACATGCTCTTGATACTACCCTCTGTGGATATAGAGGGATAGATAACCTGCTATAGAGTTTAGTGGGCTCTACTAAATTTTTTGCATGGGGAAAGAACACTTGAAGAGCATGACAAGACAAGAAACAATGGATGGAAACTAATCAAGGAGAGAAGCAAGCTAGAACTAAGGAAAAAATTCCTGACCATGAGAACAATTAACCAGTGGAAGGACTTGCCTTCAGAAATCGTGGGTGCTCCATCACTGGAGGCTTTTAAGAAGAGACTGGACAGCCACTTGTCTGAAATGGTATAGGGTCTCCTGCTTGAGCAGGGGGTTGGAACAGAAGACCTCCAATAGATGGGACAATAGTCCTTTCCAACTCTATTATTCTGTTATTCTTATCAAGTTTTGCCGATCATGGAAATTGATTCTTCTGAACCATTGGTGGACTTCTTGCCTGCCAGTTCCTGAACTCATTACTTTTCCAACCTCCTTCTGCCTCTCCTCTGCAGTGTTTCCCCCCTCTCTTTCCTTCAGTGCTTTCAAAAGGAAAAACATCAGGAAAAGTTCCCATTACTTATTTACAAGCTCTGTTCCCTTGTTTTCTCTTTCAGGCCTCTCAAGTGGAATTCCACAAGTACCACCCTCAGCAAGATCTGCCAGCCGTGACCCCAGAAGCTGCTGATGCTTTTATTGCTTAAAAAAAAAGGAGGAGAACCAAAAGGCTGAAAAGAGGAGTTTAGGCAGGAAGACCTTTAAAATGCAGAATTATTGCTGAAGCTTGCTAAAGGACATTGTGTGTGAAACCTCTAAATAAAGCTGAAAAATCTGGGGTCAAATAGAAGCATTCATTTTCATTCCAGGATTAAAACCCTTGTAAGACCACACCTGGAATACTGCAGCCAATTTTGGTCACCTTATCACAAAAAAGATGTTGAGAGTTTGGGAAAAAAAATCCAGAGAAGAGCAGCTAAGATGATCCAAGGCCTGGAGACTAAAACATACGAAGAACGGCTGCGGGACTTGGGTTTGGCTAGTCTAAAGAAAAGAAGAAATAGGGGAGACATGATAGCAGTGTTCCAGTATCTGAGGGGCTGCCACAAAGAAGAGGGGGTCACATTATTCTCCAAAGCACCAGAGGGAAGAACAAGAAACAATGGTTGGAAACTGATCAAGGAGAGAAGCAACCTGGAATTAAGGACAAACTTCCTGACAGTGAGGACAATTAACCAATGGAACAGCTTACCCCCAGAAATCATGGGCGCTCCATCACTGGAGACTTTTAAGAAGAGATTATAGACAATTACCTGTCTATGATGGTATAGGTTCACCTGCTTGTGCAGGGGGCTGGACTAGAAGACCTCCAATGTCCCTACCAGCTCTATTCTATTCTATTCTATTCTATTCTATTCTATTCTATTCTATTCTATTCTATTCTATTCTATTCTATTCTATTCTATTCCATTCCATTCCATTCCATTCCATTCCATTCCATTCCATCCCATCCCATCCCATCCCATCCCATCCCATCCCATTCTATTCTATTCTATTCTATCCTATCCTTATTCTATCCTATCCTTATTCTATTCTATTCTATTCTATTCTATTCTATTCTATTCTATTCTATTCTATTCTATTCTATTCTATTCTATTCTATTCTATTCTATCCTATTCCTATTCCTATTCCTATTCCTATTCCTATTCCTATTCCTATTCTGTTCCGTTCCGTTCCGTTCCGTTCCGTCCCGTCCCGTCCCGTCCCATCCCATCCCATCCCTATTCTATTCTATTCTATTCTATTCTATTCTATTCTATTCTATTCTATTCTATTCTATTCTATTCTATTCTATTCTAATTCTATTCTATTCTATTCTATTCTATTCTATTCTATTCTATTCTATTCTATTCTATTCTATTCTATTCTAATTCTTATTCTTATTCTTATTCTTATTCTTATTCTGACTCTTTTCAGTTGCACACCTTCATTAGTTGAAGACCATTGAGATGGATGTATCAGGAAGAAGGAAGAATTTTCTCTAAGATACTGTCATGGGATCCTCCTTTCATACACCCACACTATCATGGATCTAGATACACTGAAGGCGCTTTCAGGCCAGCCAGTTCATGGATGGCTGTCTTGAGCTCTGTCTTTGACCACAACCTCCTTACCACACTGCTGGAAGCCACCCAATCACCTCCATCAAAATCTGGTGGCAAGGGGCCTTATCTCCTTCAAGCCAGAAGAACCCAGAAATGGTCATCTTGGCTGTCCTAAGATGGGGGGGGGAATTTCAACAAATGCAAAGGAAAAACTAGACCTCCCTCCAGAAATCTAGAAAAACATGGCTTGACCATATGTGGGTGAAGCATCCACCTACTTCACCTCCTCGTCTTATTCACTGGATTCCGGTCCTCCTGTAAGTATAACTACCTGGCCCATAACACAGAATTGAATCACTTATCATTTAGCAACTGATTTCAATGTCCTTTTTAAGTGAAGGTGCCATGTTGAACACTGGGCTATGCTCTGCCAGTTGACATGAAGTCCAAGTGGTCAGGATGCAGCTCCAGAGGTTCCTGCAGGAAACTGATGACCTTCACTCATCTCAGTCAGCTTTCAGAACAAGATTCAGTACAACGGTAACAATCTTCCCAAAGGCCTTAAAGATCTAGAGCTCTTCCTGTAGGCACCAAGCCAGGACAATGTGAGAATCTACTAAAACGTTGAACGCCAAGTTTATTCCACAGTGTGATTGTTTTACTGCAGTCGTTTGGCCGCTGTGATTTAAGTGGTTGTTCTGTTTTGATCTTTTAACCCTCTGGTAAGCCACCCGAAAATCACTCAGGGAGTGGGGAGCCTTAAAATTGAAGAAAGAGTAATAAAATAAGTTAGAAGATTCATAAAATGACAGGTGGGGAAACCGACAGAGAGGATGCTGGACAGAAGAATGAAATCAGACTTGCACTGAAACTGAATGAAAGGCACAGTTCTTCAGGGTGAACCAGTTTAGTTTCCTTCAAGCTTTCCCTGTCAGTGTGGGAAATCATGCTGTGTGTGTGTGTGTGTGTGTGTGTGTGTGTGTCCCCGCATGCACAAGGTATGGCTAATATCTAGAAAGAGAGAGATTAAGAGTGCGGAGAAGAGCAACAAAGATGATTAGGGGACTGGAGGCTAAAACATACTGTATGAAGAACGGTTGCTGGAATTGGGTATGTCTAGTTTAATGAAAAGAAGGACTAGGGGAGACACGATAGCAGTCTTCCAATATTTGAGGGGCTGCCCCAAAGAAGAGGGAGTCAAGCTGTTCTCCAAAGCACCAGAAGGCAAGACAAGAAGCAACGTGTCAGAATCCAATTATATTTTATTTCTAACTAATCTACTCTGGGAAAACCCAATTCTTACTCTCTTTGGATTCTGTCATACTACGAAGGGGGGGGGAGTAAACACGGGTGTTTATGACTGGCATTCCTTCTATCATCTACAAATAAACATCCTCTGTGGATTCCCTCTCTGGAGTACTAACAATAACAATGCGGCCATCAGCCTTTGATCTCACTCCCGATGAAGCCTCCTATTACCGGCAGCAAGGAAAAAGGGGGGAAGATTGCAACGTTTGGGATCCGATGGATTTAACACCCAGCCATCTGCCAATTTGGATTGACCGGAAGGAATGTGGGGTGGGACTGCTTGGGAACGCTTTAAAACATTGAATGATCAGGGGGGTTCCCCAGATCCTGTCTAGCACACCTTCAGTCAGTTTTTCTTAATAAAGATTCCTGTTGGAAAACCTGTTCCAAGAGTTCTGTCTTCTTAAGATGTAAATTGAGGAGGGTCCTTACACAACGGATGGAAACTGAACAAAGAGTCTATGGAGGTTCTCAGTCATCCAGGTCCTGAGTCATCCAGGTCCTGGACTTTCTTGTGTTTCTTTTGAAGACGTTTCACTTCTCATCCTAGAAGCTTCTTCACCATCTTGTCAGAGCTGAAGAAGCTTCTTTGGATGAGAAGCAAAACATCTTCAAAAGAAAGACAAGAAAGTCCGGTTGCCTCCTGAAAAAAGGCACCTTTGGGATAAACAAGGAGAGAAGCAACCTAGAACTACGGAGAAATTTCTTGACAATTAGAACACTCAATCGGTGGAACGGCTTGCCTGAAGAGGTTGTGGCTGCTCCATCATTGGAGGTTTTCAAGAAGAGACTGGACAACCATTTGTCTGAAATGGTAACGGGTCTCCTGTCCATGTCCTGTAAAAGGAGTTGGACTAGAAGACCTCCAGGGTCCCTCCCAACTCTGTTATTCTGTTACTCTCGCCCTGACACCAGCCACGTTGGGTAAGACTGCTTGTTTCTGGTTGAGACTTCTTTATGCTCTCAAGCTCATACAACTCAAGGGCATCCAACCGTCAAGACAAAAAAAAACAACCTCTCTTCCATTTAAAAAAAAAAATCCACTGATTTCCTCTGCTCCGTTCTGCCCCACTGCCCTTGGCAATCCCACCTCCCTTTCTTCGCTTCTGCTTATCTCCCCCATTGCTATTCTGAGACTGCTCTAAGAAGCAATTCAGTTGCTTCGGCCTTTTGGAACGTATGGGTTATTTTTAATTATTATTTGAAATGATTACAGATTGACCTTCCCTTTTCATTTTTTTCCCTCTTTCCTCTGTGGCTTGGCAAGAAGCAGTGCTGAGAATAGGACAGAAAAGCAATAATTTAGCAGATATTTTGCCCTGGCGCTCTCTCTCTCTCTCTGTCCCCTCTCTCTCTCCTCTCTCTCTCTCCTCTCTCTCTCTCTCTCCCCCCCTCTCTCTCTCTGTCCCCTCTATTCTGAGACTGCTCTAAGAAGCAATTCAGTTGCTTCGGCCTTTTGGAACGTATGGGTTATTTTTAATTATTATTTGAAATGATTACAGATTGACCTTCCCTTTTCATTTTTTTCCCTCTTTCCTCTGTGGCTTGGCAAGAAGCAGTGCTGAGAATAGGACAGAAAAGCAATAATTTAGCAGATATTTTGCCCTGGCGCTCTCTCTCTCTCTCTGTCCCCTCTCTCTCTCCTCTCTCTCTCTCCTCTCTCTCTCTCTCTCCCCCCCTCTCTCTCTCTGTCTCTCTCTCCTCTCTCTCTCTCTCTCCTCTCTCTCTTTCTCTCTCCTCTCTCCTCCCTCTCTCTGTCCCCTCTCTCTCTCTCCTCTCTCTCTCTCTCTCTCTGTCCCCTCTCTCTCTCCCCCCTCTCTCTCTCCTCTCTCTCTCTCTCTCTCTCTCTCTTCTCTCTCTGCTTTGCAACTCTACCCTATCTTGCCTCCAGCTGCTAAGGGGAAAACTTGAGTTGAGGAAGGCATTTGTGCTTAATTACTCAACAGCTACTAAGATCTTAGGGGACAATGCAAAACTGTTATGTGGACATCAAAGACAACGCTCCTTCGAACCCAGTAGGGAAGAGATAATAGAATCTGGTTGGGAGGGATCCACTGGGACACTGGAGTCCATACCCAGTGCAGGAATCCAAATTAAAAGCCTCCTTGACAGCAGATGACTGTCTAACCCAGGGTTGGCAACTTTTTGCAACAGCATTATTTCAGACTCAGCAGTAGCAGAATCCCCGCACCATTCCTTCTCCTTCTTGGCTTTCATGTCCACTTGTATTCCATCCCAATCAATTCCATCCCAATCAATCTCAGGGGTTGCCACAAAGAAGAGGGAGTCAAGCTATTCTCCAAAGCACCAGAAGGCAGGACAAGAAGCAACGGATGGAAACTAATCAAGGAGAGAAGCAACCTAGAACTAAGGAGAAACTTCCTGACAGTGAGGACAATTAACCAGTGGAACAACCTGCCTCCAGAAGCGGTGAATGCTCCAACACTGGAAGTTTTTAAGAAGAGACTGGACAGCCATTTGTCCGAAATGGTATAGGGTTTCCTGCCTGAGCAGGGGGTTGGACTTGATGACCTCCAAGGTCCCTTCCAACTTTATTATTATTATTAAGATATTTGAAATTTCTTCCTCAGCAGGTACAATCCCTGTTCTACATTCGTGGTCCTTAATCTGGGCCCCTCAAAGAAGGGTGGACTTCTTTAATCAATCAGTGGAACAACCTGCCTCCAGAAGCTGTGAATGCTCCAACACTGGAAGTTTATAAGACAAGACTGGACAGCCATTTGTCTGAAATGGTATAGGGTTTCCTGCCTGAGCAGGGGGTTGGACTAAATGACCTCCAAGGTCCCTTCCAACTTTATTATTATCATTATCATTATTGATCATCGCACAGTCAGCCAGATGTTCAGACTGGATTTGGCATTTTTGTCTACCTATCGAGTCCTTACCAAGGACCTGGGATAGGCAGATGTGGATGTTTGATGGTATTACAGATATCGTCGCAGGATGGAAGCAGTTCCTAGTAAGGCCGCCTTTTGCAATTGACTGATGGTGAATTTGTCAATGCCGATGATGGTGTTCAAGTGGTGCTCCAGTTGTTTTGGGATTGCACCCAAGGCGCCTATTACTATTGGTACTACCCTTGCTTGCCTTTGCCACAGTCTTTCTATTTCTATTTGTAGGTCTTTGTATTTTGTTATCTTCTCCAGTTCTTTCTCGTCTATTCTGCTGTCTCCAGGCACTGCCACGTCTATTATTATTATTATTATTATTATTATTATTATTATTATTATTATTATTATTATTATTATTATTATTATTATTATTAATTATTATTATTATTATTAATTATTAATTATTATTTATTATTATTATTATTATTATCATCATCATCATCATCATCATCATCATCATCATCATCATCAACATCAATCATCATCATCATCATCGTCATCATCATCATTTCAATTCCCAGAATTCCCTATCCTGTAATGCTGGCTGGGGAATTCTGGGATTTGAAGCCCACACATCTTAAAAGTTGCCAAGGTTGAACAATACTGGTCTAGCCTTAGCTTGAACACATCCAGGAAGGAAAGCCTGCAACTTTGCTGGGCCATTACTTCCAATGTTAACCTGTTGCTCCTTAACATTTTTCCTAACATTAAACCCTGCATTATTCCCCTGAAACATCAGGCTGTTATACTGCATTATGCACTCCACGGTGATAGAACGCTACTATAGATACTGATTTCCTCTGTGTCTGCGGTCTCCCTTTCTCCCCACTCTTTTTAAAAATGCAAGAATCGAATGCACAAGTCTTGAGGGTGAAATAGGGTTTTTTGTTTCAATGAATTTAGTACTTTCCCCACATATACTTGAAGCTCGCTTATTCTGACTGGATTAATGCATCCCGGCAAGCAGGTCTATTCCAAGGGCACGTTAGCTCTTCAGAATGATCCAAGTTGCTAGGACTCATTCAACAAGCCATGGTTTAACTTTAGAATGAAGGACAGTCCCAACCAATCACCGATCCATATAAACCAGGGGTCTTCAAACTTGGCCCTTTTATGACTTGTGGACTTCAACTCCCAGAATTCCTCAGCCACCGTACACTGGCTGAGGAATTCTGGGAGTTGAAGTCCACAAGTCATAAAAGGGCCAAGTTTGAAGACCCCTGATATAAACAGTCCTATGCTAAACGCTTTTCTCCCACAGATTTGATTATGGTTGGTCACACAGTCTAAGCCAGGTCCTGGGCTAGGGAGATGTTGGTATTTCATGGTGTTAAGGTATTGTTGCAGGATATTTTCAATCTCTGTATATTTGTGATGGGTAAGCATCTTTTCTTCCAGCAGTTCTGCAGCTGCTGGCCTTGGTTGCTTAGACAAGAGTCCCGAGTCTTGTAGCCCATTTGTCACCAGAGGTCCAGAAACTCCAACAACTAGTGTGGTTGACCAAGGGGACAACTGAGGCACTTTGGGTTTTTGTAATTTACATCTCCCCGTGTTGTCTTTGGGAGAGACACTTTTTGTCTGGCTCCTCTGGTGAGACCTGTCCAATATGGTTGAACCTCTGACATGGGGGTCATCTTCCTTAGTGCACACAAGTCCCACAACCACGTCAAGGTGTTGCCTCACTGCATTATTATTGTTATTATTTACTACATTTCTATGCTGCTCATCTCATGGTTGGAGGTGACTCTGAGTGACTTACAATATAATAAGGCATATAAAAAGAATTACAAATATTTTAAAAAAATTAAAATTTAGACATTGAATCTGGGACCTTTGGAATGCAAAGTTAGTTTGGAACTCCAAGCTTTTGTGTAAAAGCAAAAGATGATTAAGAACATCTGAGGAAATTCTTTTATTCTATGATTCTGTGTCCCACAACAGCCAGCATGGTATGTCCTGGAAGCTCAAGACAAAGCGATAAGAGAACAGAATACAGAATAACAGAGTTGGAAGGGACCTTGGAGGTCTTCTACTCTGACCCCCTGCTTAAGCAGGAGACTCTAGACCATTCCAAACAAATGGCTGTCCCATCTATTCTTGAAAACCTCCTGGGATGGCGCACCCACAACTTTTGAAAGCCATTATGCTCACTGTTTAATTATCTCACTCAAGGGCAATTTCTCCTTAGTTCCAGCTTGGATCTCTCTTTGATATGTTTTCATCTGCTACTTCTTGTCCAGCCCTCAGGTGCTTTGGGAAATTGGTTGACCCCCTCTTATTTGTGGCAGCCCCTCAAATATTAGAATAACAGAATAACAGAAGATGGAAGATGCTATCATGTCACCACTAGTCCTTCTTAGATAATCATCCAGTCCCCAGGATCAGGTAGTTATGGCTTATTTCCTATGATGCAAAACAACTATCAAACATAATTGCCATTAACTACCCAATTTTCAATTAATTTGTCTAGTCCCCCATAAATGCCAGTTAACCTGAAGACCATTGCCTTCAACTCTAGACTATTTTAGAGGGTCTTCCTTTGTGATCGTGTACAAAATCAGAAGCAGGACAAAGTATAGTATTTGAGGCGCTCAAAGTATTTGAGGGGCTGCCACAAAGAAGAGGGGGTCATGTTATTCTCCAAAGCAGCAGAGGGCAGGATGAGAAACAATGGTTGGAAACTGACCAAAGAGAGAAGCAACCTGGAATTAAGGAGAAACTTCCTGACAGTCAGGACAATCAATCAGTGGAACAGCTTTGCCTTCAGAAATTGTGGGTGCTCCATCACAGGAGATTTTTAAGAAAAGGCTAGACAGTCACTTGTCTGAGATAGTATAGGTTCTCCTGCTTGAGCAGGGGGCTGGACTAGAAGACCTCCAAGGTCCCTTTCTATTCTATTCTATTCTATTCTATTCTATTCTATTCTATTCTATTCTATTCCATTCCATTCCATTCTTCCATTCCATTCCATCCCATAATTCTATTCTATTCCATTCCGTTCCATTCTATTCTATTCTATTCTGCATTTTTTCTATTCTATTCTATTCTATTCTATTCTATTCTATTCTATTCTATTCTATTCTATTCTATTCTATTCTATTCTATTCTATTCTATTCTATTCTATCTCTATATTCTATTCTATCTCTATCTCTATCTCTATATTCTATTCTATTCTATTCTATTCTATTCTATTCTATTCTATTCTATTCTATTCTATTCTATTCCATTCCATTCCATTCCATTCCATTCCATCCCATAATTCTATTCTATTCCGTTCCATTCCATTCTATTCTATTCTATTCTGCATTTTTCTATTCTATTCTATTCTATTCTATTCTATTCTATTCTATTCTATTCTATTCTATTCTATTCTATTCTATTCTTCTCTATCTCTATATTCTATTCTATCTCTCTCTCTCTCTCTCTCTCTCTCTATCTATCTCTATCTCTCTCTATCTCTATATTCTATTCTATTCTATTCTATTCTATTCTATTCTATTCTATTCTATTCTATTCTATTCTATTCTGTTCTATAGGAAAAAGCTAACTGAATCCACTTGCAATCCTAAAAATCTAATTGTTATTGACCAGCAATCTCACCTCTGCTATCACCTCTTGGTATAACTTTCAAGATAAAGAGAAGCAGGTGATTAGGCAGAATATGGGAAACTCTTCACCACCACGACTGCCACTCAGACTGAAGAAGAAGAAAAAAAGTCTGATGTTGTTGTTCAAAGCAGGAGAAATTCAATTCACACTGGCCCTGCCTTCGTTCCCTCTTCTTCCTAAATAACTGAATGATCTATGGAGAGTGCATCAAAATAGAAAGTTGGAAGAAAAGGGGAATTATGCCTCTATACTTTCATTAGTTTGAACCCAGGAGGACTGAGGGAAGGCGGCTGAATTCCTTGAAAATAGCAAGATCGATGTACGGATAGCAGAAGGAAAAAATTAAAGAGAGAAATCCTGACCGTAACAGCCGTTCCGATGAGCTACACACAGTCCAGAAGAGCTTTATGATCTTAGGCCCAGCTTGCAATTTTCAGAGCATCTCCAGATACAATCACCAACCCTCACTTGCCAATCAAGTTGTTTTCAGTACCATCTTTTTTTTTTTTTTGCATTCCCCCCCCCCCCCCGTAACTACATTGCAAACAGGATGTGAAGCAAGGCTGAACACACCTATTTGGGGTTTATTTCGTTGACTAATTTTATTTTAACCTATTTAGAAACCGCCTATCTCCCTCACCGAAAATGTGACATTAAAAGTTAGGGTCCTAGGCCCTTTCTCCAAACGGATCAGGTCAAGATCCAAGACGAAAGCAGAAGAATGAAACATTTTGACTTAACGGAATATAAATTCTTTATATGCAACTAAGTCTCCTTTTGCTGGATTTCAGAATTGCTAGCAGTTTCTGAAGGGGTTCTGATCAGTGGTGGGATTCAAATAGGTGAACAACCGGTTCTCTGTGTGGATGCCGCTTCCGGAAGTCCGTTCTGGGCCTGGGCAACAAAAAAAAATTAGCTACCGGTTCTGCCGAAGTGGTGCGAACTGGCTGAATCCCACCACTGGTTCTGATGGTCTCGCCCAAGGCCATTCAAAATGTTGGCTTTGGCTTCCAAAACATCCCCAGGTCTTATTTGGTCCTGCAGTTCTGAGATCCTGCTCTAGAACGCTGAGATCTGATGTTATTAACTGAACTTGGATCTGCTGGACTTTACACCTCTCCCTAGAAGATCCAGCGGATCCGTCCTAATTTCTGCTAAACCTTGGGGGTATTTTAGGACAGGTATGCAATTCCACATTGGCATTGTAAATGCTGCCTTCCTGAGTCTCATTTGAATCCTGTGGGGTTTTTTTTTTTTTGGCTGACTGCTTTTTCTGAAAACCACGTGAAGAACTTCAGCTAAAGTGGGTTCCAAGAATATTTTTAAAAAATCAATAAGCAAACAGGTCTAGGGGAATAAATGAAGCGAACGGAGGGAAAAAGAAAAGGCCTACAGTGAGTCTCATACCGGGGAGGTGAAAGAGACCAACTGTGAGAAAAGCAAGTGAAGAGACTCATCTGAAGAAAGGAAACGTACAAGTAAAGGAGAATATTAGTGGGTTGAAATGAGGGGTCCTTGGTGCTCTCTGAGCTTGGTGGTTTTCTTGCAGACGTTTCATGACCCAACTAGGTAACATCATCAGTGCTAGAAGGGAGGAGGAAGAGGAAGAGGAAGAGGAAGAGGAAGAGGAAGAGGAAGAGGAAGAGGAAGGAAGGAAGGAAGGAAGGAAGGAAGGAAGGAAGGAAGGAAGGAAGGAAGGAAGGAAGGAAGGAAGGAAGGAAGGAAGGAAGGAAGGAAGGAAGGACTGACTGTGGGGTCCTTGGTGCTCTCTGAGCTTGGTGGTTTTCTTGCAGACGTTTCATTACCCAACTAGGTAACATCATGAGTGCTAGAAGGGAGTGGGGTTTGCAGAATGGAGGAGAAGGAGAAGAGGAGGGGGGGAGGAGAAGAAGAAATATAGAGACCTTGGTGCTTTCGGAGCTGGGTGGTTTTCTTGCAGATGTTTCATGACCCAACTAAGGAATATCATCAGTGCTAGAAGGGAGGAGGATTTGTGGAGAGGAAGAGGAGAAAGGGGGGAGGAGGAAGAGGACTGTGGGGTCCTTGCTGGTCTCCGAGCTTGGTGGTTTTCTTGCAGACGTTTCATTGTCCAACTAGGTAACATCATCAGTGCTAGAAGGGAAGAGGATTTGCAGAGAGGAGGAGGAAGAGGAGAACTGTGGGGTCCTTGGTGCTCTCTGAGCTGGATGGTTTTCTTGCAGACGTTTCATTACCCAACTAGGTAACATCATCAGTGCTAGAAGGGAGTGGGGTTTGCAGAATGGAGGAGAAGGAGAAGAGGGGGGGGGCGGAGAAGAAGAAATATAGAGACCTTGGTGGTCTCTGAGCTTGGTGGTTTTCTGGCAGACATTTCATTACCCAAAGTAGGTAACAACATCTGTGCTAGCACATCCAGCACTGCTGATGTTACCTAGCTTGGATACTGTCTGTCAGAAAAGAGAGAGCCTCGCAGTTCTTCTCCTTCTCCTCCGTTCCAAGAAGGCAAAAGCCCAGCTAAGAAGCATCAAAACTGCGGGTTTTGAACCAACAGTAGAAAAACCTCAGAAAGCGAGGTTTGAATTGACAGACAAATAGCCCTGACCACAACGGAGCAGTTACAGGTTGAACCAGAGACCAATTTCAGACAGTGGAGGCGAAAGAAATGTCAGAGCGATACAAAATAAATGACAAGAACAAGTCATCACCCAGACAGAGAGAAAAGTAGCAAACATCTCAATTGAAAGAGAGAGATGCAGGCATTCTCGAAGAGGCCCTGCGGATATTTTGAACTACAGCCCTCATCATATCTTGCCACTGGCCATGCTGAACTGGGGATGATGGGAATTGAAATCCAAGCGGCTGCAGAACACCAGACTTGATTTCCCTTCTCTAGAGAAGGAAGAAAAAATGAGGAGGAAATAGAAGGAGCCTTAGGTTGGAAATTAATGTCAGCCAGAAATGACTTTTAAGATTGGATGGCAAAAGAGAAGAAGATGGCAGAGATGGTGAAACTGTTTTAATTAAAGAGAATTATCTTATCTGGAAACCACTTCTGGACTTTTTGCTCAAAACTGGGAAAAAAATAAATCAAAATTTGATTTTAGCCCCCTTTGGATTACGTGGGTTTATTTTGTTTGTTCCTGATTGGGGTTGGGTTTGTTTGTTTTTTTTTGGTCATCCTTCCATCTTGATCTTTATGTTCGTCTATTGTTTTATCCTTTCTTGATTTAAATGTATTTCATCTGTAGCCATCCAGAGTTGTCGGGCGTTGGGCAGCACACAAATTGTAATAATAATTACAATAATATTTAGGTATGTTCAGTGAATGTAGATGGAAGACCTCCAGGGAATTCAAGGTCAGAGAGTTGGACACAATCATGAAATCATCCGTAGCCGAGGGAGTGTTTAGCTTTATTTAATTTTCCCTTTGCCCGTGAACTTTAGGTTTGTCTATAGTGGCTAGCTAACCTTGGCAGATATCAAAAAACTAAACAGATGGAGATTTGGTTAATACTCAGATGGGGACCATCAGGTCTCTAAATTACAGTGGGTAGTAGAAATGCATCCCAGAAGAAGACTATGGCAAAACATTTTCCCATTGTTGCGAAGGAAACAATATATGAGGTCCCAGGCAGCCAAAGCTGCCTTGAAAGATGTATGAACTGAGGCTTAACATATATCCCTTAACACATTTATCCCTCCAAAAACTGGAGATAAAGTATGCCAGGAGAGGCTGGAAAAGAGAGTTATTTATATCATTTCCGGTTTTGCAAAATCCCCCAATCCTCGGTTCATGCCATCGTATTTTAATCATCATACTGTAGTACTGGAAACTCACAACTGCCACTCACTCTGATTTAATTTCATGGTGAAACCCAGCCTGCTGTCTGTCCACTACGAATGGGCACAGCCCCCCCCCAAAGAACTGTTTTCTAGCATGAAAGCAACCGCACCATTTGCAAAGACCAGGGAGGCATGGTGACAATGGCTTTGGGCATAGTATTGCTTTTCTGCCTACAAAAAAAACTCTGGACAGTTAGATCATAGAATAATAGGGTTGGGAGGGACCTTAGAGATCTTCTAGTCCAACCCCCTGTATAAGCAGGAGACCCTATACCATTTCAGACAGGTGGCTGTCCAGTCTCTTCTTGAAAACCTCCAGTGATGAAACTACAACTTCTGAAGGCAAGCTGTTCCGTTAATTAATTGTTTCTCCTTAGTTCCAGGTTGCTTCTCTGCTTGATTAATTTCCTGCATAATAGACAGAAGTGTCCTGCATTCCAGACAAGTGGCTGTCCAGTCTCTTCTTAAAAACTTCTAGTGATGGAGCACCCACAACTTCTGGAGGCCAGCCGGTTCCACTTATTAATTGTTCTCACTGTAGGGAAATTTTCCCTTAATTCAATGTTGCTTTTCTGCCTGCGAGAAAATGGGGTGGAAACTCAGAACCGGAATTTGCAGCCTGCAGACCCTGATTCCACTCAGTCAGCCTTTTACTCCTGACTTTCACCTCATTTTCCCATATTTTTTTCATTTTCCAAGTCTAAGTTAGCATCCGACGAGGAGCTTCCTAAACTGCTTAGGACTCTGTGAACAAGCAGGTTCGCTTCTCAATTTGGAAGCGACTGTCAGTCACTAAAGCTAGATTTCTATGAGGTATTCACCACCGGAACAGGCTACCACATGAAGTGTTGAGATCCTTTTTTGCTGAAGAGGTTCAAAGAGGTTCAGGGGGGCTTTAGTGAATGATGGGCTGAGTAGGGCATCAGACTAGATCAGGGGTCCCCAACCCCTGGTCCGTGGACCAGTACCGGGCCGCGGCATGCCAGCAACCGGTCCGCACAAACAAGCAAAGCCCCATCTGCGGGATGCAGGCAGTGTACAAAACCACGCTCTCTCCGGTCCACGGAAAAATCTCTCTCCACAGAACCAGTCCCTGGTGCCCAAAAGGTTGGGGACCTCTGGACTAGATGACATCTAAGGTACCTTCCAGCTTTATCATTTTATGTTCAAGTGGATCCCAGTAGTTTAGAAGTGTGTGTGTGAAAAGGGGGAAAGTGTTATTTGCTGGGGGGGGGGTTGTGTGAATACTTAATATGCAAAGAACTCATTCTTCCTGCTGCAAAAAAAAGCAGATATTAGCAACATGCTTGGGTGGGAGATTAATACAATCTATTTTGTGATTCACAAGAAGAAAGGGGGAAAATGAAGTGAGGAAAAGAGTGAAGAATAGAAGAGCAGGGATTCAGAGAGATTACCTGCTAAATGAGTGCAGGCTTGATTAGCTTTCACAAATAAATGAAGGCAGGAATTTTAAGAAGTCTACTACCAGTAGAGTCATTTTCAATCATTGTTCCGTGCATTTTTTCCCCCAACTCATCAAAGATGGCTAGCAAACTATTCTTACCCTAACCTCATGTTGAGTTATCTGCTCAAATTCCTGTGATGGAGATGATCATACTTAATATCTCTTCAAAGAGATATGGATAGATGGATGGATGGATGGATGGATGGATGGATGGATGGATGGATGGATGATAGAGATAGATGATTAGATAGATAGATATAGATGATTAGATAGATAGATAGATAGATAGATAGATAGATAGATAGATAGATAGATAGATAGATAGATAGATAGATAGATAGATAGATAGATAGATAGATAGATATGGGGATGGGAAGAGGGAGATAGAAATAGAGATAGAACAGATGATAGATGATAGAAGATAGCTAGATATAGCTGGATGATAGATAGATAGATAGATAGATAGATAGATAGATAGATAGATAGATAGATAGATAGATAGATAGATAGATAGATAGATAGATAGATAGATGATAGATAGAGTAGATAGACACACATATTCGTATACATATATATGTATGTTGGTATGACATAGAATCAAATAGTATGTAGAGATAAGAGACATAGAGATGTAGAAATTTGGAATAACTTGCCCCCCCCCCCCCCAGATGTGCTGAATTTCAGCTGTAAGTTATTCAGCTGGGATTCTACAAGGACAACATATTGGAAAAGGTAATTGCTTTCTTAAAAGGAGCTAAACTCTGCCAAGAATGTAATTCTTCATGATGGTTTAATGACAATACTCCCCTAAATTTTCACTCTCTCCAACGGACCTCTATGGCAATCTTCCATTTTTGCTTATTTTCATAAAGATACATGAGTCCCTGTTATATTCTAGGTCACCTAAGAGTCTTTGGGTCATTTTCCTGACTCCAGTGAAGACAACAATACAGTGAACACAACCTCTGATGCAGGAAGAAGTAACTGTTTTTAACTTGGGAACCCCACTAATTTTGCGGGTTCTTTTAATCATTGTAATTTTGGTTTCGAAGGGGCAGAGAGAGCACATCCAGGGGTTTGGCGCTGTCACTAAAGAAGAACCTGAAGACATGGGACAATATCACAGCAGATGGAAACTGCAAATATACAGAAATGCAGAATCCTGAACATTTATTGATATCCCACAATCTTGATGGACCACGTACAATGGACAATTTTTTTTCTGGCATAATGATAATGATATAGTAGCTATTCAGGGCTTCAAATGTTACACAATGTCACACAAATGTTTTAAATTCCCTCTGTGTTGATATTTTTATATTCGTAATATAGTCATTAAAAACTTTCTTTGTTTAGATTGTTATACTGGTTTTTAAACATATTTTCTCTTTTTAATGTAAGAGGTTCTGAGTTCGGAAAATAAATAAATAAAGCAGCAGCGGGCAAGACAAGAAACAACGGATGGAAACTAATCAAGGAGAGGTTCAACCTGGAACTAAAGAGAAATTTCCTGAGAACAATTAACCAGTGGAACGGCTTGCCTCCAGAAGTTGTGGGTGCTCCATCACTGGAGGCTTTTAAGAAGAGACTGGACAGCCATTTGTCTGGAATGGTATAAGGTCTCCTGCTTGAACAGGGGGCTGGACTAGAACAGGGCTTTTCAACCTGTGGTACGCGTACCACTTGTGGTACATTAATGAGTGGCAGGTGGTACGCAGCCCTGCCTAGCCAAGTGTAGTGGGGAAGGGAAAGAGCCAGCACAGGCAAAGACTTACAGTGAGAGAGTCCTCTGGAGCTGCAGATTTTACTTATGAATGGAGCCATTTGGGGAGGCTGCCTTAGCCGGCAGCCAGTACTTACATTTTTTTTTCTTCTTAAGTGCCAGCTGGGCTCCTTACTTTCCTTTCTAGCCAGTAGCTAATTCTTAAAGGGGAAGTGCCTTTTTAAGCTAGTTCACTCAGCAGCTTGTCTTTTCTGTCTCTGGAGGCCTTTCCTTGTTTGATCAATATATGGAAGAGGGAAAATATGGGGGGTTCAAATTCTTCCTTCAGAAGGAGATGGGAATGAGAAAAAGGGAGGCAGGGAAGGGAGGGAGGGAAGGAAGTCCCGCCTTAGCACTTGGCCACCAGCAGCTCTGCCATTGACTTTGCTTGTCCAAAAGGTTGCAGAAGGGGATCACATGACCCTGGGACACTGTGACCATCATAAATATGAATCAGTTGCCACGCATCAAATATAAATCACATGACCTGTTGCTGCCAAATGGTCATAAGTGTGAAAAATGGTCATAAGTCATTTCAGTGCAATTGCAACTTTGAACAGGTTTTTTTTTTTTGTCACCAAGTTTTTGACACCTTGCTAGGTGGTACTCGAATACTGCCATATCCTAAAAGTGGTACAATCGGTGAAAAGGTTGAAAAGCCCTGGACTAGAAGACCTCCAAGATCCCTTCCAACTCTGTTATTTTGTTAACTAGAGAAGACAAGCTGAAAGTTTCCAGAATTTTTCAGTTGTCTGAAGACAGGTTTAAGCAACTTAACATGTGTATTAAGGAACCTTGTGGGCGCTTCTACTGGGCTTTTAAGTGAAGAATAAAGGAGCAGAAAAAAGTGTCCTCCATGCTTAACACTTTTTCTACTGAATCCCAGTGATCTGAAGACCCTCTTCAGAGCATTACATGGAAACTCTGAGGGGTCCTGTAGGCCAGTTTGCTTCACGTTCTTTGCAGTTGAGCTCTATATGCATAGTATGGTGTGAATATATCAAACGCATGTAAATTATAATAAGATTTTTTTTTCCTGGGGAGAAAATAACCCAATTTTGTTGTCTGTACTAGGCCTGAATTAATATGTTTTGCTTTCTTTGATCCCAGACTGGTTGGTCTGTTTGAAAAATAAAAGAGGCCCATCAATACTCAAGTGTATTCAATGTGCAAGGCAATAAGGCAGCACCAGCTATTAACTTTCTCCCAAGTTCTACTGCTAAGTAATTTCTTTTCCCCTCTTAAATACTGTCTGAGGCCAGGAAGTTCATCCTTTATTCAATTAAATGTATAGGGGAACAACTCAGACTCATTCTTCTTCAATTCCCCTGTTCCATTTGCACTCGGTGATTTTTCAAAGTAGCAGTGGCTGAAGTGGTCAGGCTGTTGGGTTGCATCAGTCCTCAACTTGACCAGGGAGAACAAATTAGGAATCACAAATCAAAATCTTTCTAACTGAGCCTTCAGCTTCTCAGCTTCTCTTAATTTCCATGTGTACAGACCAGTGTTTCTCAACCTTAGCAACTTGAAGTGTGTGGACTTCTTAAGGTTGCAAGGTTGAAAATCATTTTAACTTTCAAATTCTCAGCAAATGTGCTGGCTTGGGAATTGTGGGAACTGAAGTCCCCATGTTTCGCCTTCAAAGAAGGCTGGGCTAGTGGCCATTCTCGATGTTAGTCTGGATGCCTGTATCTTTCTGGGCATTCATGGTTTCCAAAACTTTGTGACTGCCTGCAACATCATTAATGATGTGCAAGCTGAATTCCCTTTCCCCCGTTTTAGCTTCTATTGCACTAAGAAGAGGTGAGAATTTTACAAACTTCCTGATACAATATCTTTGCATTTTCTATTTTTAAAATATGTTCACAGTCAAATGTCTGAAATTGAAAGCTGTCAGCTTATCCCAAAGGTGCTTTTTCAAAAGACAACTGGACTTGGTTTTTCCTTGAAGATGTTTTGCTTCTCATCCAAGAAGCTTCTTCAGTTCTTCAGAAGCTCAGAACTGAAGAAGCTTCTTGGATGAGAAGTGAAATGTTTTCAAGGAAAACCAAAGGAAGTCCAGTTTTCTTTTGAAAAAGCACCTTTGGGACAACTATGACCTGGATGGCTGAGAATCTCCATAGACTGTCAGCTTATCAGGAAAAGAATTTTTCTTCCAAATATTTCTGTTTGTTGGGTTTAACATTCTGAAGAGTTTTTTATGGGCAAGCACATACCAAACTTAGAAATTACCTTATGACTGTGGATCAAACATACTTTGGTGATCACAGAAGAAATTTTAAGATGTTCCAAGTTTCCCTCCAACTTGGCAAAGCTCAGAAAAGCTTAGAAAGTAGCTAATTAATACTGGAAAAGACAACTTTGAAAAGGGGTACTTGAAAACAAAGGCTTTATAATTCATAAATGAACTTCATTATGATGGGATGGATGGATTGGATTGGATTGGATTGGATTGGATTGGATTGGATTGGATGGATGGATGGCATGGAATGGATGGATGGATGGGAGGGTGAGATGGCTGGGTGAGAGGGTGGGTGGGATGGGTGGATTGCATGGATGGATGGATGGCAGGATGGATGGCAGGATGGATGGATGGCATGGAATGGATGGATGGATGGATGGGAGGGTGAGATGGCTGGGTGAGGGGGGGGATGGGTGGATTGCATGGATAGATGGATGGCAGGATGGATGGCAGGATGGATGGATGGATGGATGGATGGATGGATGGATGGATGGATGGATGGATGGATGGATGGATGGATGGGAGGGTGAGATGGCTGGGTGAGAGGGTGGGTGGGATGGGTGGATTGCATGGATGGATGGATGGCAGGATGGATGGATGGATGGATGGCATGGATGGATGGATGGGAGGGTGAGATGGATGGGTGAGAGGGTGGGTGGGATGGATGGATGGCAGGATGGATGGATGACATAGATGGATGGTTGATGGATGGATGAATGGATGGGTAGGTGAGTGGGACAGTGTATGTATGTATGTATGTATGTATGGATGGATGGATGGATGGATGAGTAGGTGGATAGGATGGTGGATGGATGGGATGGATGGATGATTGATGGTGGAGGAAGGAAGGAAGGATGGATGGGATAGATGGATGGAATGGAATGGACATTCTGCAAGTAGATTTGGACATTCTATTTCCACCAGCCTGAATTCTTGCGTTACATGTCTACTAGATTCTGTCCTTTTTTCAATTAAAAAAAAGGAACTGCTCCTATGAGTTGTATATAAAAAGCGAGTTTATTTAGGGAAAAGCTGCATTTTAAAAGCTCGTAGCATAGGAACAGATCTGTTAAAAATGAAAGCCGGGTGATTTGCATGAGAAAAAATTGCAGGACAATTTATGAACAATTACATAAAACAGAAGTTGCCATAAAAGCACTGGCTGTTATAAGCTCTTTCCAAAATAAATGGTTACAAGGTTTTTAAAAGATCTTTCTTTTAAAATTCTCTGGAGGAAAAATCCTTCCTGATGGGAGTGGAGCCCTTTTCAATCTCCTCTCTTTGGGGGGGGGGGGCTGGTTTTGGCCTGGTTTCTTCTGCAGTCCTTACGATTCTGGTCTTCTATTTAGGGAACACACCGAGGTGCCGTGCTACTATTTCAACAGCATCCCTGAAGCCCCAGGGAACGTGAAGGCACTGCCCATTGGGTATTTAGAAGCAGGCTTGGAGATGGCCTAGATTTAACCACATTTCACCCAAGGCACTGTGCTCGTAAAGCTAGTTGTTGTGAGCTCTGAAAATGAAAAGATAGATAGATAGATAGATAGATAGATAGATAGATAGATAGATAGATAGATAGATAGATAGATAGATAGATAGATAGATAGATAGATAGATAGATAGATAGAAGAAAGAGAAAGAAAGAAAGAAAGAAGAAAGAAAGAAAGAAAGAAAGAAAGAAAGAAAGAAAGAAAGAAAGAAAGAAAGAAAGAAAGAAAGAAAGAAAGAAAGAAAGAAAGAAAGAAAGAAAGAAAGAAAGAAAGAAAGAAAGAAAGAAAGAAAGAAAGAAAGAAAGAAAGAAAGAAAGAAAGAAAGAAAGAGGAAACAGGAGGGAAAATGTCCAATTCAAACATCATGCTTTGTTCATCATGGTTTAGTCAATGAACCAGAATTCATTAGGTTGCATAATATTGTATTGTGTATTGTGAGTTACTTTCCCTGGTGCCTACCAGATAATGATTCGCACTTTTTACTAAATATCAAGAGTTATTTTATCTCAAAATGTTGTCATCAGATCAATCTGACTTTATCTCCTTGACCATAGACAAGTATGGTTCTATAGTTTGTAGAGTACACTGTAGTATTAACTCTACTCCTTTTTAGATATTTTAGAACAATTATACTTTTCCTTTTTTACCTTACTTAATTGTGCCTTTGTGTTTTATCTGCTGGCCTACGACTGAATAAAAATTGATTTTGATTCGATTGGAGTTACTTTTTGTTGTAGCTTCACGTGGTGCGCGGAGCCCGACAACTGCAGCTTTTTGAAGGAACCGTGGTTACATAAACCTCAACCAAGGGAGACGTGAGCCTTGCCAAACACCACTGGGCTAGATATGATTCTTCCCTTAATAACAGAAGGGTTGTGAAAGAAGGCACACTTCTCATCCTTATTCCCCTTTGCCCAGCAGCCCATCCCGTTTCATCAATGCCCAATCGTGCAGAAAGCAATTTTAGCCCAGACCTCCTTATTAGCATGCAAAACAAAAATAGCAACACATTTTGCATTGCGTCCTCGCAGCTGATCACTCGGCAGCAAGACGGCAGGAGTAACGAAGCAATTGTGGGTGAGAAGGAAACGCAAAGCCGAGCCATTTTCGAAAGGCCTGGTGCAAATGGAAACCCATCTCAAAATCCAGGGCGTTGTGCAAATTGAAGCCTACGCAGGCTCTAATCAGATTACAGATCAGGTTTACCGAAAAAATGCAGATCGAAATCAATCTTTAACTATCCCCAGAGAGCGTAGGGTCTTAAGTAAGGAAGAATTCACTTCTTCTTCTTTTTTTTTTTGCCCCCTTAATCTAAATTTTTGGAGCAATCCGCTCCACAGATCAGTGGGTTTTTTTTTTTCTTCTTCCGTACATCCAGTTACATTTAATTCTGAAAAGCCATTTCAATCTACAGCATCCCCTTCTCGGGATGTGGGAGAGTGAAGCATGACAAAAACCCAACGGGACAGAATGATTCACTGCATTCTTTGAGAAATGAACACCCTCTTTTGCATGACAATGAAAAGATGAACCCAAAAAGTCTCTTTTGAACTGACTAATGGTTTCTGATTTTGGGTTAGCTTTTCCCTCCCCTCCAGGAGAGGAATTGTCTGTCTGAAAATGGAAAGCCGTCAACATCTTCCTATATAGAACTCTCTTGCCATCTCAAATCCATCTTTGATCTCCCTACCAGATACATCCTTTTCTTCCATAAAAGCCATGTTCTGGGCTCTGTTGTCTCTCTAGAAAGAGACAATCAGCCAACAGCAGGTCATCAATTACTTTATCCTGCAGCCTGCACCCACAAAAGATTGACCACGATGGGCAGTGAGTTTATTGGTGACTAGCATGCTGAGTCACATTGACTGATCATTTTTGATCTTCTTTCTGTGGTAGAATCACAGCAACCTCCGCTCTCCAGCTTCTGCTCCCTGGACGTTTCTGTCTTCCTTCCTCTAATTGATGTCTTGCTATTGACTATGTCCATGTAGGATTGTATTATAATCTGGAACACGGACTTCCCACTCACGTTTTCCCAGTGGGGCTTACAATAGCACACTACAATAACCGCATACAAAAATAAAACCCAGGACCGTAATTGAAATAAAATGCAGATGTTGTGACAAAGCGTTCCAAATCTGAGCACAAGAACAAATGACATGTTACACTCAGTAGTGGTTAAAATTATAGCAGCTTCTCGCTCAAAATGCAAAACCGTGAAAGCTGCAACGTTTTTTTTTTTTTTAATGCTAGATGGGCCATAGCATCAGCTTGTCAACCATCTCAAAGGTTCTGTATTTTTTTTTCCAGCCCACTCAAAGCCTGGGATACAATCCAGGAGATAAGCTGAAAAGTAGCTGCCAATTATCCAAGTGACTAAGTTCTCCTGTGAATTGACCACCCTCCAGCTGAATGGAGATTCCCAATGTCCCAAAACCGTTACTGAAGGCTGCAAAAATCTTCTTTTAACAAAAGAAAGGGATGGAGACTTAAGTTTACAGGGAAATGCAGAAGTGCAGAGAAGAGCAACAAAGACGATTACCGTTCTGGAGGCTAAAACATATGAAGAACAGTTGTTGGAATTGGGTATGTCTAGTTTAATGAAAAGAAGGACCAGGGGTGATATGATAGCAATGTTCCAATATCTAAGGGGCTGCCAGAACTAAGAGGGGATGAACCTATTCTCCAAAGCATGTGAAGGCAGGACAAGAAGCAATGGATGGAAGCTAATCAAGGAGAGAACCAACCTAGAATGAAGGAGAAATTTCCTGAGAGTGAGAACAATTAACCAGTGGAATGATTTGCCTCCAGAAGTGGCAGGTGCTCCATCACTGGATGCTTTCAAAAAGAGATTGGATAATCATTTGTCTGAAATGTATAGGGTTTCCTGCTTGATCAGGAGGTTGGACTAGAAGACCTCCATAGTCCCTTCCAATTCTGTTATTCTGTTAAAATATAACTTATCCAAAAGATCAAAGGATAGAAGAACTGAGTCCTACAATGTTGGCCCTCCCAATGTGCTAGATAATGACTATTATTATTATTATTCTCCTGCACACAGGCAGCATACAGAGTAAATACTCCACATCTTTCAACAATCATCTGATGGCATCTCTCTCTCTCTCTCTCTCCATCCATCCATCCATCTATCCATCTATCCCTCCATCCATCTCTCCAGCTATTAAGTTTATTTGATAGCACAGCATTCCACGCACTTCGGCATATAGTCCTGCTGGCCACATGACCACGGAAGCATCTTCGGACAATGCTGGCTCCCTCAGCTAAGAAAGGAAGATGAACATTGCCCCTTAGAGTCAGACACAACTGGACAGGGGAAACCTTTACCTTCACTTTACCTACATTTATTTGTCGCCCACCCCGCCACATGGAAAGCTGATAGAGCAGTGCCTGCACCAAAATCCCCCAATAAGTGTTCATAGTTAAGGGTGGACTTCAGCTCAGCCCTAGTCCTATGCCGAACCCCAAAACCACCCTACCTCTTCATTGGTCTCTTTGTTTTCAAAAATTTCTCCCTTCTCTTTGGGGAACATCTCCTATTGCTAAACATTTATGAGGTCCCAGGCAAAATGGCTTCTCTCTTTCCATTGCCTCCTCCCTGTTTCTCTCTCCCCCCTCCTCTTTCCCTTTTTTTTTTAAAAAAAAAAGATGTATTTTTAAAGAAATTCTTCTACACTATACCCATCAGGTTTGGAATTTTACTAGACTGGAGGACTACACTATGAGTAACACTATGATATAAAACATTAATTCGTTTAAAAAAATCTTATGGAGTCCCTGATCAACAGGCAAAGCTCTAAGCAACCGAAAATTCATCCAAGTGAATTCTAGTTACTGGTGTTCGTGTTAACACCTCTGATCTGCTAACTGAATTCATCTTTTGGGTTCTCACAATACAAAGAATCCTAAACTAGTCAAATGACCTGGTTAATGCAACATACTTCGCCTGGGCGGGGGGAGGGAATCAGCAGTGAAAATTAAGTTTGTTTAGTCCTATATATGCAATTTCTACACAATTAACTGATGTAGTGGGAGCAATTGCTATAGTTTACACCAGCGTGTTCTGTAAAAGAAAAACCATCCAAGCCAAACTGTGAAACGTAACACCTAGTAAAATCTACTTCAGGGGTATCCAACCTCGGCCAATTTAAGACTTGTGGACTTCAACTCCCAGAATTCAAGCATGGCTGGCTGGGGAATTCTGGGAGTTGAAGTCCACGAGTCTTAAAAGTTGCCAAGGTTGGACACCCCTAAGCTACTTCTGGAACCAATTCTCTTCTTTGCTTTCTTTCTCCTTGGCTTCAATAGTCTTATTCTGCAAGCTTTAGAAATACTTTTAGGAATGCCTGCTCAATCCTTTAAAGGAGGAGAGGACCACTCCTCTATTATTCTTTAAAACTGTTAATTTATTTTGAGCCGCCCAAAATGTCTCTGCTTTGCATTAACTTGAATGAATCCATCCCTTGAAACAGCTATATCCTCTTTCAGGGCCACGGGGAGTCTGAAAAAAAAGGCATCGCTGCTTTAATGGGCGTTCCTATGCTCACGCGTGGTCTGTGGGCCATCTTTGAAATCATTTTTCCAAGCATGCACATCCCTGGGGCTTCATCCCATCGTTTAAAGCCGCCCACATGGTTTTATTCCTGCTGAGTTGCTAGTCTAACAAAGAGAAGAACCAGGGGTGATAGGATAGCAGGCTTTCGGTACTTGAGAAGCTCTTACCAAGAAGAAGGAGGTCAACCTATCCTCCAAAGCACCTGAGGGCAGGACAAGAAGTAACAGATGGAAGCTGATCAAAGAGAGATTCAACCTAGAAGTAGAGAGAAATTTCCTGAAAGTGAGAACAATTAATCAGTGGAACAGTTTGCCTGCCAGAGTTACAGGTGCTCCATCATTGGTTGGAAACTAATCAAGGAGAGAAGCAACCTAGAATTAAGGAGAAATTTCCTAACAGTGAGAGCAATCAACCAATGGAACAGCTCGCCTTCAGAAGTTGTGGGTGCTCCATCACTGGAGGTTTTCAAGAAGAGATTGAACAACCATTTCCCCAGAACAGGATCTCCTGCCCTAGCAGGGGGTTGCACTAGGAGACCTTTGACGTCTCTTCCAACCCTATTATTCTATGTTCTATACTTTGTTGCATTAAAGCTACTCTGGAATGTCATAACCATAAGCTTTAGCCAAATGCCACTGGGGGAGTAGAAGTGATCTATTCCTAGATTATCTACTCTACCATATGGTGCCCAAGAGGTAGGGCTGTTGTGACTGATCAGACTCATGGTGGCAAAGGCAAATGACGCTGGTGATATTGAGATCTCCCAAGGGGGAGCACGTGGGACTGAACACGTGACCACAGAACAACTCCAAAAGAAAGAGAGGGGAAAGTCAGGAGGACCTTCTTTGTCTTCAAGCCAACACAAAGCAAAAATGTTGGCTTATGGACCAGTGAGCAGATTTCAAAGGGTTGTAATGTCTTTTTTTTTTTGCAACAGCATTATTTCATACTCAGCGGTAACTGAATCCCCGCACAATTCCTTCTCCTTCTTGGCTTTCAAAGTAGCTGAGATACAGGGGCTGCCAACCTCGTGTCCACTTTTTTTCCCATCCCAATCCAGGTATTTGAAACTTCTTCCTCAGCACGCACAATCCTCTTGAAGATGGGTGGACTTCAACTCCCAGAATTCCCCAGCCAGAATTCTCCAGGCAGCATTGCATTGCTGGCTGGGGAATTCTGGGAGTTGGAAGTCCACCCATCTTCAAGGGGCCAAGATTTGAGAAACACTGTCCTACACAATCCAGCTTGATGGATTGTGGCACGTTCAACAGAGCCGGTGTCGATAACTTGGAACTGAAGACGCTCGAGAAAAATCATCTTGCCTCTTGTAAAGGATTCGACTTCGTAGCATGAAACTCTGTGGACCCGCTTCGGCAAATTGCCGTGCTAATTAATACAAGGCTCAGAAACATTCCTAATTTACCATTAATATCTACAGCAATCAAAGCCTTGTACCCAGTGGGAACCGGGAGGGAGGGAGGGAGGGATGGCAGAGTCTAAAATCAGTCCGCCGAAAAAGGATGGATGGAGGCTTTAAAAGCAGCTGTTGATTACCAGCTCTTTCTTACGTAGGTGGATGTGTGGGCGAGCGCGTGGGGGAAGCTGGAAAAAAAAAGGACACTGAATTTATTTCTAGAAATGCACAGCAATTTTGGAGGAGGGAGAAGGAAGGGGGTGTCTCTCACCTCCTTGCTGCTCCCACAGCCCCCAAATGGATATTTTTCATGGAAGAAAGGCAAGGAGGTCAAAGGTTGATTGTACAGGGATTGGGAGGGGGTGCAAATCAGGGGGTCTCCTCCAGAGCCAGCAATCTCTGCAGCTTAACCAAGGGGCAGAGGGACACAAGTGGATCTGCTCATGCTAACCTCCTTATTTATTCCTTTGATTTATATAACTACCCATCTCACCACAATATGCCTCTAGCTGGCTGTGTGCAATACAGACGCCTGCGCATCCTGCCAAGATAGGCCATTCCAGCAGTTTTCCCCAGGCTGCAAAATTCTCCCCTGAAAATGCATTTCAGTTCCTAACACCCCCAGACTGCACAATTGAGGGACTGCATCAGCCTGATTGGAGGCACAGTGATGTGAGTTGCACTCCAATAGCAACAAGGAGACAAGCCCATGGCTCTGGTGATGGACAGGTTTGTCATTTGGATATAATTAGGATACTCCAGGCTGAAATTATCCTATTTTGGACACATGATGGGAAGACCCAACTCTCTGGAGAAGGTTCCAACGCTGGGAAAGAAAGAGAAGAAGAAGGCAACCAGCAGGAGGGTGGAGGGAGTCGATTAGAGCAGTGATGGATCCATTGTTGGAAGACCTGAAGGATCAGGTTGGGGACAGATCGTCACAAAGAACATCTATCTGGCTTCTAAGGGTCAACGATGACTTGATGATGGTATGTAATCATCAGTCCAGGAAAGCTATGGTGAAAAGGACATGGTGGGAGGGGATGTTTACTACCTCACACTTTACAAAGCCCCACAGTGGCTTCAAAGACCAGGAGGCCAAAAGGTGAGAGTCTTCTAGTCTTCTAGTCATCCAGTCAGAGCTGAAGAAGCTTCTTGGATGAGAAGCGAAACGTCTTCAAAGAAAAACCAGAGAGTCCAGTTGCCTCCTGGAAAAGCACCTTTGGGATTCTAGTCTTTCATTATGCAGTAATAATAATAATAATAATAATAATAATAATAATAATAATAATAATAATAATAATAATAATAATAATAATAATAATAATAATAATAATAATAATAATAATAATAATAATAATAATAATATTGGAAGGGACCTTGGAGGTCATCTAGTACAACTCCCTGCTCAGGCAGGAAACCCTATACCATTTCGGACAAATGGCTGTCCAGTCTCTTCTTAAAAACTTCCAGTGTTGGAGCATTCACAGCTTCTGAGGCAGGTTGTTCCACTGGTTAATTGTTCTAACTGTCAGGAAGTTTCTCCTTAGTTCTAGGTTGCTTCTCTCCTTGATTAGTTTCCATCCGTTGCTTCTTGTCCTGCCTTCAGGTGCTTTGGAGAATAGCTTGACTCCCTCTTCTTTGTGGCAGCCCCTGAGATATTGGAACACTGCTATCATGTCCCCCCTCGTCCTTCTCTTCATTGAACTAGACCACGGGTCGGCAACCCGCGGCTCCGGAGCCGCATGCGGCTCTTTGAGGCCTTACCTGCGGCTCCGGAGCCTCCTCCGCCATTTTGGCGAGCGCATGCGCGGGCGGGTGCGGGGGGTGCGCGCGCGCAGGTGCGCATGCGCGAACGGCGCGTGCGCGGGGTGCGCGCGCACGCGCGAACGGGGCCGCGCGCATGCGCGGGTGCGCGCGCACGCGCGAACGGGGCCGCGCGCATGCGCGGGTGCGCGCGCATGCGCGAACGCGCGGCTCCCAGCGTTTTTTTTTTTTAAGCTAAATGGGTCCGTGCGGCTCATCCGACGTTTCGGATGGCCGACCCATGAACTAGATAGACCCAATTCCAGCAGCCGTTCCTTATATGCTTTAGCCTCCAGTCCCCTAATCATCTTTGTTGCTCTTCTCTGCACTCTTTCTAGAGTGTACAGCATCCCCGGTTTCTCCCAATGGATCACATCACTTCTTCAGCAGGTGGCACAAAGGGAAACTTCTTCTTCAGAAATTGTTGGAAAACTTCTCCTCCCCCTGGAGAATTTTTTTTTTGTCTGCCAGGAAAAGCAAGGGAGAGCTTCAAAAGACGGCTGTTTTTCTACCTCCTTCTCGTTCTAAAAATTCTTTGGCCTTTTTTTTCTTGCTGATATACTTGAGTTTGCTTTCTTGCTGGAGGTTATTCCGTCAGGCCGAGCCCTCCCTGGATGCTGCTTCTTCCCGGTTTGAAAAACGCAACAGGGAGATTCACTCCCTGTGTTTCCTCGGATTTTAATGGAATCCCTGGGAAGCCAGGGAGGCTGAGGTAATTTCAGACGTAAAAGTCTCGCCTCACAGCAAAAAAAATTTAAAAAATGAAATAAATAAAAATAAAGGATAAGAGGAAAGAAATGACAAAATAATGTTTTGCTCCACCTCTAATGCTGACCCACATACTGTCCCCTACAATAAAAAAACCTCCCCTTTTACAACCCTGAAATCCCTTAATTCAACTGGACAGAGCTGAGAGTTTACTGGCCGGATGCCCTTCCTGATGCCACATGGAGTTCACAGGTTTTTTGTGGGTTTTTTTGCGCCCTAGGAGAGAAATATCTGCCTCGACCTAGAATTGAACTCTCAGTCTTCTTGAGTGGCAGGTGAACCTCTTCACCAATAGCCCACCACGCTGCTCTATATGGACAATACAATATAGGAGATAAAACATTCAGTTAAGATAAATCCGTAATCAAATCACCAGCTTCCAACCAGCCAATGGGGGAAGGCAGATTTGCTTAATGACCACGTGAATCGGTTAACCGTTGCGGCAAGAAAGTTAGTAAAACCGGGTGCAGCTCACTTAACCACCACTTTGCTTAGTAATGGAAATTATAGTTCTAACTGTGGTCGTAAATTGAGGACTGTCTGTATCAATGGCACTGCCACTGCAGGAGAAGAAAGACAACCTCCAGGGCAGTTCACAGGCTAATGTACATACCGCTGAAAGTCACTTTCTGTAAGATGGGCAGCCACACAAATTGGATTAATAACTCCCTTTTTACGACCCTGTAATCCCTTAATTCGGGGTGGAGTCGGGACGACTGGATGGAGCCAGTGATGGGATTCAAATAGGGGAACCACTGGTTCTCTGTGTGGATTCTGCTTCCATTCTGGGCCTGGGCAACAAAAAATTAGCTACCAGTTCTGCCGAAGTGGTGCGAATCGGCTGAATCCCACCATTGGATGGAGCTGAGCGTTTACTGGTCGGATGCCCTTCCTAAGGCCTATGCTGGCCCACATTTTTTTTTCTTTGCGCCCTAAGAGAGAGAAAAACATTCGCCGCTACGTGGGATTGAACTCTCAACCTTCTGAATGATGAACCTTCACCACTAACTAGGCTACCGCGCCACTCACACTTCCCATACAATGGGGCAAGGAAATCAAACGGACATTTTCAACAATTCAGAATCAGAGAAGCTGAGCATCACACCACTACTCCCCAGTTCAAGGGAAAACTACGTCAGGATACCTACAGGTTGCAGTGGTTGCTGTAATCAACTGGATCTTAGTGAATACTTCGGGAAAATATAGCTCAAATGAGTTGCCAGAAAAATTCCTGCTTAATGCGGAAAGCTATTCCAAGATACATTTAGATGCAAATTGAGACTTAAAACTATTTCTTTTCTAGAGATGCAGCTGCTTCTCTCCTCTCTGGGGTAGATCTGCCCATTTCAGTTACCTTATTTCTCCCTCCCTCCCTCCCTCCCTCCCTCCCTTCCTTTATTTATTTTATTGATTTCATTATAATGCGTGTTTTGAGAATTATTATTTTTTTTTTAAAAAAACAACTACACCTATTTTTGCAGGCCTTTTTTTTAACTACAAACATTTGCCAAGCTGCCTAACCAATGTCTATTTTTAATTCTCCACTATGAAGCGTTTTAGCAATTACTTTTTACTAATAAGAGTCAATTTATGTATTTCTTTTAAGAGTCTTGATTTATTTTACCGGTTTGGTTAGTGAAGCTTGCTGCGAAATTTGGAGTACATATTCAGATAAATGATTTGTGCTCCGTGAATTGATGCAAAAAGATAACATTAGCTACAAAAGCTGAAAAAATAAATCCCACCTCTCTCTCTATCCAAATTGTAGAAAAATAGTAATCTGTTTTTCCCTAAAAGAGATGATTCAGACCACTTTGAGGGTGGTTCAAGCATTGCTACACATCCAGAACGAGAAGCATTTCGACCTTCAAACCTAAACTGTACTGAATAATTTGCTGTTGTTATCAGTCACTAAGTTGTGTCCGATTCTTCACAACCCCCATGGACCACAGCAAGCCAGTCCCCCCCTGCCCTCCACTCTTTCCCAGAGTTTGCCCAAATTCATCCCAAAGGTGCTTTTTCAGGAGGCAACTGGACTTTCTTGTTTTTCTTTGAAGACATTTCGCTTCTCATCCCAGAAGCTTCTTCAGCTCTGACTGGATGGTGGGGAATGGAAGAGAATAGAAGAATGCAAATGACCAGCTGTCTGCAAGGAGTATAAATCCTTCCCTTCCCCACCATCCAGTCAGAGCTGAAGAAGCTTCTTGGATGAGAAGCGAAACGTCTTCAAGGAAAAATGAGAAAGTCCAGTTGCCTCCTGAAAAAGCACCTTTGGGACAACACTGACCTGGAGGACTGAGAATCTCCATAGACCGTGCCCAAAGTCATGTTTATTGCATCAATGATACTATCTAACCATCTCACCCTCTGCCAATCTCCTTCTTTTGCCTTCCATCTTTCCCAACATCAGTGACTTTTCCAAGGAGTCCTCGCTTCTCATTACGTGGCCAAAGTATTTGAGCTTCAGCTTCAGTAAATGTCCTTCCAAAGAATAGTCAGGGCTGATTTTATTTAGGAGTACTGAATAAAATAGATCCAAAAAATGTGAACATACACTAAACCAGGGGTAGGCAACCTTGGCTCTTTTATGACTCGTGGACTTCAACTCCCAGAATTCTTGAGCCAGCATGGCTCAGCTTGGAAACCTCTCCCTTTCCCCTCAGCATGGCTGGCTCAGGAATTCTGGGAGTTGAAGTCCACGAGTCATAAAGCAGCCTAGGCCTAGGCCAGGAGTAGGCAACCTTGGCTCTTTTATGACTCGTGGACTTCAACTCCCAGAATTCCTGAGCCAGCATGGGGGAAATATGGCCCCTTTATGACTTGCAGACTTCAACTCCCAGAATTCCTGAGCCAGCATGGGGGAACTATGGCCCCCTCATGACTCGTGGACTTCAACTCCCAGAATTCCTGAGCCAGCATGGCTCAGCTTGGAAACCTCTCCCTTTCCCCTCAGCATGGCTGGCTCAGGAATTCTGGGAGTTGAAGTCCACGAGTCGTAAAAGAGCCAAGGTTGCCTATCCCTGCACTAAACAATTGGACAGCCTGCTCTGGAGCAGAAATGGAACCTTCTGGGAGAAAGCAGAATGTCAGAATATTCCAGAGCCTGTTCTGCTTTTCAAACTGGATTCAACAATCTGTTTCCAAGGGAAACTATCTACCATCACTGATCCCACCAAGGGGGAGCGATGCACTGCCAAAGAATTTAGGAAAGCCTAGAACATAGCTGGACAATCAGCGTGATGCAATGTTTTTTTTCCTATGGACAAATAATTCTATTTTGACGTCGACATATTTTTGGTACAGCGGCACTCAGCTCTTGCCCGTCAACATGTATTAACGGGAAGAAATGCCAGTGGAGTTGATAGCGCCTCCAAATCTTAAGGAACGGCACAGAGGAATTATTTTTTATTGTATTGAATGTAATGGCACCAAGGTACTACATCAGAGGTCTCCAAACCTGGCGAATTTAAGATTTGTGGACTTCAACTCCCACCGTTCCCCAGCCGGCCCTAGTTCTCTATATTGTGCATATCCATAACTTTCAGGGGTAGGCGATGTAACAGCCTGTGGCTGTTAATGAGCGACAATTTTTAATGGTCATAACCCGCAGGAGAAAAGATCACAGATTCTGGGACTTATCATTTAAAACTGAACTGAAGTGCAATCCTTTAAACTGCACACACCATCATGGTGGAAGAAAGAAAGCCTCAGAACGCATTACAAATACTCCTTCCTCAAAGTTAGGGAACGCCTCCTCTCATCTGTAAATCTTATTTGCTTTCTACATCTTCCACCAAGAAAGAGACAGGTTTTCCTGCCTTCTTTTTTTTTGTTTTATGCTGTTTTTATTTTAATTCAAATTGGTTGCTTAAATGATTTCATATGTTACCATGTATGAGGCCCAGTCACTATGTTGAGTGGGTAGCAATACAAGTGCAAGAAAGAAGAAAATACAGAAGGAAGGTAGGAAGGAAGGAAGGAAGGAAGGAAGGAAGGGAGGGAGGGAGGGAGGGAGGGAGGAGGGAGGAAGGAAGGGAGGGAGGGAGGGTGGGAGGGAGGGAGGGAGGGAGGAAGGAAGGAAGGAAGGAAGGAAGGAAGGAAGGAAGGAAGGAAGGAGGGAGGGAGGGAGGGAGGGAGGAAGGAAATATGTTTAAACCAGGCTAAATTTACTATCCAGCTACACATTACCATTTTGTACTCTTCCTTCAATATGTTGACAATAGACCCTACTTTTACGTTGGAAGCTCTATACCAGTGGTGGTGAACCTATGGCACGGGTGCCAGAGGCGGCACTCAGAGCCCTCTCTGTGGGCACGCGCGCCGTCGCCCCAGTCCTAGGCCTTCAGCTGGGTTTTATAAAACCTTTTCGCTTTAGGCCTCCACCGCCGTGTGCAAAAAAAAAAAGGTTCAATCAGTCAATTTCAACTTCTCGTGGGGAAAAAAAAGATCTTGCAAAGTTGGAATTGATTGATTGAACTTTTTAGTCCCACCCAGTCTGCCATTACCACCGCAGCCACGCCCAGCCAATGGGCCACGCCCACCCAATGGGCCACACCCAGCCAATGGGCCACACCCACCCGGCACTCGACGATGCATAAGTGGGTTTTGGGTTGCAGTTTGGGCACTCGGTCTCTAAAAGGTTCGCCATCACTGCCCTATACAGAGATGATGACGTTTGCTTCCTAACAGAGTGAAGACAAACTTCTGCAAAAAATATAATCGCTACTTCGCTATTGATCTCCCTAAGCCAATTATAAGTGTGTATAACAAAACTGGGCCACCGTAATGCCAGGTAATACATGTGGCAGAGTCACACCATGAAAACACACTATTATCCTTCTGGTTGGAGAATTCTCTGCGCACTGTTTCTGGGACGTGCAAACTTTGGCTTATTATTATATTATTTGCTATTATCTGTCACTGTTTACAGGTCACTCCTGTCCAAGCAACTAGCGGGCTACACAACCAGTAGAAAGCAGGGTTAAAAACAATAGCAGGGTTTTGTTTTTTTTAAAGCAAATGATCAAGTCCAGCTCCGAAGGGAATAAATAGATGACCTTCAGGGAAAGAGGGAAGATCCGTTACCAAAGCAACACAAAGGAAACCGCTTTGAGTCCAGATGATGGAGGAGCATTGCAAAAATATCTCAGACACCCCCATAGTTCAAACGAACATAAAAGAGGGAGGAGGACAATCAGACTTGTAAGATTATGTTATTATATGTCTAAAGAAAAGCACAGGTAGTCCTTGTTTAGTGACCACAACTGGGACTGGCAACTCTGTTGCTAAGTGCCATGGTTGCCATGCAGAAAATCACGTGATCACCCTGGCCTTATGACCTTAAGTTTCCATTCGGTTGTTAAAGGATAACAACTGCGGATAAGCAAAACATCATGTCACTGCAAGCTAGGATTGTACTTCTGCAATCTCTACTAACTCTACTTGTTGGAAGCCTCCTGTGAAGCACTCAGGTGGCGATCATGTGACTGTGGGACACTGTGATTGGTCGTTGAGTTCAAGGGCTGGTTGCCAAAGCTACGCCCTTGTAGCTTGGAATGGTGGCTAAACAAAGCAGGCCGCAATCAAGGAGGACCTGTAGTTTTCAGCCTTCCATGGAGTCCATTTCCAAAAATACCACTGGAAGCTAAGATTGCCACAGGCTATCACACTTGGGCCATGTCAGGCAAAGTGGCTTACTCAAAAAGTTAATCACGTTGGGCGTCGTCAGCAGAAAAAGGAGAAAGGGACTTGCTGTTGGCCGGACAATATAAAGGAAGACACAGATGACCATGGTGAAGCTGAAGGAGGCAGTAGAAGACAGAAGGGCATGGAGAGTGATCAAAGGTTGGACATGACTGAATGGCCGACAACTATGACAGAGTCTATTTCCTGGTCTGGTCTGCCTTGTAGGGCTTATGCATCTAGACCTGGGGAATAACATGGTCCTCCATCTCAACCATTAACCACCCCTAGAAGAATCGTATTTTAACAGCTCACTGAAAGCTTTATTAAAAAAAAGAGAAATCCAAATATCTTGAGGCTGGGCTGGAGCAGAGAAGGAGGGGAGACTCTTAAGAAGGTTTGACAACTGAGTAGAGGGATCTCCAGCAAACCTTTCCATTTTGCTTCCATTCAGCCCAGAAATGACGCATCTCAACTATATCCAGGCTGTAAGCCACAGATTGATACCGTGACTGTGTGACAAAAGCTAAAATTTTCAGAGGATAATATTCTCTTGAACTATATACCTGGTACATTGAATTTGACAACTGGACAACATAAGTGGATTCTCCATGCCTTTACTATGACTAAAAAAAACTGATATTGCAACATTGGGAAGATAAATGTCTGGTCTCTTTCACTCAATGGACTGAAGACCTGATTATGCTGTCTTGGGCTACTTATAAAAGTAATAAAGGCAGGATAAAATACTAATAAATGAATGAATAAATAAATAAATAATACATATGCTTCCCACCTATGAGTTGATTGCCTATAGACAAGGACTTGGTATGGACAAGTGTAACTCATTTATACAAAAATACAGTAAGCTTAAAAAGAAAGTTATAGAAATTGTTAGAAATATTATTGAGAAATATTTGCATAAAAGTAAAGGTTTCCCTGTTCAGTTGTGTCTGGCTCTAGGGGGCGCTACTCATCTCCGTTTCTTAAGTGAGGGAGCCGGCATTGTCCAAAGATGCTTCTATGGTCATGTGGCCAGCATGACTATACACCAAGGCACACGGAACACTGTTACTTTCCCACCAATTTAGCATCTGCATGCTTTCAAACTGCTAGGGAAACAGGAGCTGGAGCAAGGAACGGGAGCTCACCCCGTCGTGGGTGCTCGGGTCTCAAACCTGGACGATCACAAGTTCAATGTCTTTAACCATTGAGCCAATAGGAAAGTATATTTAGAACTGTAACTATCAACTGATATAATGATATAGTTTGTTTTTTCTCTTGTGTTTTTTTTTAATTTTTAAGCACTTTTTATGCCTTGTTTTTGTATGTACATACATTATAGCCAAATTATAGCTATATTTGAGCTTTTGTTTGTTTTTATTTTTCTGATCTTTTTTTAAAGCATTTTTTTATAAAAAAAAAAAAGTATGAGTGTCCTTTCCCCCCTCCAGTCCAACTCCTCCTCCCCCAAAGTGGAGACACAACTGTACTGGAGATACCTCACTCAGTGCTACGGAATGATCTCTCCAGTAGCTTCATACAGATTGTGCCCAGGAGAAGAACCATACTCTGAAGGCAGAGAGGTTGCTTCTCTCCTTGATTGGTTTCCATCTATTGTTTCTTGTCTTGCTTTCAGTTGCTTTGGAAAATAAATTGACCTCCTCCTCTTTGTGGGAGCCTCTCAAATACTGCTATCAATGTCCCCCCTAGTCCTTCTTTTCTCTAGACCAGCCAAAGCCAAATTCTGCAACCATTCTTCATATGTTTTCGTCTCCAGGCCTTAAATCATCTTAGCAGTATTCCAGTATTTGTGAGGCTGCCACAAAGAGGAGGGGGTCAACCCTATTCTCCAGAGCACCCAAAGACAAGACAAGAAACAATGGGTGGAAGCTAATCAAGGAGAGAAGCAACCTGGAATTAAACTTCCTAACAGTGAGGACAATTATCCAGTGGAACAGCTTACCTTTAGATGTTGTGGGTGCTTCATCCCTGGAGGTTTTTAAAAAGAGACTGGACAGCCACTTGTCTGAAATGGTATAGGATCTCCTGCTTGATCAGGGGTTTGGACAGAAGATCTGCAAGGTCCCTTCCAGCTCTATTCTGATTCTGCAGCTCAGCCTTTCTATCCCCACACTTGGAACTGGCCACTCAGCTAAGAGAACCATTATAACATAACTCTTCCTCCTTCTACCTCTTGCAACCACCACAGCAGAATGCCACGGTGAATGGTACTGAAAGTAGCTGAGAGATCTAGCAAGCGTGGCGGTCCTTGGTGCTGATGATATTACCCAGTTTGGTAATGAAACGTTTGCAAGAAAATTACCCAGTTCAGAGAGCTCCAAGGACCCCATAGTTCAGTCTTGAGCTACAGCAAGATCTGTCAGTCCTGAGCTACTAGCAAGATCTGTCAGTACTTTCTCCCAGACCAGAAGAACCGTGCTTCCACTACTATAGACCCATCAGAGGTGATCTACAAGAGCAAGGAATGCAGTTTCCATTGATGCTAAACAGGTGACTGTCAAGCAGTGAAGCTCACGCACACTTTATTCAAAATTCAGCTCATCTCTTAACTTGTTGTAACGGTCTAATTTGGAGGAGTGGCTATCTGCTATTCACAAATGGCCATTAAATAAAAAAGCACATTATTCGGTCCTTGTTATGCCATTTTGCAATGTCTTTATGTCATCATTGATGCAAAGGATGAAATTTGTGATCATTTGCCTTGTGAATAAGGCATAAATCATAATGAAAATTTGGCCCGTGAAGATGAGGTTTCACTGTATTCCAAAAAGCCTGAAGGGGAATTTCAGGTTTTGTGTCCATGAATTTTCCGTCCATTCTTCATCAAAGGGGCTTCCAAACACTCCAACACAAAAAGCTGAACTGCAATCCATCCAGTTACACCATATCTTCTGACCTGGACAATAACACACCTGATTGCAAAATTAACCCACTGTCTTCTTCTACACAATTCATCAAACCGTATACAATGGCCAAATGACCTGGATGTCCACAACGTGCAAAGGCAAAATCTGATCCAAAATTTGGCTTAGCATGTTGTATGAACACCGTATCTAAATTATTCAGCTCACCCCTACCCACATAAGAGACTTCTTATAAGCCATATTCCATAAATGTCCACAGTTAAGGAAGTAATAATCTTGAGTAAGGAGAACAATTAAAAAAAAAGTTGATTTTAAGAAGAAGAAAAAATGGATGTGACATCATGTTATTGGTGTGCCTATACTAACTCATCAAACAAATCATTTTGAAATCTGGCTGATGCTGCCAAAAAGAGAGCAAGGATATACAACTTGGAAAGTTGTATTAAATCAAATTATAGCTCTGACTCACAAACTACTCTCTTCTAACTGGACTGGAAATAGATCACTAAGAGTGTCACACTTAAGTAGCGGCCACACTTGGAATCCTGCATCCAGATCTGGTCACTACAATATAAAAAAGATGTTGAGACTCTGGAAAGAGTGTAGACAAGAGCAACAAGAATGATTAGGGGGATGGAGACTAAAACGTACGGAGAACAGTTGCAGGAATTGGGTATATTTCTAGTCTAGTGAAAAAAAGGACTAGGGGTGACTTGATAGCAGTCTTCTGATATTTGAGGGGTTCCTACAGAGATGAGCAGGTCCAGCTATTTTCCAAACACCAAAAGACAAGACAAGAATCAATGGATGCAACTAACCAAGGAGAGAAGCAACCTAGAACTAACAAGAAATTTCCTTCCAGTGAGAACAATTAATCAGTGGAGCGGCTGAAAAGCAACGGCCACTTTGCAACTGTAGAACATGTGTGCAAATAAAATCACAGCCTTGAGCAAACTGCACATTGCCCTCTCAACTATTTTTCTTCCCCTCCTTCCTCGCAGCACGGTTTTCCCTTCCCTTCATCAAAAATTTGCTAATACAGTTGCAAAGAGAAAACGCCACGATTAATCGCTGTGGGGGTTAATGCAAGCCCCCAAACTCTGAATCTCTTCCATAAACCAGAATTTTGCAGATGAGATAGCTTGAAAACCCTATTAAAAATAAAATGGGCGTTAACCGGTGGTGGTTAACCTTTAACGCAAAGGCAGGGCTGTGCCACAGATGGAAGATAAAAGGCAGAAAGGGAGATTTAGAGCAGAGGAAGTGAGAAAGAGGGTAAGGACAGGTGTTCTCCAACTGGCAGATCTATACACCTGGTCAGACAACGATCCTAGAAAGCTGAATCACCCTGGAGTTGTGCAAGTTGCAAACCAGCTGTGACTTGAAGCCCAGAGTTGCTCATCCATCAGAGCGAGAAGCATCCCATTCTGGAAGTTATACAAGTGGTCCTTGACGTACGACCATTTATTTAGCGACTGTTCCAAGTTACAACGCTGCTGGGGGGAAAAATGACTCGCACTTACAACTCTCACAGTGACTGTGATTTGGGGACTTGGCAACTGGCGTATATCTGTGACCGTTGCAGCATCCATGGTCACGTGATCACCAACTGAGCTTCCGACAAGCGAAGTCAATGGGGGAAGCCAGATTCACTTAACGACGGTGGCATAAATGTGTAACATCAAAGAGACAATCCCACGATGACTATCATCATCATCATAAAGTTGGAAGGGACCTTGGAGGTCTTCTAGTCCAACCCCCTGCTCAGGCAGGCAACCCTATACCATTTCAGACAAATGGCTGTCCAGTCTCTTCTTAAAAACCTTCAGTGTTGGCGCATTCACAGCTTCTGAATGACCACATGGTTTAGTGACCGAGGTGCTGATCCCAATTCTGGATGTAAGTTGAGGACTACCTGTATAGTCAGCAAAATGTGCTACCTTTAGATAAATAGGGACGCAAAAGACCAGGCATGCAAATGTGAGTTTGCAAAAGAAAAATTGGGGCCAATATTTGGGGCTATCGACTTTAGCCTTGCAAGGGCAAGTTTATTTACAGAAGAATTTCTTTTATTTATTTAATAATTTCTTTTATTTAGGAGCATTCTAGGTTCCTCAGATGAGAGTCAGGTTCATAACCACCTCTGAGGAGGAGAGGTGTGCACTAAAAATGGAAGAACGGGAATGTTTCTGAATGCGTTGAATCTGCTGCTGTTTGCTTCAGCAATCTAAGCCTGGCCATGCTGCTCTTATTAAAAAATAAGAAATCAGAAATGGTCTTCCCTCAGCTGCAAACCCAACCCAGAGTTTTCCCTCTTTGTCCATTTTCCACCTCTCCTGCCGATGGTCAAGCTGGACCTCACACCTCCCCAAGACCTCCTCTTGGGAGGTCCACTATTATAAATGCCAGGCCGGCCAGCTGGCCAAAAATAAATAAATAAAACAGAAACACAGCAGACTTGTCCCAAAGAACACTAAAATCATGCCTTATTTGCGCAAAGAATTTTCTTTCCGAAATCAAATATGTCAGGGATTAAAAACCCTGCATTCGCTGCTACGGGGAAGAAGGTGGGCGGTTAATTCAAGATGAAATGGTACTTATGTCCCATATGCAACCCAGGAGCAGAATGTCCACGTTTCTCACCAACTGGAAGAATTGGGGGCACGGTTCCTCTGTAAAACAGGGTCCCCCCTCCCCACACAAGCATTGGCAGATCATTTCCAGTGCAAGAGATTCTCCCTTGGCTAATGACTCTCTTTGCAACCTGGCACAATCTGGAGCTCAGCTTTGGGGGGTGGGGGGAAACCCAGCTCCCCTTCTTCCTGAGTCTTCCTTCAAGCCAACTCAGCCACATGAAGGCTACTTCCTAAATGTGCAAGGCTTCGCAGCATTTTCTTCCAAAGACTGCACAGCCTAAAAGGGAGCGTCATCTGAGCATATCGAATGCTCACAGCTTAGGGCAAAACACCCAGCCGGTCTTGACCCCTTTTAAGTCTCAAAAGCAGAAAACATCTGGGAAAGGCATTTTCTCATTTTGGGCAAGGCGCTGAAGCTCAGCCTGTTATAGGCAAAGCGTAGAGCGTAAACATTTTTCCAGGATACAAATGGCCTGTTCCAAAACTCCAATCCAAACCAGCAAAGATAATTTCAAGAATTCCTTCACTGAAAGAAGCTACTTCTCATACATTATTTGGAAATGAATCTCTGGAGTTATTTCCGTTCCTGGTTCCCAAATGTTCAGAAAAAGGCAGAGACAAACAACAAACAAACAAAAAAACCTTCAAGTGATTTAAAAAAAACAAAAACGAGAAAGGGACCAATCAGACTCTCTTAATTCCCTAGCAGTTTTCAGATTTCCAGGCAAACCCAGTTTTGGATCCTACATCCTGAAGCTTTGCAAAAATTTCTCCCAAGTCAGTTGCAAAGGCTTTCATAGGACTGATCCCCTAAGTGATGCTGCATTCATTGGTGGAAGGAAAAAGTTATCAATTTCATCGCATCAATAGCAACCAGGTTTTACTCCAAAGCAGGGATGCAAATTCCTTATGTGTCTAATCACACTTGGCCAAATAAAGGATTCCGTTAATTCAATTCAAATAGCAAACGCAGCACAAATGAAACCGTGGTATATGAGGAAATGCAACATTTAGAGAGATTCCTGCCTGTTTCTCGTCTTTCCTCGTCTTTCTTCTTGAGTGTTCACACTGTCATCTTTTCCCGAACAAGAAGCTTCAGGCTACTGCTATATCTGACGTGAAAGCACAGTGGGGCTGCCTTCCTCCTCCTCCTCTTCCTCCTCCCTCTTCCTTCTTCTCTGCCCAGAACTGATTTTTCCTTTCTTCTAGATATCCAGGAAATGACACTTAGTAATTACCACAATCATAATTTATGACTTTCCCTTCCAAGATCTACCACGATGGTTGAAAGCAGAACCAGCTGCTCTTTGCAAAATAAAAAATAAAAAAATCTCCTCAATATGGACCAAGGTTTTTTGTTTTTATAGAAAGCATCCCTGGATCCACGGGGTTTACCCCATGGAAGAAGACCAAAGCTGCAAGGAAACACCAGCGCTTCCTCGCACTCGCTTCATTAACGTGCACATCAAAACTCTGTTCATGGTCTCATTCCCATCACAATACTAGCTCAACAGCCTCATTCATTTTTTTATGATTTTTTTTTTAAAACCCTTCCTCCCAAACTATGTACTTGAGCGGGATTTCAGCTCAGTTTGGAAATAATTGAGCTAATGAATGCTCTTCTTTCATTCCACCTTGTAAAAGATTTTCAAAGCTTAAACAGAGAAGACCGACGTGGAATGAAACTATACAGTAAATGCAACTGCTAGCTCAACAATAAACTCTCCTGAAAAGCCGTTATTTAGAGGAAGCGCCTTAGTACAGATCCAGCCTTAAAAATGCTTAATATAATTCAGATTCTTTTACTACCTTATCATGAGTGCTCTGTAAATCACCTCGCTCCTCTTGAAGAATTCAACAATGCAGTTTGGGACTACAATTCAGCGCACATTAATCAAGAGGTAACCACCAAAGATCAGGGTGTTTCTTTTGAGCAAATGTGCGAAGGGTTATATAACTGAAAGACAGTATAATCACGAGAAGGAGAAAGCCTCTGTGGGACTATTTCTCTGTTCGACACGCATAAGGAAAGCAAAATGTCCCCCCAAAAATGGGGGAAAGCAGAGGAGAAGACAGAAAAAGGAAGAAAAAAAAACAACCCACAATGTGGGATGCCAAGATAAAGTCTAAAAGCCAGGATCGGAGAGAGAACCGTAAAAGAATAAAAACATTTGCCGGTGATATCTAGGAGAATAAAACTGTTCCTCTTCCCCAACAAGAAGTTAGATACCAGGAAAATCCACCCAAAGGACAGGTCCTCTACCGATGCTTCCAAGACCATCTATATTTAGGCAACAGCAAATAAATCACTCCGGCTCCAAATACAGGGCAGCGTTTCCTTGGAAAGGAAACACTTGACAAAAAGCCAAACGGATCCACTCTGGCTGAGGCTGGCCACAGAACGTGACACCATCTCACTAGGGTTCAGTGGTGGACGTTGTCCAAAGGCCCACCCCGACGACACCAGTGAAAAAGTGAAGGAATCCCCTTCCTCCTTCTCACAAGGAAGGACATGGCATTAGGCCAGCGACCCATAAAGCTGTTGCCAGCTAGCCCCTCAAAAGAAAAGAAAAGACAACAACAACCCCCAACAACTGAAGCAACTGAGTTATCCTACGCAAGGGATCCTTACACGGGCTGATCAGGAGAATTCACCCTTCTATTTCAGCCCCCTTTGCACAATCATGGTTTGTGAATGGAATACACTGAATTCCTCTCCTGTCCGAACCCCACCATGTCCGAACCCCAAAAGGCATCAAGAACAAGCCAAGCCTTTCCCCCCCACCAGCTTTCCCTCCCCTATTAACACCCCCCCCCCCAGATCTGCCTCCCTCCCAGAGAGGAGCTGCACCCACAAGGAAAGCCGAATCAGACCGGAGAAGCACACATCCAAGCCAGCAAGCATGCCGTGTTCACCCACTGCACAAAGAGAAGCACCCCCTCTTTCCTTCAACCCAGCACCCCTTACACTGGGCAGATAACGAAAAGGCAAAGGAGGAGTCTGGGTGGGGAGACAGGACCAGACAAAAGCCGTCCACGATGGCTTCTACCCCTTAAAATAAAGGCGACTGGAGAAAGACGACTTACGTTGATTTGGGGCAGTTTCCCTGCTGTCATTATACACAGCAGCGGTTGGGCTGTGCACGGAAGACCAGATCCGAAGGAAAATCTAAGCACATCCTGAACAGACAGAGAAGAACGTGGGGACAGCCGGAATGCGGCTTTTAAGACCCTTAAGAGGAAAGCGTCTCTCTTAGCTTCCAATGGACCGACTCTCCTCCCCCCAACACGCATGCACACAACCACACAGAGAGAGAGAGAGAGAGAGAGAGCCCCTGCAGACAGAAAGAGTAGGACATTGTGAAGCCAGCTCTCTACTCACTGCCTGAAACGGGGGGGAATCAGCAGCAAATCCTCATGGGTTCTGCTTCTCCTCCTCCGTGGCAGAAAGAGTTCGTTATCTAGCTTTTAATTCCAGGACAGTAAACACCAGACCAAAATATTGTGGAGATTTCCCATCACTACCACTGCTCCGGCATGTGAAATTCAAAACCTAGCTGGTGAGGAGGAGGAGGAGGAGGAGGAGGAGGAGGAGGAGGAGCGGGGGGGGGGAGTATGCTATAAGGAAAGACCGATCAGGACAGGAAAGAGTGATCCAGGATGGCGATAAGAATAATAAATAAAATTAAAAGAGCAAGGAGTGTCATCTACCCCATCTTTTGAAAAGAGGCAGCTTTCAAGCACACCATCTGCGGATTTTGCACCTGGATTTGGCACCGATGAGGCAGAAATGGGGAAATGTGACAGGTTATTTTCCTTCCCCTGAAGCAGCCTAAGAACCGGGAAGGAAGCAAAATGTGGTTTTGTGATCTCAAAAAAAAAGGACGGAGAGCTTAAAAGCACTGGATTGCAGCTAAGGAGAAATGGATTCCTCCTTTCTCCCTCCCCTTTCCCCCTCTCCTCTCCCCCCTCCCCCCTCCCCAAACCACACAGTGATACAGGAGTTGCTATGATACACTCAACAGCCTCCTGCTTGGAAATGGCAGCCAATAATTTTAAGGCTGCTTTAAGAAAGCACTCAGCCGTTGAACGGTTCCAGCTGCAACATGCATGCAGCCTTAGTTATTAGCCCGGCTCTTCAGCTCTCGCATTGCTGTACTGGGAGAAAATCTTTGCCAATTCAGCATCAGGTTCTGCTTACGGTTCAGTTCACCCTTCCCTTCCGTAGCCCCTCTGACCTAACAGAGGCAGGGTGTACCAAAAGCAGGTTAAACGGCTTTGGGAAGGAGTGCTCAACAGAATATGGGGGTCCTGGACTTATCCAACGGAGCAAATGTCCAATTCTGGAGCCCTTTCCAGGGCCAGAAAGCAGAAACGCAAGTCTGCAGGAGAGTTCAGGGAAGATTTGAGCTCCAGCTGCCTCAAGGGTTAATTTCCAGGGTTGTGTTCCCCTGTTGCAAAGAGAAGATAACCAAATTTGGTTCCTTGGGCATGGTTTTTCCCAATTGCAATGGATGGCTGTGAAAGTTGGACCATAAGAAAGGCTGAGCGCCAGAGAATTGAGGCCTTTGAACTCTGGTGCTGGAGAAGACTCCTGCGAGTCCCCTGGACTGCAAGGCGATCAAACCGGTCAGTCCTAGAGGAGATCAACCCTGACTGCTCCTTAGAAGGCCAGATCCTGAAGTTGAAACTCAAGTACTTTGGCCACCTAATGAGAAGGAAGGACTCACTGGAGAAGAGCCTGATGCTGGGAAAGATGGAGGGCAAGAGAAGAAGGGGACGACAGAGAATGAGGTGGCCGGATGGAGTTACTGAAGCAGTAGGCCTGAGCTTAAATGGACTCCAGAAGATGGTAGAGGACAGGAAGGCCTGGAGGAACGTTGTCCATGAGGTCGCGATGGGTCGGGCACGACTTCGCAACTAAGAACAACAACATAAATTTGGACCACCAAATTTCCAATTCCAAATGAGTGGATTTGGTCTTCAGGGGATTCACGATCTTTACAGATGGCCTTTAACTGGCTGGGATTTGACATACGCCTCCTTTAAGAAAGCCTCGATTAACTTCAGGAATACTTTCTTTAGGCCAAGGAGAGGATTTGGAGTCTGTTGAAACAGGAGGCTGTGCAAAGCTCCCCACCAAATTTCATCCACCCTCGGAGTATTCTGCCATTGCCACTCGCCCTAATAGTTAAACAATAAAAGTACAGAGCTTCTTCAGTCATTGTCAAAACCAAAATCTAGTTCATCCACTGTTTTTCAATCGTTGTGGCCTCTTTGAAACTCAAGTTAAAATTTGCCACAGGAGCTGGCAGTTTGCAACAATCCAAGAGCTTTAAAATTTCAACTCCCATGTTCCTTTGCCGTTCCTGGTCCTGCTGACTGAGGATGATGGAGGTCAGGAGCCAAAGTGTAGGAAAGGCCGCAAGCTGTTTCCCGCACACAAACATTCCTTGGCCCAATTAAGACTCTGCTTTTCCTCATGCGAACACCCTCGTTTTCCATTTGCAGGCAGTTGAACAGCCTGTGTAAAACCCTGACAAGTTGGCTACTTGTGCTGCTTAAAGCACAGAACAAAGACCAAGAGAGAAAGAGAAATCTTTATAGAAGTGTCGCTCACAGAGAAGTATCTAAGTACAGAGAGTCCTTGACTTACGACCATAATCCAGCCCAACATTTATGTTGCTAAGGGAGGCATTTGTGAAGCGAGTTTTACCACAGTTGTTAAGGGAATCCCTGCAGTTACTAACACGGTTGTTAAGTGAATCCGGATTCGCCCGTTGACTTTGCTTGTCAAAAGGTCGCAAAAAGGGAATCGCGTGACCCCGGGGACACTGCGACCGTCATAAATATGAACCAGTTGCCAAGCAGCCGAATTTTGATCCCGTGACCCTGGGGATGCTGCAATGGTCCTAAGTGTCAAAAAGTGTCATAAGTCACTTTTTTCAGTGACCTCGTAACTTCAAACGGTCACTAAATGAACTGTTGTAAGTCGAGGACTACCTGTATCATAGAAGGTATCTTACTCTCAAGTAAGAGAAGCAGCACACCTGCCTGTAACCTTCAGCCAATCTGTTAAATCTAATTTAACATACCGGAGATCATCCCGATTTTGCTGAAATGCCTCCCACACAATCCTCCTTCCCAAGCGATCGCTGAGGTGTAAAAAAAATGACAGACCCCCCTACACACACAGACATACTTAGTGAGTTGCCAACCAACACGATGCTGACGCTAGCACTGATTCATCACCAAGCACAACCTTAAAACAATATTTTGGGACAAACACGTTCAGCACTAACGTTACGGACAGAGGTAATGTTCCGAGATGCCCCCTTCAGTTCCTTCTCCCAACTCCTTCCCAGCTCTGACCGTCTCTCCATCAATCCAAGATTCCCCATGCTGGCTGGGGAATTCTGGGAGTTGAAGTCCACAAGTCTTAAAAGTTGCCAACTTTGGAGAACCCTGTCCTAAGGTCACGCTAATTTGTCTAATTTGCCATTTGCCATTTGGTATAGGGTCTTCTGCTCAAGCAGGGGATTGTCCCTAGAAGACCTCCAAGGTCCTTTCCAACTCTGTTATTCTATGTTAAATTCTACATTCTATGTTAGTAAATATGGGGGCAAGAAGAGAGAGATACTACTTAAATATTTTAAAAAGGTCTACAAGAAGCCCAGATCTTTGGCAATTCAAGCTGTAGCTTCTATTACAATAGAACAGTTGTCAAATCCTTAAGCAATAATTGTTATTATCAACAGCATCCGGCCATAGACAGATGGGTGATTCCCATCTCTTTAGGCACACGAGCTTCTCTCCTTCCTTCTGACTCTTAACAGCTTCTTATCTGTTCTTTATTTATTTCCAAATGCCCTTATTTGAAACTGCAGAAAATTCAGGCTGGTTCCCGTGTTCACCACCATCTTCCCAACACAAAAGCAAGAAGAAGAAAAAAGTTGGAAATTGAAGTAACCACCTCAAAGGATCTCTATTATCTTGCTTTATATATTTATAAAACGCATTAGAAATTTATGAAAATGAAAATTAAAAATGTGCATTTAAAACCTCCCCTTCCATTTGTGCCCACCGCTATTAAGCACAGTTTAATAATTTATACTTTACTTTAAACATTGGTGATTGTTGTTAGCTTGTATTTAAAATCCTAAAAAAAAAAAAAAAAAAAAACAACCACCCTCTTCCAGATGCTTAAATCTGCCCTGCTCTGTGATATACTGTCTATAGGGGAGCCATTCCTGGTTGAATCTGGTTAGACTTATATTTAAGGCAGCCCTGATAATTTATATCAGCAGAGTGATAATGTGGAAATATTTGCTCTGCAGCAACACCGGGGAGATATTTTTGAAATATTTCAAAAGGAAAAGGCAAACTGGAGGAGAGGCATACCACCCACAATAATACCTTCACTGCACCCCACGTGGTTTTCCTTGTGCACCCCTGCTACTCTGAATCTTTTCTCATATGTTTCCTCTTTTAGCAGAAAAAATTAGCCGGTATCTTTTATCTGGTGACACGCAATTCATCTTTTGCTTATCTGGTAAGACGCATTCAGAACTTCTGTTCTGAATTAAATCAGTGCCACAGTGTCAATCTGGGCACCAGGTTACTTTTGCAAGTGGTCAAGATTTGCATCTTACTCCCTCCTCCCCCTTCTTTTTATTTTAAAAAGGATGAAAAAGGAAAGCGTTTTTAAAAAAAATCAAAACCCTCCACTATTTTTTTTCCCCCCTACTGATCTGGGAAGGTGTAAACTTGCAACAGCAGCTGGTTGCATTTTCTGCCTATTGAGGCAGGTAGCCCCAGAAGGCAAGGAAGGATGCTGGGAGATTGGGGATTCAAGTCACACTGTCAAGGCAACAGAATCAAACACAACCCACACACACCACTTTGCTAGTGCCCAGTCCCACGATTCTGCCTCAAGCTGTTCACCATTTTCCCTCTCCTTCGGCATCTCTCATGCCAACAGCCACCCAGTGCAACTTCTTGTAGCCTTTCCTTGAAGAGGCGTTTTGGGAAGTACTGTTAAGGAACAGCTCATCTTAAGCCCCGAAGGATCAGAAAATGGGATATTCAATATACTTACACACACACACACACACTTACATAGATATGCTTACTATGTACACAGTGTACCTTACCAAGAGTTTAAGTACTGTTCTTTTACATCAGATCGTTTTCATAGACAGACGATAGATAGATAGATAGATAGATAGATAGATAGATAGATAGATAGATAGATAGATAGATAGATAGATAGATAGATAGATAGATAGATAGAGAGATAGATAGATAGATAGATGAGAAAGAGAGAGAGAGAGATTAGATTAGATTAGATTAGATTAGATTAGATTAGATTAGATTAGATTAGATTAGATTAGATTAGATTAGATTAGATTAGATTGGATAGATAGATTATATAGGAGATAGATAGATAGATAGATAGATAGATAGATAGATAGATAGATAGATAGATAGAGATAGATGATAGATAGATAGATACAGACAGACAGACAGACAGACAGATAAAATAGATAATCTATAGATCTCGCTCTCTCTCTCAAAATGATCTGATGTAAAAGAACAGTACTTTAACTCTCTCAGTAATGTATGTATACACACACACACACACACAAAATCCACCACTAATCCTGCCTAAAAGAGAATCTAAAGAAAGCCACTTAACCTGACTACTGAATCCAAAAGGTGACTAGAGTGTCTGGATTCACACAACCGGCTAACCGCAACCCTCCCTTCATCCAGGCAACCCAAGCTTAGCAGCGAGCTCTAACGCAGTTCCCCACCCGCCTGGGATGTCGTGCCAAAGCAGCTGCGGGGCGGCCGGGCTCAGCCGGTCTGCATGCAGCACGTGCGCACGTCCCTCTGGAGATACGTGTGCATGCACGCTCCCGTGTACTATGCAGACATGCACGCACGCCCGGCGGAGTTTACCACGGGGGGGGGGAGGCTCCAGATCCCCGAAGGCGAGGCAGGAGGAGGACCGCGGTGCCCTCCGCCTCCGCCCCCCCCCCGCCTGAACCCCTCGGCGACCCCCAAGCCCCCCACCCGTCCGGCCCGAGGGGGGACCCGGCGGAGGCGAGCGAGGCAGAAGATACCAACGTCATAAGCTCACAGCGAGGCCATGTTGAATCGCGCGGCTGCTCCGAGCCCCCTCCGCGAAGCCAGGCCCCGCCGCGGCGGACCCCCGGCGGCTCCCCCTGGCCAGCTGGCGGACGGACCGACGGACGGACGAGCGGGCGGACGGACGGACGAGCTCTCGGGGCGCCCGGCGTCGGGCGGGCTGCCAGGGACGGGGGCGGCTGATGCCGGGGGTGGGCTGGGGGTCTGCCTCCTCCAGCCCCGAGCCCGCGGAGGCGCGCGGGGGGGAGCGGGCACCGGTAGAGCAGGGCAGGGCAGCCCTGGGGCGGCGGGGGGGACAGCCGAGGGGAGACCCGCGCCCCCTTCCCGTCTGGTGGGGCTGCCTGGCTGCCTTCAGCGGGTGCCCAGGAAGAACATGAGGATCACGTTGACCAGCAGCAGCAGCAGGATGACGGAGAAGACCACCACCGTCTGGACGTCCAGGGTCATGGTGCAGTGCAAGACGCTGTAGTGCTCCAGGTGCGGCGGGGCGGGCAGGCCGGGCGCTGTCAACCGCTGCTCGGCCAGACTGTCCATACAGCCACCATGCTCGACGGCAGCCGGCTGCGAAGAAGTGGCCCGCGGCTCTCGCCTCCGCCGCCGCCGCCGCCGGGTGGGGGGGAGGCAGGCAGGCAAGGAAGGAGGGGGGTGGGCTGCCGCCGCCGCCGAGGGAGGCAGGGAGGGGGCGGCCGGCGCGCGCCCGGGGCTCGGGAGGGGGCCGGCGGGGGGGCGCGCGCGGGCGCGCTCCCTGCCTCGCGTGGGTCCGAAGCCGCCGCCCCCGCCGCCGCTGATGATGATGAGGAGCCGCTGCTGTTCCGCCGCCGCCGCCGGGCCGAGTCCAGCCGAGCCGGGGAGCGCGCGGCAGGAGCGCGCGGCGGGCCAGGGAAGCGGCCGCACGGTCCCGCGCTTCCCCGGGGCTCGGTCCTCGCCTCCGCCCCGGACGGCTCCCTTGGGCGACCCCTCGGGAGGAAGGAAAGGGTCCGCTCGAAGGCGAGGGTGGGGGGGTTTTTGGGGTGGGGGTGGGGGGGCTGTTGCGCGGGAGGGTGGTCTGGAGAGAGAGGGGGGGCGAGGAAAAAAGAGAGAAGCGGCTGCCCTCCTTGTTCCTTTCCTGCCTTTTCGTTTCCAAAGCAACCGACCCATCAACATCTGGGCTGCAGCTCTTAGACTGCACGTGCAGCCTTATGAGACTAGTCTGCTGGACCATTCGGTATCTCCATCCGTCCCTCTAAAATCTATCTATCTATCTATCTATCTATCTATCTATCTATCTATCTATCTATCTATCTATCTATCTATCTATCTATCTATCTATCTATCTATCTATCTATCTATCATCTGTTTGCACATCTATATAGATCTATATCTGTCATCGTTATCTTTCTCTATTTCTCTACCTCTCTCTCTAATTTCTCACTTTCTATAAGATTATCTGTCTCTATCTCATTAATATCTATCTATCTATCTATCTATCTATAGCTATCATCATCTATCATCTGCCTGCCCATCTATATTGATCTATATCTATATCTGTCATTATCTTTCTCTATTTCTCTACCTCTCTCTCTAATTTTTCACTTTCTATAATCTCTCTGTCTCTATCTCATTAATATCTATCTATCTATCTATCTATCTATCTATCTATCTATCTATCTATCTATCTATCTATCATCTACATACCATATATCTATCTGTCTGTCTGTCTGTCTATCCCTATCATCATCATCTATCATCTGTTTGCACATCTATCTATCTATCTATCTATCTATCTATCTATCTATCTATCTATCTATCTATCTATCTATCTATCTATCTATCTATCTATCTATCTATAGCTATCATCATCATCTATCATCTGCCTGCCCATCTATATTGATCTATATCTATATCTGTCATCATTATCTATCTCTATTTCTCTACCTGTCTCTCTAATTTCTCTCTATATTTATAATATGTCTGTCTCTATCTCATTATTATTATTATCATCTATTTATCTATCTATCTATCTCATTATCTATCTCTATCTCTCTACCTCTCTTCCTAATCTCTCCCTCTATTGTCCGTCTCTCTGTCTACCTGCCTGCCTGTCTGAAGAGCCCCCTATGGAAAGCTGTGAAAGAGCTGGAAGTTACTCATTAGCTCACTCTCTCCCACTGATGATGTTACCTAGCTGGGTAATGAGACGTCTGCAAGAAAACAAGCAAGCTCAGAGAGCACCAAGGACCCCACAGTCCTTCTTCTCTTTCATCTCCACAAACCTCATTCCTTTCTAGCACTGATGATGTTACCTAGTTGGGTAATGAAACGTCTGCAAGAAAACAAGCAAGCTCAGAGAGCACCAAGGACCCCACAGTCCTTCTTCTCTTTCATCTCCACAAACCTCATTCCTTTCTAGCACTGATGATGTTACCTAGTTGGGTAATGAAACATCTGCAAGAAAACAAGCAAGCTCAGAGAGCACCGAGGAGTCCTCATTTCAACTGCTGAGCTACAAATATTCACTTCTATCAGTCACTCATTTGTATGTTGGAATAGGGTGACGTCTGTGATGTGCCACAGCTAAAACAAAGGCTGCCATGATCAGTGGTCATGTCAGCCTCAGGATTCTCGTGTCACCAGACGTTGTCTTTAGAAGGAAGCATGTTTTAAATAACCAGACTTAAAGCACACAAAGGCCTCTGTTACCTGCGTCACTGGACTATCAAAATACGAGGCCCCCGTAGACGCTTGGAGCTACTTCTGTCTAGGAAAACAAAAAGATCTAAAGTGCCACCTTCTTGAGAAGAAGAAGGTGGCTTCACAACTTTCAAACCGTCTTGCTTGCCCAATGTTTCTTTTTCTGTGTTCTAAAATTTACTCCCCCTTGCTGTTTTGCCCTCGTGCCAACAACTAACTTCCCTTTACAACCTGTATTAAGCCATAAATGACGGTCTACAGTCCATAACGCCGGGTTTGCACCAGACACCAAAAGCAAGAAGCCATTAAACCCAAATACGGCGCTTGGGAATATTAATGACAGCATTATAGAATCATAGGCTTGGACCTAGGTCTTCTGGCCCACCACTCTGTCCACGGTATGAGTCCTCCGAACATCCCAGATAAATGCTTAAAAACTGTGCACAATGATGGAGCCCCTGTGATCCCAGCAGGCAGACTGTTCCAGTGCTTAATGGCTGCACAGTTAGGAAATTTCTTCGTATTCCATGCTTGGATCTGTAAGTTTCCACCTATGGTCCCCCATTTAGAAATTATGGAGGATAAATCCATACTGTCTTCTTTGGGGCAGACTTTCAGATCTTGGAAGATTGCTATCATCTCTCCTATCATATCTTCCAATACTGGAGTTTTTTTTAAAGAAGAGACTGGACAACCATCCGTCTGAAATAGTATAGGATCTCCTGCTTGAGCAGGGGGTTGGATTAGAAGACCTCCAAGGTCCCTTCCAACTCTGTTATCCTGTTATTCTGCTACTTGGAAGGGCTGCCACAGGGAAGAGAGCACTGATTTATTCTCCATAAAGGGTAAGACAAGAAAATATGGGTGGAGATTTCTCATGGGGAGATCCAACCTGGAAATAAGGAGGAATTTCCCAACCCTGAAAACAATCAGTGGAAGAAGCTTGCCTCCCAGAGTCTTGGGTGCTCCATTGCTGGAGGCTTTCAAGAAAAGACTGGACAGCCATTTGTCCAAAATGATATAATGACCCCTGCCTGAGGTAGAGGGCTAGTCTAGAACAGGGCTTTTCAACCTGTGGTACGCGTACCACTTGTGGTACATTAATGAGTGGCAGGTGGTATGCAGCCCTGCCTAGCCAAGTGTAGTGGGGAAGGGAAAGAGCCAGCACAGGCAAAGACTTACAGTGAGAGAGTCCTCTGGAGCTGCAGATTTTACTTATGAATGGAGCCATTTGGGGAGGCTGCCTTAGCCGGCAGCCAGTACTTACTTTTTTTCTTCTTCTTTAAGTGCCAGCTGGGCTCCTTACTTTCCTTTCTAGCCAGTAGCTAATTCTTAAAGGGGAAGTGCCTTTTTAAGCTAGTTCACTCAGCAGCTTGTCTTTTCTGTCTCTGGAGGCCTTTCCTTGTTTGATCAATATATGGAAGAGGGAAAATATGGGGGGGGTGTTCAAATTCTTCCTTCAGAAGGAGGTGGGCATGAGAAAGAGGGAGGCAGGGAAGGGAGGGAGGGAAGGAAGTCCCGCCTCAGCAGTTGGCCACCAGCAGCCCTGCCATTGACTTTGCTTGTCAAAAGGTTGCAGAAGGGGATCACATGACCCTGGGACACTGTGACCATCATAAATATGAATCAGTTGCCAAGCATCCAAATATAAATCACATGACCCTGGGCATGTTGCAATGGTCATACGTGTGAAAAATGGTCATAAGTCATTTCAGTGCAATTGCAACTTTGAATAGGTTTTTTTGGGGGGGGGGTCATCAAGTTTTTGACACCTTGCTAGGTGGTACTCGAATATTGCCATATCCTAAAAGTGGTACAATCGGTGAAAAGGTTGAAAAGCCCTGGTCTAGAAGACCTCCAAGGGTCCCTTCCAGCCTTCTGCTTCTATGAAATCTCCTTATGGTTCTAAACCCTGCTTCACCAAGCGTGGTTCAGATTAGACTTCTGCTCGTAGATTCATGCAGACTCTTTCAATTCTCCCCCACCCCCAAACGCCATGGCTGTTCCCTCTGCAGGTCTGGCCATAATAGCAAGTCTATTTGGTGTGATATTATTTCACCAACTAGGATAACAGCCTTTTAAGGCACTCAACATCTCTCTCTGGCTATTAATTGTGACCTGTTTCCACCTGGAAGTTAATGACTGGAAGCTCTTCCGAATGAGGCATTCAAATGAACGAGTACTTGATGCATTTTTCCGAAGGCGTGCATGACTTTAAATGGATTCCAGCTTCTGTGAGCTGATCAGCTAATTCAAATGCCTAATCTCATCCCTACTTCACACTTAAACATGCAGAATTAATTCTGTTCTATTTGCCATACGTGAAATAGATCAGATCTCAGTGCCAAAGCAAGTGCATTCCCTGCGCCACCCAGGGACCAGTGCATTCCCTGCGCCGCCCAGGGACCAGTGCATTCCCTGCGCCACCCGGGGACCAGTGCATTCCCTGTGCCACCCGGGGACCAGTGCATTCCCTGTGTCATCTGGGGAGCAGTGCATTCCCTGCGCCACCCAGGGACCAGTGCCTTCCCTGTGCCACCCAGGGACCAGTGCATTCCCTGCGCCGCCCAGGGACAAGTGCATTCCCTGCGTCACCCGGGGACCAGTGCATTCCCTGCGCCACCAGGGGAGCAGTGCATTCCCTGCGCCACCAGGGGAGCAGTGCATTCCCTGCGTCACCGGGGGAGCAGTGCATTCCCTGCGCCACCGGGGGACCAGTGCATTCCCTGCGCCGCCCGGGGACCAGTGCATTCCCTGCGCCGCCTGGGGACCAGTGCATTCCCTGCGCCGCCCCCGGTGCATTCCCTGCGCCGCCCGGGGACCGGTGCATTCCCTGCGCCGCCCGGGGACCGGTGCATTCCCTGCGCCGCCCGGGGACCGGTGCATTCCCTGCGCCGCCCGGGGACAATTCCCTGCGCCGCCCGGGGACCTTTCCCTGCGCCGCCCGATGGCTTCAAACTAGACATTCAGACCCTCCCGTTAGCCATCTCATCATTAAATAAGTGCGAAAACCCCACATTATATGTGCAGTTCACACAAACATACTTTTCCTTTCAAACAAAAGTTGAAAAAATTCTTTTTATTAACCAGGATGTGAAATGTTAGAAGAAGAAAAAGACAGCAGGGGAATATTTATGTCTGGCCCTGCTTTTAAGTCAACCTGGACCAGAAAGTTCTTCCAACAAAAGAGACCTTTGCTCACGTTTCGTTTCAATGGATGGCTCTGAATTCTCTGACAGGGCAACTTTCCTCCATCCACATTTTCCTTTATAACACAGGACCGCATATCCCTTCCTTAACTTTCCGCACCCACCTCATCTCCAACCTTGCCGTCTTTGCAAATAGAAAAACTGCTATAAGCCTCCTAATTGTGGCCATTGCTCTATTTGGCACTTTCCCCCAGCTCTGAGATATCCTTTTGAGGCGGGGTGACCAAAATGCAGCATTCCAACCGTGGTCTCACCGTAAGTTCACGCAGTGGCCTTATTGATTCCATTCGGCTGAATCACAACCTTTGTTTCACAACGGAGATGAGTTAATCAGCCGAGACCGTCAATAAAAGGGCAAGGCGGCATTCTGAGGTTAGGGATACACAACCTCCCACTAAGTAACCTTTATCCACTGTGCATTAACCAACAGACACTGTAATAGGTGTGCGTCTATGACACATCCACAAAAGCAACTCAATTTGTAACTCTTGATAAGTTCATCCTAGTCAGACAAAATATACAGGTAATCCTCGACGTACGACCACAACGGAGCCCAAAATTTCTTTTGCTAAGCGAGACATGTATTAAATGAACTTTGCCCCATTTTACGACCTTCCTTGCCACAGTTGTTAAGTCAATCGCTGCACTTGTAAAGTTTGTAACACGGTTGTTAAGTGAATCTGGCTTCCCCGTTGACTTTGCTTGACAGAAGGTCGTAAAAGGGGATCGCGTGATCTTGGGACGGTGCAACCGTCATAAATGTGAGTCGGTTGCCAAGCGTCTGAATTTTGATCAGGTGAGCCTGGGGATGCTGCAACGGTCATAAGTGTGAAAAACTTGTCATAAGTCACTTTTTTCAGTGCCGTTGTAACTTTGACCGGTCACTAAATGAATTGTTGTAACTCGAGGACTGCCTGTACATGAGCCTGCTTTGAGTGCTGCTTAGTTCTGACAATGTTTCAAGATCCTAAAACAAGTTCATGAAAAAACAAATCCAACTGAATGCAATAAAAATAATCTGGAGGAATTGAATTTTCAGCTGTAAGCTGAGCCACTTTGATTAGGGTGTCCTCCCTGAGTTTTGTCCTACTGTTGTTGGAAAGCAGCCATCCCAGTAGAAAGGAGGGAACAAACTGGGAATTAGCATGGACTCATTAGGTAAACACAAGAGAGTAAAGCCTGACTGTCCTTGAATGCCATTGAGCCTTAGCTAGTCTTTCTGCCAGTCTGGGAAGATTCCTGTGAAATAGGCATACAGCAATAAAGTAACTAGTTTGAATTCTACACACTTGGGGTCTGCTTGTTCATACCTGTCAGCAGTGGATTGATTAAATCTACTCAGAGGATGTGAAGACACCATTTGTCTAAAACAGCCTTTTCCAATATGGCATACTCCAAAGATGTTAAATTAAAATTCCCACTACTGTATTTCAGTGCAAAAAAACCCATATCTTCAACTATCACTTGTGACCTCTGGGAAGGTGATTCCCCACAGCCAGAACAGATCAGGGCTCACCAGACTAAAGTTCTGCCTTCATTCTCCAGCTTTTAGGAGAAAAGTCCATATATCCTACTGTCCAGGAACTGAGACTGTCAATTCAGGCAGTCAGAGACTGTCCCTGACATCCCTCCCAAGGGGATTACAACTGACTATGGGTAGTCCTCAACTTATGACCACAACTGAACCCAAAATTACACTCATAAATTATGGCTGTCATTAGCAGGTCACTGTGTGACCACCCCCAATTTTATGACCATTTATGGAGTGGTAATAAAGCCAACCCCTGACCGTTTAAGCAAATGCCACAGTGGTTAAGTGAATCCATTGTCCACAATGGGCCTTTTTTTGCCAGAAAATGGGAGTAAACACCAATGTCCAGCAAAATGCGATCACATAATAGGGGGGGGGATGTCAGAAGTTCGAAATCCAGGTCATGAGTAACCCAGGGAAGGTCTGTCATCCCTATGAATGACCACTAAGCAACTGGTCCTAAGTTGACTGTTACCTGTACCTAACAGACAATAGTTGCCACCATAAAGTGGTGAGGATGGCAGAAAAGATTATTGGCAGTTCCCTCCCTTCCATCCAGGACATGGCATATAAATATTGCTTGAGCAAGGTCTGCAAGATTGTCTGGGACGCCACACAGCCTCTTCACAACCTGTTTTCCTTGTTACCTTCTGGGAGGAGGGGGCTTCATGGTATCCGAGGCAGAACATCCAGATTCAGTCACAGTTTTGTTCCATACAGTATCAACCTTGTGAACTCTCAAGCTTCCTCCTTCCGTTATGTATTCAAGATGGACAGTGATTAATATTTATATGTTACTTATATGTAAGGGTGTAGGTCTATACATATGTTGTATAGAGTATGTGTAAATGTGTGTTATGTATGTGTAGACATTGAGAGCAAGCAACTAAATTTCATTTTTAATGTGTGCCATTGTGCCCACAATAAAAAATGACAATAAAGTTTATCTATCTATCTATCTATCTATCTATCTATCTATCTATCTATCTATCTATCTATCTATCTATCTATCTATCTATCTACCTACCTACCTACCTACCTACCTACCTATCTTTGTCTGTCCGTCTATCTATCTATCTATCTATCTATCTATCTATCTATCTATCTATCTATCTATCTATCTATCTATCTATCTATCTATCTATCTATCTATCTATCTATCTATCTATCTATCTATCTATCTATCACTATTGAGTTGAGAGGCCTGTTGCCCTATCCTGGAAGGAGAGAGCTTCAGCCAGTAGGATCCTTTGGGAGCTATCCAAGGTCCTGTTTCCTGATGTCTTTTGCCTTTACTTGGCCTGCCCTGCCTGCATCTCCTATCTTGTCTGCCTAAACATGACCAATCAACTTTGGATTTCTCCTTTCGGTGCTGTGTGGAGTTCTGGGAATCACTTTAGGCAGGATTCAGTGGAATTAGAAAAGGCTCAGAGTATGGCAATGAAGACGAAGAGCTCAAAAAGATGTAGTCTTCTCGAGACTAAGGGAGGAGGTAGTACACTCACCAAACAATGGAAAGACAGTCACCCAGAAAAAGATCAAGGCCTGTTCTCGTCCATTCCAGAATGCAGGTCATGGAGTAAGGTTATGGCAAATCGATTCTGACTGAACATTGGGGAAACCTTCAACAGTTCAACCGTGGAATCATTGACCCACAGGAATGGCAGATTCCCATAGCTGGATGCGTTGAAGCAAAGGCTGGACACACGAGGCATGAAAGCTGACTGGGTGACTTTGGGCCAGTCCTTCTGTCTCAGCCCAGCCCACCTCAAAGGGGAAAATAAGAGGAGGAAGGTGAGTCGGATATGTTTGCGGCCTTGAGTTATTTGTAAAAAATAATAAAGGCAAGATATAGATAAATAAATAGTAAGTAGGTAAATATCTGGCTTCCCCACCGAGATTTCTATGTGACGTGCAAACTGATTTCCAATATTACGCAAACAAGAACAGCAAATGGTTGAGTTTTGTAGCACAAGCACGACAAGAAAGAAGCAAAAATAGAGCCAGGTACAGTATTCAATGGAGACCTTTTTTTTTTTAGGCATTCTGTCATTTGGGAACGAAGGTGTAATTGTTATGGGACTCCTTAGATTCTAAGGAATTAACTCTCCTTACCCAATACTTCAGATAATTGGGCTACAACAGCCATAATCACCAAGCCACCAGATCAATAATAGGATTTGTGTTCCTGCTTACATGTAGGTTAGAAGAAACTGAATAATTCTAGAAATAGAGGGAAGATTTGGAAGGAAAGAATGAAAGTATCAGGTATCTGATCTGGGAGCAATTTCCATATATCAATACCAGCCATTTACTCTGCTGCATTGCTGATCAGATTTTTATCTTTCCAGTCATCACTGGCCATTTCATTATGTCCTGATCTTGAAGCAGAGTCTAGAAATCCAGTCCAAATAACAGTTGCAAAAATACCCCTGGGAGGAACTAGTATGAATAACCAAAGATTAAACTCTTGCAAAAATGGGTGGAAATCAGTGTGTTTCAAGGAGTCCAGAAAGGTGCATCAGATTATAACAAAACAGAATTCACCCCATTTAGAATTTAGACATAATTGTTTGGTCTTTGCCATTCATTCCTCCTGAATTTCTGATAGAACCAGCAGAATCTCGGATTATTGTCCAAGGGAACCTGAGCCAAAACCAATTATTCTTTCAAATGTCACCAAATTCTTGACTGGTTTGGAAAAAATACATTTCATTCCAGCCCTAATTTTTATTCTCACCTTTTTTTAGACCTTCAACACACCCTTGGAATGAATAAGAACCTTGCTAGAAAAGACAGGGTAATGCCAGCCTTCTTATGAAAGATCACATTAAAATGTAGACAGCTATGATTTACACTGTCAATGGGGGTTCCTGCACAATCATGACATAAAAAGGATCTATAATCATATAGAAAAAAGAAAATCATTGATGTGGTTTGTATGTGAAATATTTGGCTTATACGTTCAGCACCACCAACATGTAACATAAAGTGTTAACAATAAAGCTGAACAATTAAAATAAAGAAAAATGAGTAGATTTGAAATGGGGAAAAAACATGAAAAAAGCAATGGAACAAGGTGTCTATTGCCAATTAGCCAATTAGTCAATGAAATCCTAGGCTGCGTTAACAGAGGGATAGAATCAGATCACGTGAAGTTCTAGTACCGCTTTACAAACCCATAGTAAGATCACACTTGGAATCCTGCATCCAGTTTTGATCACCACAATATAAAAAAGATGTTGAGACTCTGGAAAGAGTGCAGAGAAGAGCAACTAGGATGATTAGGGGGCTGGAGGCTAAAACATATGAGGAACGATTACAAAAATTAGATATGTCTAGACTAATGAAAAGAAGGACTAGGGGAGACATGATAACAGTGTTCCAATATTTGAGGGACCTCCTATAAAGACGAGAGGGTCAAACTATTTCCCAAAGCCCCAAAAGGCAAGACAAGAAACAATGGATGGAAACTAAGCAAGAAGAGAAGCAACCTAGGAACTAAGGAGAAATTTCCTAATGGTGAGAGCAATCCACTAATGGAACGGCTTGCCTTCAGAAGTTGTGGGTGCTCCATCACTGGAAGCTTTCAAGAAGAGACTGGACAACCATTTGTCTGAAATGGTGCAGGGTCTCCTGCTCAAGCAGGGGGTTGGAGAAGAAGACCTTCCACGTCCCTTTCAACTCTATTATTCTATGTTCTATGCCATTGCTTTATAGTGTATTTATAAAGCTTCTGCATAAAGATTCATCTGTTAGTCTGGTTCTCAGCAGCAATGCATTTTGCATCAAAATAATCTTTTGTCTATTTTATTGTATTTTCCTACAGACTTTACAAAAGTGCTTGGCTCTCCTTCCAGGCATTACACAGGACTCTTTGGCTATTTCTGCCTGTTAATCTGCACAACAGTTCACCACAAAGGACCTACCGTATCATCAATCTCTCAATAGCCATCCCTTTCTGGCATATGTTGACACCACGAAATCTGCTTATCCCAGTTGAGTGATAAGTAAGAGATGGACCGATAGCCGTTTTCCACCATTCGAAAGGTTATCCCACAGATGACTGAACAAATTTATTTTCTGTTGCTCCAGAAGGTAAAAGGCAAAGACTTACAGTGGGTTTCTCAATGTGTCATGTCTGCCTTTGAACATGCCTGCAGATATCCCTTCCAGCATAAGCTTCACATGTGCTCCAATTTGATCAGAATGTTTAAAAACGTGAAAGACTAAAATATCTTCCTGCAAAGTGCTAGCCTCAACCATTTTGTTTTTCAGGAATGTTTCTCGGGCCTCCAAAATCCCCTTGGAATTCCTTAAATATAAATGGGGTTGTGCTTATTGATTGAAATGGATGCATGGCAGCTACTTTGAGTGAACATCTATAGAATACACTCGAAATTCCAAGTGTTCACCAGCCCTGATGCAAATCAATGGTCTTGAAATGTCAAATAAATATTAAATAGGACAGTGAAATTTATCTGGCAGAGGACCGGACTGAGGATCTGTTCTTGGCTTAGAGATGTCTTCAGTAGAGGCTGAAGAGCACCCCAAAGAACTATCTTAATGGAAGATGCCTTTTTTAGAAGTCAGCAAAGGATCGTTGAGTTTAGTCCAAGTCTTTGATTAGAAAGATCCCATCTCTTCTCAGAAATAAAACCCGTTAGGATCAGCAGGAATGATCTCCATGGCTATGTAAACTTGCAACCGTTAGTAAGGTGTTTCATGTATGTATGTATGTATGTATGTATGTATGTATGTATGTAAGGGAGGGAGGGAGGGAGGGAGGGAGGGAAGGAAGGAAGGAAGGAAGGAAGGAAGGAAGGAAGGAAGGAAGGAAGGAAAGAGGGAGGGAGGGAGGGAGGGAGGAAACAAATATGTTTAAACCAGGCTAAATTTAACATCAAGGAAGGAGGTTGATTAAAGCAAAGGTGGCATTACTGGCATGTGATAATGACCAAACAGACTGGCTGAGAATCAGGTGTCCCTCTTCATCTCTTTCACATTGATGAATAAATGAATAACTAATTAATGCCATTTCATGGTCTTCAGAGATGAAGGGGGCCAGCCTGTGATTCTGCAACGCACCTTTAGAAAACAGCAAGACTGGAGAAAAAGCATCTCCAGAAAGTCAAAAGTGAATCTCATTACAGTTTTATTTCCACTGCCCCTCCCTACACCCCCGGGGGAAGGCTATAGACTAGAGCTTTCTTTGGGAACAGTTTTAATCTTTTTATTTTTTTATTTTTAATGATGCAATCCTCTCCTGAAAATGTTACCAGCAAGACACAGCTTGTGTTGCTTCAGCATCCTGTGGGGACCGGGGAAGAACGTGGTTTGAATATTGCATTTAGGCTTTGGGGGAGGGGGGCTGGGAGGTGGGTGGATCGTGTGGGAGGGGAGGAGGGGGCCAAGGGGATGAAAACGGTGATGGATGAGTGCTTGGTGTGCAGGCAAAGAACACACATAGCTTGCCACTGAAGGATCATGATTCAGATCACAGAATTATCTAATGGATTTGATATTTATTCAGAGGGGGAAAAATGCCAAAGCAAAGAAACTCTTTAGCAAAATAGCCTCCACATGATTTGCACGAAAAGGTCTCAGCCACCAGCAGGAGCAAGGAAACCGCCAGCCGTTCCTCCCGATTTGTGAATCACAGATTCACAAGAGATCCTAAAAGTCATCTAAGCCAGCCCACCGGCTCAGGGCAGAGGGATAGATAGAGGAATGGAAGATGGGAGGGAGGGAGGGAGGGAGGGTTGGAGAGTTGGTTGAATGGATGACTACAATACAACCGCTCTGCCCCGGTGTTTTTTGCTTAAAAAGAAGTGGCAGGTATGACCATTGCAATGGAGCCTGGATGTTGATCAGAAGCTGGGCAACGGGCTCCTATTTATGACGGTTGCAATGTCCCGGGATCATGTGATCACTGCCACCTGCAGACAAGCAAAGTCAATGCCAGATTCACTTAGGGACCCTGTTACTAACAACTGCAGCAGGGGTCTTCAAACTGGGCCCTTTTATGACTTGTGGACTTCAGCTCCCAGAATTCCTCAGCCAGGATGCTTTAAGACAGGGGTCTTCAAACTCGGCCCTTTTATGACTTGTGGACTTCAGCTCCCAGAATTCCTCAGCCAGGATGCTTTAAGACAGGGGTCTTCAAACTCGGCCCTTTTATGACTTGTGGACTTCAGCTCCCAGAATTCCTCAGCCAGGATGCTTTAAGACAGGGGTCTTCAAACTTGGCCCTTTTATGACTTGTGGACTTCAACTCCCAGAATTCCTCAGCCAGGATGCTTTAAGACAGGGGTCTTCAAACTCGGCCCTTTTATGACTTGTGGACTTCAGCTCCCAGAATTCCTCAGCCAGGCACGCGTGCCTGGCTGAGGAATTCTGGGAGTTGAAGTCCACAAGTCATAAAAGGGCCGAGTTTGAAGACCCCAGAACTGCAGGGACTCACTGAACAACTGTGGCAAGACAGGTCATAAAATGGGGCCAAACTCACTTAACAAATGTCTCATTTAGCAACAGAAATTTGGGGCTCGGCTGTGGTCATAAGTCAAGGACTACCTGTACTTTGCATGCAGAATTGATAAGACTGCGGTGGAAGCTAAGCTGACATCAGAAAGAAGACACCCACGTCCGGCCGTCATCAGGCAAATAAGATCATTACATCATGGACTTGCCTGATGATGTCATGGTCTGTGAATTGTTTCTGCCCCCGCCTCACAGATAGCAACAATGATGGACGGCAGAACGAATTTGGTTGTAATGAGATTAAGATATCCTTCCAGCCCTTTCCCCCTCCAGTCCCCTCCAAAGGTGCTGAGAGTACCCACCTTCTCAGATTCTCCTCTTGGAGAGAATCTCAAAAGCAAGCTCACATTCATCAAACCAAATGAATAATGACCTTGGAGGTCTTCTAGACCAACCCCCTGCTCGAGTAGAAGACCCTAGACCAGGGGTAGGCAACCTTGCCTCTTTTATGACTCGTGGACTTCAACTCCCAGAATTCCTGAGCCAGCATGGCTCAGCTTGGAAACCTCTCCCTTTCCCCTCAGTGTGGCTGGCTCAGGAATTCTGGGAGTTGGAGTCCACGAGTCATAAAAGAGCCAAGGTGGCCTACCCCTGGCCTAGGCCTAGGCCGCTTTATGACTCGTGGACTTCAACTCCCAGAATTCCTGAGCCAGCATGGCTCAGCTTGGAAACCTCTCCCTTTCCCCTCAGCGTGGCTGGCTCAGGAATTCTGGGAGTTGAAGTCCATGAGTCATAAAAGAGCCAAGGTTGCCTACCCCTGCCCTAGATCATTTCAGACAGGTGGCTGTCCAGTCTCTTCTTTAAAACTTCCAGTGATGAAGCACCTACAATTTCTGGTGGCAAGCTGTTCCACTGGTTGATTGTCCTCACTGTCAGGAAGGTTCTCCTTAATTCCAGGTTGCTTCTCTCCTTGATTAGTTCCCATCCGTTGGGTCTTGTCTTGCCTTCTGGTGCTTTGGAAAATAGGAGAGAACCAGTATGGGAAAACACACACACACACACACACACACACGAGAGACATTTTCTGCCTTGCAATAACTTCAGATCTTCCTGCCCTTGTTCTTCAAGCATGGTCTTGTTTTCTCAGGTTATTAGATTTGACCAGCTGCCTGCACTGACAAGCCACACAGCCAGGCCCAAGGGAGCAGCCAGCAAGTTCAGGTCCTGAGGACAACGTCCCTTTTTTGCACTTTCACTCATTAGTGCAACGGCAACAGAGAAAGCCAGCCACAGAACAGGGTGCAGAGTTAGCAGAGACCTTTGACTGTTCAACAGTCTTGTACTGAATGGGTGGGGGGGGCCTCCTGCACAGCTGCACCTCCCTGTTAACTCTCCTCAGTCTAATTTGATCTGCTAATATTCTCTGAGCAATCCTCGGCACACGTGCGCACATGTCCAAATGCATTCCACAAGCTTGCCAGGTTTTGACGTGTCATTCAGTCCTGTTGGCAGGATGTGCAATTGGTTGCCCAAAGCTTCTTATTCCAGAAGTGAGAATTAATAACCATCAGGCAAATTAAACTCATGACAAAGGGGCACATGCCTTAATCTACAGCCACAATGTCTGAGAGGGTGTGTGCCTCTTTTGTGGGTGTGCACGGCAATAATAGTCACCACGATAGGGTAAAGCTGCGTTCTAGCAATTCCACTTTTTTCTTCTTAGTGCAAAGCAGATATATTCTTTCCAATGTGAAAGAGAGAGGGAGAGGAGAGAAGAGAGAGAGGGAGGGAGAGGGGGAGGAAGAGAAGAGAGGGGAGAGAGGGAGGGAGAGGGGGAGGGGAAGAGAAAAAAAAAAAGAGAGAGAGAGAAATATTTTAGTTTAGGGTGGAGGTTGTAGCAAGGATGGTGCATCCATTGTGGCAACCAAATCGTCTAAAGTTCCACTGTTTGAATTCACAGAAAATGAAAGGAGGGATCTATGACTGAGAAAAGAATAACAGAATAACAGAGTTGGAAGAGACCTTGACGGTCTTCTAGCCCAACTCCCTGCTCAAGCAGGAGATCCTATATCATTCCAGACAAACGGCTATCCAGCCTCTTCTTAAAAGCCTCCAATGATGGAGCACCCACACCTTCTGGAAGCAAGCCATTCCACTGGCTAATTTTTCTCACTGTCAAGAAATTTCTCCTTAGTCCTAGGTTGCTTCACTCCTTGATTAATTTCCATCCGTTGCTTCTGTCCTGCTTTCAGGTGCTTTGGAGAATAGGTTGGCCTAACATAGAACAGAGAATACTAAAGTTGGAAGGGACCTTGGAGGCCCTCCAGTCCAACCCCCTGCTAAAGCAGGAGACCCTATACCATTTCAGATAAATGGTGTTCAGTCTCTTCTTAAAAACCTCCAGTATTGGAGCACCCAAAACTTCTGATAGCAAGTCGTTCCACTGGTTAATTGTTCTCACTGTCAGGAAATTTCTCCTTAGTTCTAGGTTGCTTCTCTCCTTGATTAGTTTCCATCCGTTGCTTCTTGTCTTGCCTTCAGGCGCTTTGGAGAGTAGCTTGACTCCCTCTTCTTTGTGGCAACCCCTGAGATACTGGAAGACTGCTATCATGTCACCCCTAATTCTTCTTTTCATTAGACTAGACCCATCCAATTCCTGCAACCCTTCTTCATATGTTTTAGCCTCCAGCCCCCTAAACATTTTTATTGCTCTTTTCTGCACTCTTTCCAGAGTCGCAACATTTTTTTTATAATATGGTGACCAAAACTGGATGCAATATAAAAGGGAGGTATCCTGTACAGCACCCCTAGGAAAATAAGGGGAATCTTTATCACTTTCAAATAAAGGGACACTTTATCACTGTCAGATAAAGTGACAGCTACTTATTTATTCATTACAGGTGGTCTTTGAGTTACAAGCCTTCGTTTAGTGACCATTTGAAGTTATCACCGCACTGGAAAAAAAAAAAGATTGATCCCCAGTCCTCACACCCGTCACAGCATCCCCATGTTCACGTGTTCAGTATTTGAGTGCTTAGCAACCAGCATGTTGCTGGTTGCTGTGATCATCCCTTGTGACCTTCCCAGTCAGCTGTTGACAAGCAAAGTTGATGGGAAAGCCAGATTTACTTAACAACCTCATGATTCACTTAACGTCAGTGATTCGTTTCATTGTTGTTGTTGTTGTTAGTTGCGAAGTCGTGTCCGACCCATCGCGACCCCATGGACAACGTTCCTCCAGGCCTTCCTGTCCTCTACCATCTTCTGGAGTCCATTGAAGCTCACGCCTACTGCTTCAGTGACTCCATCCAGCCACCTCATTCTCTGTCGTCCCCTTCTTCTCTTGCCCTCCATCTTTCCCAGCATTAGGCTCTTCTCCAGTGAGTCCTTCCTTCTCATTAGGTGGCCAAAGTACTTGAGTTTCAGCTTTAGGATCTGGCCTTCTAAAGAGCAGTCGGGGTTGATCTCCTCTAGGACTGACCGGTTTGATCGCCTTGCAGTCCAGGGGACTCGCAGGAGTCTTCTCCAGCACCATAGTTCAAAGGCCTCCATTCTTTGGTGCTCAGCCTTTCTTACGGTCCAACTTTCACAGCCATACATTGCAACTGGGGAAACCACGGCCTTGACTATACGCACTTTTGTTGGCAGGGTGATGTCTCTGCTTTTTAGTATGCTGTCTAAATTTGCCGTAGCTTTCCTCCCCAGGAGCAAGCGTCTTTTAATTTCTTGGCTGCAGTCCCCATCTGTGGTGATCTTAGAGCCCAGGGAGATAAAATCTGTATTCATAAGCATGGCCAAAAAGGTCATAAAATCAGGCACGACTCACTTAAGAACCCTCTTGCTTAACAACAGGAAGTCAGGATCCCAACTGCAGTTGCAAATCAAGGACTACAGCATCTGTACTTAGTTCCTAAAACAGCACAAGCAATGCAGGGCTTTTTCTAGCCACCTCCTTGAGCTCCGTTTCAAAAGAAGTGGAAATTATTCACCATAAAGGCTGTTATTCCCACAGCACTGCAAGTCTTTTGCAAATTTAGAGATAGCTACTTTTCATCCTATGAAGCCTCCGTCCACGTAACATTTTGCATTTCTTGTATTTTAGTTTAAGAGGGACAGGCCCCCTCAAGTAACATAGTATTTTTTTTTTATTTACTTTTTTAGTTCTTTTTTTTTTTTAAATGATATGAGAAATATAAAAACGTTGGGATGGTTTATATGAGGGAAAGGTTTTAGATATTTAAGTGTAATTGATCTTGAGAAAATCTCAATGTACCGAATAGATTCAAAAGATTAGATGATTGGATTTATTAGATGGAATAGTTAAAGATTAAACATTTATTTGAATATGGTTTAATATGAAATTTTTGGATATAAATGTATTTTAGCTTAAGAGGGATATATTTTTCAAGTAGTATACTATTTCCTTTTTCTTTTTTTCCTTCTCTTTTTCTTTTTCTTTTTTTTTTCTTTTTTTTTTCTTTTTCTTTTTAAGATATGAGAAACGTAAAACTGTTGGGATGGCTTGTATGAGGAAAAAGATTTAATACTTAAGTGTAATTAACTCTGAGAAAATCTTAACTGGTAAGAATATTTTGAACATTCCGGGGAAAACAAATCTAAACAAGAACTTTGAAAACAGGATTTATGACGAGGTAATTAAGATGTTTACTTAGAAAAGAAGCTTTATATCGATGTGGTTGTTAAATACTAGAAAAATGTTTATATTCAATTGTTATCTATCAAAATATTAAGAAATGTACTAATTTCAGGTTGGAAAAAGAGAATATTATTGGGAGAAGAGAAAATCAAAGAAAGCTACTATGTGGATTATGGAATTATAGAAATTTAATTGTTATGGATTGTTTTTAAATGTAAATCCAGACAACATGCTGTTTACCAAATATTAAGGTGAATATGCTAAAAAAAATCAATAAAATATTTTTTTTTTTAAAAAAGAATATTTTGCATTTCTACAGACACATACAAAACCATCTGTCAATCTTTCCAGATTAATTTCTAACAGGAACTCCTAGGCACTTTAATATCATCTGTGGTTAAAGATGATCTCATCTTAATAAATGTCTTTCAATAGTTACATTGCCTGTAGAATCCATATTGAGTTGACTGCTTAATATTCATATTTTACTCTGGTTCATAAATTTACCAATTTGACTAATTTTGTGTTTGTATATTTTTGGCATTCTTTCTCCCCCCTCCCCCCCCCCAAATAATCAAATGGGCAAAAAGGAGAGAAGACAAAGAAAAACTATACAGAATAACATTTCCCCAAACTAGTCCAGTTCAGGACCCACAGGTCTTGTACAGTGCTGTGTAAAGGTTTGTGAACCCTTTTGAATTTTCAGTTTTTCTACATAAATACTGTACAATATACAGGGGGTCCTCGACTTACGATCACGGGGCCCCAAAATTTCCGTTTCTAAGCAAGACAGCTGCTAAGTGAGTTTGTTCCCGTTTCAAGACCTTTCTTGCTTCAGTTGTTAAGTGAATCCGGTTTCCCCCATTGACTTTGCTCACCAGAAGGTCGCAATAGGGGATCCCCGGGACGCTGCAACCGTCATAAATACGAGTCAGTTGCCAAGTGTCCGAAGGAAGGAAGGAAGGAAGGAAGGAAGGAAGGAAGGAAGGAAGGAAGGAAGGAAGGAAGGAAGGAAGGAAGGAAGGAAGGAAGGAAGGAAGGAAGGAAGGAAGGAAGGAAGGAAATGGGAAAGGCAGGGAAGGTGGCAATTGCAACAGCCTTTAGACTTATATACCGCTTCATACTGCTTTACAGCCCTCTCTAAGTGGTTTACAGAGTCAGCCTGTGGCCCCCAACAATCTGGGTCCTCATTTTACCGACCTCGGAAGGATGGAAGGCTGAGTCAACCTTTGAGCCGGTCAGCATCAAGCTGCTGGCCGAGGGCAGAGTCAGCCTGCAATATAGGTAGTCCTTGACTTACAACAATTCATATAGTGGACCGTTCAAAGTTACAACAGCTCTGAAAAAAGTGACTTATGACCATTTCTCACAGTGATCAAAATTCAGATGCTTGGCAGACTGGCTCATACTTATGACCGCTAATGTGCCCAAGGATCATGTGATCCCCTTTTCCAACCTTTTGACCAGCAAAGTCAATGGGGAAGCCAGATTCACTTAACAACCAGGTTACTAATTTAGCAACTGCAGGGATTCACTTAACAACTGAGGCAAGAAAGGTTGTAAAATGGGGGGGAAATTCACTTAACAAATGTCTCACTTAACAACAGAAATTTTGGGCTCCATTGTGGTCGCAAGTTGAGGACCACTAGTACTGCATCCCTAACCACTGCACCACCATGCCTCTGAATTTGAGATGATCAGTCTAAATTTATTCTCAGGACTAAGTCTCACTTTTAGAATTCACAGAGCAAAATTAGAATTAGGTTCCTTGAGCAGACATTTTCCAGCTATGTGGTGATTCTAGCAACATCCCACTCTTATTACCTTTTTCACATTGTTAGCTGTTGAGAATCAACATACGATTGTGGCAGGATATAAATGTGTAAATAAACACACTGCTAAAAAAACAACAGGGATGCTGACATCTCAATTTCAGCATCTTGTTTTCTGCTGGGATGAAGTCAAGGCAAACAAGAGGTATGCATTAAAAAAAAAATCATTCTGGGACATTTTTGTATATTTTCGGGCACAAAAAAAAAAGCACTCCGTGTGTGTAATGTATGGAAAGGAGGGATTTTTCTGTTTAGAGAAGAATGATTTTTATGATATTCCTGTTTCACTGTCGACTGGATGTGATGAATGTTTATGAGTTGAACCATACTGACTCAGGAAGACATATATTTTTTAACATGCCAGCCACATTGATTATATTCATGAGTGAGCCGCTCCACTATGCAAAGTGCTACATAAAATACTTAAAAATCCAGACTGATGAAGCTCAAGGTCAGGAGAACATTCTCTGGTCTCCTCCCCCAAAGGTAGAAAAAAAGACGTTGAGACTCTAGAAAGTGTGCAGAGAAGAGCTAAAACATATGAGGCTGGAGGCTAAAACATATGATGAACTGTTGCAGGAATTGGGTATGACTAGTCTAGTGAAAAGAAGGACTAGGGGTGACATGATAGCATCTTCCAATATTTGAGGGACTGCCACAGAGAAAAAAAGGGTCAACCTATTCTCCAAAACAACTGAGGGCAGAACAAGAAGCAACAGATGGAAACTAATCAAGGAGAGAAGCAACCTAGAACTAAGGAGGAATTTCCTGACAAGTGTGAACAAATAATCAGTGGAACAATTTGCCTTCAGAAGTTGTGGGTGCTCCATTACTGGAGGTTTCTAAGAAGAGACTGGACAGCCACTTGTTGTTCAGAATGGTGTAAGGTCTCCTGCTTGAGCAGGGGGTTGGACTAGAAGACCTCCAAGTTCCCTTCCAACTCGGCTATTTTGTATTCTGTTGGGGCTCAGCCTAAGCTAACTTGATCGACAGCAAAGGATCATAGGAGCTGCCATCCCAGATATTGGAAAGTTACCAGTTTGCCTACTTTCATAGCATTCCGGAGAAATGGTTATGCAACCTCTTCTAAGAAATCTCTAGTGGTGAAAAATCTCCCCTCAGATATTGGAAAACTGCTATCGTGTCATCCCTAGTCCTTCTCTTTGTTGGACTAGACTAGACTTGCTTGAAAGAAGAGGAGCTGAAGGCTCACAGCAAATAGTTCTGTAAGACTTTGGCTCGATAAAGGCAGATACTAAGCAAAGCTCTCTTTCAGAATTAATGCCCACTTTCAAAACCTCTGTTCACTACATTGTTATACAGCCGCATTCTGAAAATACCTATTTTTTTTCAAATGAATCCAAAATCAGTTCGTCACACATCTGCTGATCCACGGACGAGTGCAACTGGCGCAGAAGACAAAGCTATGCAAAGGTTCTCCTAGCCACAATTGCCACTTCCTTCTCAAGCTTCTCAAGTTGTGAGTCTCCCAGGACCCCCCCCCCCCAGATTGTACACTGCATCTGTCTAGGGCAGTGCAACCCTATCCATCACCAAAAGTGGTGAAGTCCTGGAACCAGCGGGCCCCGAAATCCACAGGCCAGTTGCTGTCTTGCTAAAGTTGTGGCTTAGGGCAGGGGTCCCCAACCTTTTGGGCAGCAGGGACCGGTTCCGTGGAGAAAGGTTTTTCCACGGACCGGGAGAGTGTGTGATTTTGTGTGCTGCCTGCATCCTACGGATGGGGCTTTGCTTGTTTGTGTGGACCGGTTGCTGGCATGGCCACGGACCGGGGGTTGGGGACCCCTGGCTTAGGACACCTTGTGAACTCAGCCAGAATGTACTAGGGTAACTCTAACCACAACCGGAGCAGAAAAACGAGGGAGCTGAAATTGCCAACACGTGGGACAACACGGCATCTCTTTCCTTCCTCTTTCCAAAACAGCCTGATCTCAAATTTAAATTTGTGGAGGGAGGGGGAGCAAGGATAGGCTCTTCCAAAAGAGAATGCCATAGTGATAGAAAGCAATCAGGATCCATTTGTTTCCGAGACTCCAGAGCAAAGGACAGCTCGGCCGTTTACATCTCAAAGCAAGAGAGAGTTCAAACCTCTCTTCCTAAAATAAACCTGAGCTTAACATAATGCATGAAGCAGGGTAACCTTGACCTCGCTCACACAAAACGAACAAGCACCCATGGGAATTTTGTCGGGGAGAGCTGGTGGGGGAAGCATCCTTCCTGGATCAGCTCTCTGGAGGGAAGGAGAGCAACGTGATTTAATCTGCCCCTTTTCCTCCTCTGCTGCCGTTGTATAAAAGAGGCCTTCGCATCTGCAAGTACAGCTGCCGACACATGCGCTGCTGGCTCCAGGCCGAAGTCTCTAGGTGCGTAATAATTGCCACTTGGCTGGTCCCCCAGCCAAGGAAAGAGCAGAGCCTCAGCAAGAATTATCAACCGGAGCTATCAATGCAGGAGATATGCAAGGAAGCGACTCAGCCAATCGGGCCTTGACACTGGCTGAAGAAGGCAAGGTGGAGGCGATGGCATTGCTTTAAATATTTAATCGCAAATTAAAACACGAAAGCATTTCTATTGTTCATGATTCAATCATTTTTGAAAGATCGCTGAAGCCCGCCCTCCCTAACACTTGAAATTAAGCTGCATCCCAATTAAATAGCACACCCTCCCACCCACGGTGCAATAAAACATTAGGGCTGTGCACGCTTTGGAAACAATTTGGTGACGGTGTGTTGGACTTCACACCAGGAGAGTACCACTCTGCTTTATAATAATAATAATAATAATAATAAAGTTGGAAGGGACCTTGGAGGTCATCGAGTCCAACCTCCTGCTCAGGCAGGAAACCCTATACCATTTTGGACAAATGGCTGTCCAGTCTCTTCTTAAAAACTTCCAGTGTTGGAGCATTCACCGCTTCTGGAGGCAGGTTGTTCCACTGGTTAATTGTTCTAACTGTCAGGAAGTTTCTCCTCAGTTCCAGGTTGCTTCTCTCCTTGACTAGTTTCCATCCATTACTTCTTGTCCTGCCCTCAGGCGCCTTGGAGAATAGCTTGACTCCCTCTTCTTTGTGGCAACCCCTGAGATATTGGAACACTGCTATCATGTCACCCCTAGTCCTTCTTTTCATTAAACTAGACATACCCAATTCCAGCAAACGTTCCTGATATGCTTCAGCCTCCAGTCCCCTAATTATATTCAGTCTCCTCGCCTCACCCCTGACCTTTTCTTTTCTTTTTCTTTCTTTCTTTTTTTTTTTTGCTTCTGGGGGAGATTGGGGGAAAAAGGTACGGCTGCTTTAAGAATCACATTAACTACCCCAAGCTCTTGAAAGCAGCTGCATCTTCTTTTGGGCTCACAGTGAAGGTTGGGAAAAGATTGGGCTGCTTTAATGAGAAGCAAAGAGGTGCGGTGCTCCCACAAACTTCCAAGCAGCTCACAATGTGGAGGTCTGCACTCTCTCCCTCTTGAGATGGGGCACAAATTGGGTTCAGAAATCACCCGAAGCCAGAATACAGCACCCTGTGCCTCAGCAGCCAGCTAACTGGAGTTGTGGCCAGTCAACTCTGGTGAAGCAAACTACAGCTTATCCTAGTGTGGGAACCCAGCCCTAGCTAGGGATGAGGACAAGGCAGGTGAGATTATGCAAGAGATAAGAGAGATGCTAAATAACCGCTCTGGGAAAGAAGGGGGCATGAGAAAGGCAGAACTCAGTTCAATTTGGAATAAGAGGGGGAAGACAGAAACTCGGCCAGACATTCAAAAGCTTGCTTTTACAGCCTTCGACAATGAAGTCAAGTTGTGCATAGCACAAGCAGTTCTTGACTTAGAACCCTGCGCTTCATCACTGTTCAAAGTTGCAATGGCGCCGGGAAAAAAGCCACAGCTATTCTTCGCATTTATGACTACTGGAGCATCCCCAGTCACAGGATCAAAAAAAAATTGGGCTCTTGGCAAACCGCTGCAGTATCTACTAGAGTTGCATCGTCCCAAGATCACGTGAACGCCATTTGCAATCCTCCCGGCTGGCTTCCGACAAGCAAAGTCACTGGAGAAAGCTGGATTCACTTAACAACTGCATGACTCACTTAACAACTACAGTGACCTACTCAACAACCAACAAGCAAAAAAAGGTCATAAAATCAGGCATGACTCATTGAACAACCACCTTGTTTAGGAAGGGAATTCTGATCCCAATCATATGTCAAATACTAAAAGAGAGAGTTGAGGCTATCTGGCCAGATTCATTGGGAATGAAGTGGGATAAATCTTCTCTTTCTTTCTTTCTTTCTTTCTTTCTTTCTTTCTTTCTTTCTTTCTTTCTTTCTTTTTCTTCTTCTTCTTCTTCTTCTTCTTCTTCTTCTTCTTCTTCTTCTTCTTCTTCTTCTTCTTCTTCTTCTTCTTCTTCTTCTTCTTCTTCTTCTTCTTCTTCTTCTTCTTCTTCTTCTTTCTTCTTCTTCTTCTTCTTCTTCTTCTTCTTCTTCTTCTTCTTCTTCTTTCTTCTTCTTCTTCTTCTTCTGCCAATATCCGTTATCGGACGTTGGCGATCATGTTGCCGATCCTGTTTTTATCAGCAGCCGCACGAAAAAGTGCTGCTGAGTTTGTCCAAACCAGTCCCTTAGATTTGAAGCCACGATGTTCTTCTTCTGCCTGGACCTCGTTTGCCTTCAATCTTTTCCTGGAGGATTAAATGGAGTATGCCGTATTTTTCTGGGTGTCGCATCACATGTCCGAAACATTTAACTTTCGTTTTTTAATTGTTTTGATGATTTCCCTTGGCTTTCCCAGGCGGCTTAAAACCTCCTCATTTCTGATCTTGTCCACCCAGCTTATACGTAACAGCCGCCTGTAAATCCACATTTCAAATGCTTCTAGTCTCTTCAGGTGGCCTTCTGTCAGAGACCCACTCTCTACTCCATAGAGCAGGATAGAAAAAATATAGCATCTGACAAGCCTGATTTTCAGTCTTAGGCTTATGTCGTGACTGCAGAAGACCTTGATCCATTCTCACAACTGCAATCAGCAGGGGAAAGTTTTGACAGTCTTGCGGTAAACGGGAGCTCACACAAACAGGCAGAGCAAGAATAAGAGCAGCTGTCCCTGTTTCTAGGAAAGATTTGTCTGTGCCTTAAGCAGAGGGAGCTTCACTGGCAAGAGATTCAGTGAAAATGCTGTCCTCACAGCGGAGTTGGCCATTCTCCGGAGAACAGCAATTAATCGCCCTGGGTCATTTCCATCAAGATCATAGCTGGACTCTGACACACAAGAAAAGATGAGGAGTGAAACAGATGCCTCTGCAATTCCCCAGGGTTGTCAAGCAGACTGCTACACAATTTTTCAGGGACCGATGCGCTGATAAGATACGTGTCACTCTGACAGGGAAAGTATTTACAGACTGGGAAGGGCTTACGTGCGTATTACATGCAGCCCCAAAGAATAAGGTCCAAATTAGATATAATGGGAACCTTGTTATATTGCAAACTAAGGTACAGATAGTCCTCAATTTACAGCCACAATTGAGCCTAAAATTTCCATTGCTAAGCAGGACGGCTGTTAAGTGAATTTTGCCCCACTTTACGACCTTCCTTGCCACGGTTGTTAAGTGAATCTTTAAGTCACGTTTGCTCTTTGCTGTGATCAGCATTTGTCACTCATCCCATCTACATGGATTACAATACTGAAGCACCGTTTTCTCCTCTCTGCCAAGTGATAAAAGCAAAATGGAGAAAACAAGCATAACAATCCATACTACAGACTGTGCCAAATGCACAGTACAGGTATCAGAATCAGAATAGAAGCTGGAAGGGACCTTGGAGGTCATCTACTCCAATCCCCTGCTCAGGCAGGAGACCTTATACCATTTCAGATAAGTGGCTGACCAGTCTCTTCTTCAAAACTTTCCAGTGTTGGAGCACCCACAACTTCTGGAGGCAAGTTGTTCCACTGGTTGATTGTCCTCACTGTCAGGAAATTTCTTCTTAGTTCTAGGTTGCTTCTCTCCTTGATTAGTTTCCATCCATTGTTTCTTGTCCTGCCTTCAGGTTGTAGAGAATAGGTTGACCCCCCCCTCTTCCTTTGTGGCAGCCCCTCAAATACTGGAATCCTGCTATCATGTCCCCCCAAGTCCTTATTTTCTCTAGACTGGCCAAACCCAAATCCTGCAACCATTCTTCATATGTTTTAGTCTCCAGGCCTTTAATCATCTCAGTTGCTCTTCTTTGCATTTTTTCCAAAGTCTGAACATCTTTTTTGTAATGTGGGGACCAAAACTGGATAGTAAGTGGTAGTCCTCGACTTACGACCACAATGGACCCCAATATTTCTGTTTCTAAGCAAGACAGTTGTTAAGTGAGTTTTGCCCCATTTTACGACCTTTCTTGCCACAGTTGTTAACTGAATCATTGCAGTTGTTAAGTTAGTAACATGTTTGTTAAGTGAATCTGGCTTCCGCATTGACTTTGCTTATCAGAAGGTCGCAAAAGGGGATCCCAGGACTCCGGGACGCTGCAATCGCCATAAGTATGAGTCAGTTGCCAAGCATCTGAATTTTGATCATGTGACCATGGGAATGCAGCCACAGTCATGTGAAAGCTGGTCATAGGTCACTTTTTCCAGTGCCATTGTAACTTCAAAGGGTCACTAAACAAATGGTTATAAGTCGAGGACTTATACCTACAGGTCTTAAAAGTTACTGGCTGGGGGATTCTGGGAGTTGAAGTCCACAGGTCTTAAAGTTACTGGCTGGGGGAGTCTGGGAGATGAAGTCCACAAGTCTTAAAAGTTACTGGCTGGGGGATTCTGGGAGTTGAAGTCCACAAGTCTTAAAGTTACTGGCTGGGGGATTCTGGGAGTTGAAGTCCACAGGTCTTAAAAGTTACTGGCTGGGGGAGTCTGGGACATGAAGTCCACAGGTCTTAAAGTTACTGGCTGGGGGAATTCTGGGAGTTGAAGTCCACAAGTCTTAAAGTTACTGGCTGGGGGAATTCTGGGAGTTTAGGTCCACAGGTCTTAAAGTTACTGGCTGGGGGATTCTGGGAGTTGAAGTCCACAGGTCTTAAAGTTACTGGCTGGACTGTGCTGACCCACATCAGTGTCTACACGAGAAATGCATCCGAATAAATCCTTTGTGTGGCGTGCAAGGATTTGGCTAGAGAAGGGCGTCTTTGGCTTCTGCCAGGCCACTGGACCCCTCACACCTGGTGGCACCCACTGTGTGAAGGAGAAGTGAACCTTGAGATTTGAGGTCTTGAAGTAGAAAATTGAAATGGTGTCTGCCTGAATGCACAGAGAGATGGAGAGAGACGGACACATAGAAAGGGGGAGGTGCATTCGTAGGAGAGAGACAATTTTTGTCACAGATTTTAACGTTCGTTCTCCTATTTTAATGACAGGTAGTCCTTACGACTAAGTGTTGAGCGACCATTTGAACTTACAACGATGCTGCAAAAAATGACCTACAACTGATCTTCGCACAATTGTTGTGCGTCAGGTGACCAAAATGTGGACCCTTGGCAACCAGCACGTACAGGTAGTCTTCAACTAACAATAGCTCGTTTAGTGACCGTTCAAAGTTACGATGGCACTGAAAAATGTGACTTATGACCGTTTTTCACTGTTACGACCTTTGCAGCATCCTCATGATCACGTGATCCAAATTCAGATGCTTGGCGACTGGTTCATACCTTACAACCGTCGCTGTGTCCCGGGAGTCACGTGATCCCCTTTTGCGACCTTCTGACAAGCAAAGGCAACGGGGGATCCAGATTCGCTTAACAACCGGGTTACTAACTGATCAGCTGCAGCGATTCACTTAACAACTGTGGCAAGAAAGGTCACAAAATGCGGCAAAACTCACTGAACAAATATCTCACAACAACAGAAATTTTGGGCTCAATTGTGGTCGTTAAGTCGAGGATTACCTGTATGCTGGGCTCCCCTGTCCTCCACTGTCTCCCAGAGTTTGCACAAACTCTTGTTCATTGTGTCATTGACCCTACGTAACCATCTCCTTCTCGGCTCTCCCCTTCTCCTTTTTCCTTCCATTTTGTTTTTCAAGGAGTTCTCTCTTCTCATTTGGTGGCCAAAGTATTTGAGCTTCAGCTTCAGTTATCTGTCCTTCCAAAGAACAGTCAGGCTTGAACAAGTATATCGTATTATATATTATAGCGTGTATTATATAATCATATAATCCTGAGATTAAAAGTTTGCAAGAGAACAAAACATGCGAGTTGGTTTTAATATTTGCCAGTCAGATCTCTCTACCCTTACCCCCATCTCCATACATTGCACCTTTGATTGTGTTTCATTAAGCGCCTGCAGAAAAAACCCTTTTATTCTCACAACAGGCTTTTAGGGTAAGTGAAACATCAATCTGGCGTGGTTTAATAGAGATTTGAACCTAGATTTCTGGTTACATCCTTGTAACACGGGGGCCTCACAACACCGTAGCCCTCTAAAACGATGAATTATTTTGTGCAGCCAACCACAGGAACAAAACTAAATGATGAATAACTAATAACCAAGTAACTAAATGATCAAGGCAATTACTCTGTCTGGCAGAAGGTCCTGGCAGATGGCTCGACCCATCTGGCATTTAGCCCTCTCTCAAAACTGGCAAGCTACAACACTCGTCTGTGCAAGCTGGGACACAGAGTCATTTTTGGGTTTTGCTACAGGTTGGATCAGGCCGAGCAAGAGTGAGTTTTAACAGTGCTTGGGGTTTGTGTGTGCAAATCTTAGCAGCAAGCTCACACTTCTAGACTCTTGCTTGCTACTATAACTGGATGCACGCTGGGGGGGGTGGTAGACTGGGGTTTTCTATGGTTTTTTTTTTTAATTATACGGTGGATTTTTTTTAAAAATGCAAGCCGTCCCAAGTCACTTATATCTGAATTGGACGGCTATATAAAACTGTTTAATAACTAGATAAAAATAAACTCGGAACAAGCCTTGACCTCTCTCCAGCTTTGGTTGCTTATTGTGCAAATGAGAACACTGTCAAAACTCACTTTAGCTTTGCAAAACGATGTTGACACCACCTCCTTCTAGATGGCTCGCCCGTGCACACACTTACACAGACATGGGTTTTGCAATTGACACTTTGAAAATCCTTGCTGTAACATAACACTACGCTGGGAATTGCTCGTGGCACTGTGTGTCTTCACGTCCTTACCGAGGTTTCTTTGGGATCAAATGTAGCCTAGAAGGCATTTGCTAGAAGGGAAGGGAACCAGTTGTGGGAAGTCAGCCCCCCAGAGAAGGAAATATTAAAAGGGCAGAAAAATATATTTCCTCAAAAGGATTTTAAAAGCAGAAACCGTGTCTCTCTGTCCCAAGCAGAAGCCAGCTCTGTACAAATGCAGATGTAAACCATCAGAAAGGCCCCAGCTAGGAGATCAAGAAGACAAAGACCTAAAATCTGCATACCCCACCTGAGACAGGACATGGTAGGATTAACTCACAAAGGCCAAAGGGCACACCCAAACTCAGGTCAGAATACGTGATAGAGGAAATACAAAGCCTAAAACAGGAACAGGAAACTATTCCAAACAAAAAGCTTTCAGAGGGTATAAAAACCTACTACCCACATGTGCTCAGCCCTTTTTTTTCTCTCCTCTTTCCTGCCAGAACCACCTTTCTGTCTGGCTCTTCAATAAACTGCAACCTTCTTTCTAAAGCAGTCGCCATGTTGTTTATTTATCCCCGGCTTGGATGAACCAGGATGAAGACTTTTCCTTCAACACAGTGAAGACAGGAAGACATAGTCCAACACTCGGGAGAGATTGCCTTCCTACTGTGGCTATTTGTCTCCTCTTTACGTCTCCTTGGCAAAAAGCAAACTTGGAAACCAGCTTTCGTCAAGGTAACATGTCACCCTAGCCTGAAGCATAATCTCCACTGACAATGGAAGGCTGTTTAGAAAGGTGGGGAGACAAAAGCGAGGGGGGGGCTCTCTACTGCCAGCCCTGCAATTTTCACAGTGCATATTCTGCTATCACAGCCTCTGGAAACTGAAGCCTCCCACTTCTCCTGTCAAGACAGAGGAGTTTAAACTGCTTTCAAAGTGGCTGAGCCTTCTGAATCACTGTTTTCCTTCTCAGCAACTTTGCTCCTTTTTCGCGCTCCTCCACAAGAGCTCAAAATATATTCAATGGCAGCTACTAAGCAGGTGGCCCCGGTCATAAGCAAGCTCCAAAGCTCCAGGATGGATGGCAGGTTGGTGAAATGGTTGGTGAAATGGGTCATGAAACGTCTGCAAGAAAACCAGCACGCTCCGAGAGCACAAAGGGCCCCTGAGCTACAAATATTCTCCCCTATTGAGACTAATGAAAGTTTGGGCTCCCTTGGGAAAGGGCCGGCGCTTGGAAACTATTCCCATTTTGTATTTGAGACACCACCAGAAAATTTATTTTCCAGGAATGGTTGCAGGGTCGTCAGAGGACATGCTCCGAGTTGCCTTCTAGTTGGGTAATGAAACGTCTGCAAGAAAATAAGCAAGCTCAGAGAATATCAAGGACCCCACAGTTCTCCTTCTCTTCTCCTTCTCCTTTTCTTTTTCCTTCTCCTCCTCCTCCTCCTCCTCCTCTTTTCTGCCAAACCCTCTCCCATCTAGCACTGATGATGTCACCTAGTTGGGTAATGAAACGTCTGCAAGAAAACATCCAAGCTCTGAGAGCACCAAGGACCCCGCACTCCCAGGTATAAACACCTGCCCAGATCCTCCTGTAGCGAGTGAGTGGGTCAGCACGTTACCATTTTTTAATTTTATGTTGACTGTGACTTTCAGCTGCAGAATAGCCCACGCAGATGCTGTTGGCTGATTTCAGAAACCTAAGCAGGATCGGAGCAGGTTAGATTAGGGGCAGGAGACGATGATCAAATCCGAGGCCTGCAGGCTAGACTGGGAAATGGGAAAAGCCATCAGAAGGCAGGGCTGTCAAATCACTTTCAGATTTCCAGAGCAAACTGCAGGGAGTCCCACGGAGTCCTGAGAGTCTGGCTCAACCCAAGGGAGATTTTACATCGTCAGCATCACACCCAACAGCGGCACCAGCAGCCATGCCTTCGTTCCCGACAGCTGTACTAAAGCAGCAAAGCAAAAAAATTTAAGGGAAGAAAAAGGAGAGGAAAATAACATTTTTTTCTCCCCAGCTAGGGGTTTCCTAGCTTTTTTTTTAATTATAAGAAAGAGGGAAAAGGAAGCAGAGATCGAAAGCCAGAAGGAAAGGAAGATGTCAGAGGAAAAACTGGTCTCTTCTCCATATAGTTCACTCCAGCCTGGGAGCAAACGACAAGGTGGTGCCGCTAGGTTTTGAAGTACCTACGCACACAAATCGAAAGGATGCAATCTTTCACCCACCTCCATCTAATGAGGCCATTGCTAAAACTGGAAGAGGTATCCATGGAGACCACTTGTTCAAAGCCAGCCTTGCAAAAATCGCTCTTCTGAGTACAAGTTACACACCGTTCCAAAGGGGCCGGTGGAAAAACACTCCTACCCTGTTCTTAGATCCGACATTTATAATTTATTTAGGAGACTTCCACGGCCACCTTCTTAAGAAACACAACTCTGGCCATCTCGCAACTGTTGCATAAAACCAAACATCGTCAAAAGCAATAAACTCCCCAAAATACACAACCAAAACCAACCAGCTGGCCTCGCGACCCGTCTCCTCTGAGGCAACCAACACCACAGCCGGCAAACGTCAACCTCTCCCCACTGCAAGTCCTGGAAGGGGGGGTCTGAAGGAAGGGGAGTGTGGGAATCAGGCTGCAAGGGAGGCCACAGAGTCGGTGGCAGGGTTTGGCCAAAGAAGTTAAGCTGGCTTCTTTTTAAATGCACGTTGTGTGTCCTTTGACTGCATCATCACAATTGCCATCTTGACTTTTTTTTTAACCATGTCCAGCAGGGGTCTGCAAACATCAACATTGATTCCTCCCTTGCTTATCTATCTATCTATCTATCTATCTATCTATCTATCTATCTATCTATCTATCTATCTATCTATCTATCTATCTATCTATCTATCTATCTATCTATCTATCTATCTATCTATCTATCTACCTATCTCTATCAATCTCTCTTTCTCTCTCTCTCTATCTATCTATCTCATCTATCTATAGATCTATTATATATCTATAAATCTATCATCAATCATCCTATCTATATATCTATCTATCTATCTATTATCTATATTCTGATCATCATCATCTATATCTATCATTATCTATCTATATATCTATCTATCTATCTATCTATATCTAATCCTATCTATCTATTCTATCTATCTATATATCTATCTATCTATCTATGACCATCTATCTATCTATCTATCGATCTATCTAAGTAAGTTCCTTTAGGCAAGATAAAACCAAATGTACAGGTATAGTATAGGGGGTACTTGCTCAATAGTAGTAACTGTGAGAGGGATCTCGGAGTCCTAGTGGACAATCACTTAAATATGAGCCCAGGTGTGCTGCAGCTGCCAAAAAAGCCAACACAGTGCTGGGCGCATTAACAGAGGGATAGAATCAAGATCACGTGAAGTATTAATACCACTTTACAATGCCTTGGTAAGGGCCACACTTGGAATACTGCATCCAGTTTTGGTCACCACGATGTAAAAAAGATGTTGAGCTCTAGAAAGAGTGCAGAGAAGGGCAACAAAGATGATTAGGGGACTGGAGGCTAAACCATATAAGAACGGGGCTGAATTGGGTATGTCTAGTTTAATGAAAAGAAGGACTAGGGGTGACATGATAGCATTCTTCCAATATCTCAGGGTGCCACAAGAAGAGGGAGTCAAGCTATTCTCAAGGCGGCTGAGGGCAGGACAAGAAGCAATGGATGGAAACTAGTCAAGGAAAGAAGCAACCTGGAACTGAGGAGAAAACTTCCTGACAGTTAGAACAATTAACCAGTGGAACAACCTGCCTCCAGAAGCGGTGAATGCTCCAACACTGGAAGTTTTTAAGAAGAGACTGGACAGCCATTTGTCTGAAATGGTATAGGGTTTCCTGCCTGAGCAGGGGGTTGGACTCGATGACCTCCAAGGTCCCTTCCAACTTTATTATTATTATTATTATTATTATTATTATATTATTATTATTATTATTATTATTATTATTATTATTATTATTATTTTTATCTACCTACCTATCTCTATCAATCTCTCTTTCTCTCTCTCTCTCTCAATCTATGTCTCTCTCTCTCTATTTATCTATATCTACCCATCTATCTATCTATCTATCTATCTATCTATCTATCTATCTATCTATCTATCTATCTACAATCTCTCTCTTTCTATCTCTATATCAATCTCTCTCTTTCTCTATCTCTATCTATCTCTTTATCTCTCTATATCTTTATCTCTATCTATTTATCTATGTATTCTATCTTTATTTATTTATCTATCTATCTCTATCATCAATCTCTCTCTCTTTCTCTATCTATCTCTATATCAATCTCTCTTTCTCTACCTTTCTCTATCTCTCTATCTCTATCTTTATCTCTATCTATTTATCTATGTATTCTATCTATCTTTATATCTATTTATCTATCTATCTAATCTCTATTTATATATTTATTTCTATCTTTATCTCTATTTATCTATGTAATCTATCTATATCTATGTAATCTACCTATCTTTCTATCTATTTATCTGTGTAATCTCTTTATCTATCTTTATCTCTATTTATCTATGTCTGTCTGTCTGTCTAATTTCTCTCTTTCTCTCTATAATCTCTCTGTCTCTATCTCATTAATATCATCTATCTATCTATCTATCTATCTATCTATCTATCTATCTATCTATCTATCTATCTATCTATCTATCTATCTACCTTTCTCTCTATCTAGCCATCCATCCATCCTTAATATAGTTCTCTACTGCTTCCTATACATTATCATTTCAAAGAGGATTGCAATTAAAATAATTAACAAACATTAGTAGTAGGACATTTGTAGTCCTCAACGTACAACAATTGGGGACCAGAATTTCCATTGCTAAACAAGGTGATTGTTAAGTGAGTTGCACCCGATTTTATGACTTTTGGCCACAGTTGTTAAGTGAATCCAGTTTCCCCCCATTGACTTTGCCAGTCAGAAGCCAGCTGGGAAGGGAGCAAATGGCGATGACATGACCCCATGATGCTGCAACCATTATAGCTACATGCCAGTTGCCAAGCACTCAAATTTTGATGTTGTGGCCCTGGGGAGCCTGTGATGGTCATAGGTCTGAGGCCTGTTGTAAGTAACTTTTTTTTCAATGCCATAGTAACTTTGAACAGTCACGAAACAAATGTGTCAACGCTGTGACAATGGATGTCAACGCTCTGACCACTGAGAACCAGCAGCCATTTTACTTTTGCTTTTAAGGTGCCTTTTCTGTTCTTCTAGAGTTCAGATGCAGAAGGGGGGATGGGGTAAATGCCTGAGGGTTTAGCTAGCCCAGGGGTAGGCAAGCTTGGCTCTTTTATGACTCGTGGACTTCAACTCCCAGAATTCCTGAGCTAGCATGGCTCAGCTTGGAAACCTCTCCCTTTCCCCTCAGCATGGCTGGCTCAGGAATTCTGGGAGTTGAAGTCCACGAGTCATAAAAGAGCCAAGGTTGCCCACCCCTGAGCTAGCCATAACAATGTAGAAGTGTGGGAACTCAAGAACGTGTTCTGATAAGGTTTTGGCGGGCTGAGGGGCCGGAGAGAAAAGCCCACGTTTTGCGCTAATTGGAGAATGTGATTTATGACAACTTTTGTGTGTGTGTGGGGGGGGGGAAATGCAACCTGTTACTTTGTATCTGGGGGGAGGGAATCTCAGTCTTGGGTTCGACTATGTAAGTGCCAGTACTTTGTTTCCTGAATAAAATGTTCTTGAGGGAAGAAATCCTTGCCTTGAAGTTCTTTTAATTGGTTTCATCTATCGGAACCAGCATACTAAAAAGCAGAGACATCACCCTGCCAACAAAAGTGCGTATAGTCAAGGCCATGGTTTTCCCAGTTGCAATGTATGGCTATGAAAGTTGGACCATAAGAAAGGATGAGCGCCAGAGAATTGAGGCCTTTGAACTATGGTGCTGGAGAAGACTCCTGCGAGTCCCCTGGACTGCAAGGCGATCAAACCGGTCAGTCCTAGAGGAGATCAACCCTGACTGCTCTTTAGAAGGCCAGATCCTGAAGTTGAAACTCAAATACTTTGGCCACCTAATGAGAAGGAAGGACTCACTGGAGAAGAGCCTGATGCTGGGAAAGATGGAGGGCAAGAGAAGAAGGGGACGACAGAGAATGAGGGGGCTGGATGGAGTCACTGAAGCAGGAGGCGTGAGCTTAAGTGGACTCCAGAAGATGGTAGAGGACAGGAAGACCTGGAGGAACGTGGTCCATGGAGTCACGATGGGTCGGACACGACTACACAACTAACAACAACAACAACAATCGGAACTATGACAAAATGGTTGTAAGTCGACGCTTGCCTATATTCCATATTTTAAAAAGCCATTCAGGGCTTATTTCAATCTTTGCAAGGTGTTGGCATCTGTGTTGGCATCGGCTTCTTAACCCGATTCTGGCAGGAACCGAAGAACAAATTGAGCCATTGTGAGACAGAAAGTACACCCAGTTGTGTGACTTTATGGCCCCACCTTTTTAAAACCTAAGAGCCTAAGAAATATTTGTTAAAAGGATCTGTGGCTCCACCAAACATCAAGAGAAGGGGTTCCCCTGGCTAGGGATCTTTCATAGCCAACCAGACGGCTCCTAAGGCCCTTGGTTTTCTGTGTCAGGTGCAGCTCCAATTGTGGCTGCCAGCTTGACATTCGTTACCACACTTAGTAGGCACTCTCGGGCAGTCTGGAGGCTCTTCCCTGTAGGTGAACGTTTGCATGGTTACGTGTTATTCTAGGTGCGAAGGCTCTTTTGCACAAACGGCTACCATTGTTTTTTTTTTTCTTATTACAGTTTTTGTAGCGCTTCTTTTATCTTATTTCTGAGTGAGATGTTGAGGTGCCTGCAATCTCTTTTGCCTGGGACCCGTATCTGCCTTTTCCCCGTTCTCCCTTGCCTCGTCCCAAATTAAATCGTTCATCAGATAAGCTTTGCTCTGTTGAAGTCAGCCGTGGTTCAGGAAAGCTTCTGCCTTTTAATAAAAATTATTAGTCTGTAAAACTGCTACTAGAGTCCTTCTGATTTTTCTGGCTACCGTTATACCATGGCTCTCTTCCAGGTTGAGCATAGATGGAGCGGCACTTCGAGAAACTGGCACGGACAGAAAACCGACATCTTTTTTAACCAAATGCAGACAAGAAGCCATCATCCCTGAAGGACTGAAAGTCCTCAACAATCCACAGACTACAGCCAAAGATTATGACACATGCTCTCCCAACTCCTAATCCATCAAACCAGCATCCTGTAAGAAATAAACAGGCCGAGCCCAAGGGCAGGGTCAAACACATAATCAGTGTCTACATCCCCGTAAGAGATCTCAGTTTAGCCCCCCCCCCCTTGAAGTCTGTTGACCCTTATCTTTGACCCATTTCTTTGACTGTTAGTAGATCAGATTTTTGGGCATAGGTAGCATGGAATTAAACTCATCGTGGTTTTGAATTCTATTCTGTGCTCTTGGTTTCTTGCACCTGACACATCCTTCACAGACAACCACAAGTTAATCGCCCTCTGGAATGTTGGCTACATCAGGACTTAACCAGGACAAGTCAATGAACCTAGACTACACAACTTAACCTTCTTGAACAACAACAGCAAAAGGTTCTACCGGTATCCACTCACCATAATGGGAGGGCTCCACAAACACACAAATAACCAACATTGAAAACTAACAAGCCACATGCTTAGCCAAGAAAATATGCAATTCTATGGAGATATCAAAACGTGGGTTTTTTTTCCCCTGCAGATTGAGATTTAAGGAATACTTTCAAGGTAAGAAGCAAGACTCAGGGGTACAGTTACCAACCCCAAGGCAAATGCATTAACAAATAAACACTAGATGGGCACATACTGAGTTGGATTTCCGTACTGAATGCTTTAGCCAACAAGCTCAAGCTGCAACCATCAATTAAAAAATTCCCCTAACAACAATCTCAGCCGGGCAGAATCAAAGGCCATCCAAGAACAGCAGCGATATCATAAACAAATTGACAAAGGAGGAGCAGTTGCCATTATGAATAAGGTGGATTATGTCGAGCAACTCTCCGGCACTAGCTTCTATCCTCAGATCCTACAGCAACATATCAGAAACAACTGCATAATCTGACACACAAGGACACAACAACAGCATATCTGCATGGAGACAAGGAGACAAGGAGGGAGACAAGGAGATGCAACGAGGCATCTTCTATCTACTTTTCAAAAGACACAAAACAGGCAACTTGAACTACCCCACTGTTTCAAGCACTGGGACCATCACAACTGGTGAATCAGGTTTCATAGATTCTGTATTCAGACCCTGGCATTTCTTGCTACGTAAGAGACATCACAGACCTCCTAAGAAGATTGAACTCCATGGGCAATCTCTGTAACAAGGTCACTTTAGCTACTGCAGATGTTTTGGGCATCAATACACCCCACAACAAATAGGTTTCAAGCCATCAAGAACATCACCCTTGATGTCAGTAAAGATGTCTTCCCATAAGACTGGCATTATACTCATCCATAACTAGTTCAACTTTGCCTATCCCTGCAAATCAATGGCACAGTCACGGGCACAGGCATGGTTCCACCCTATGCCAGCATCTTTGTGATGGATTTAGAACAACGCTTGGTCAAGCCTTTATGTGAGAATCAGAGGTGACAGTGAGATCATCTGGACCCTGGAAATGAATCGCTCATTAAATTCCATCATGACCTCAACACCTTCCACCTCACCATCAAGCTCAACTTCAATGCATCCAAAAAAGGGTCCACTTTTTGTTTCTTTTAGCCATTCAGTCATGTCTGACCCTTGGTGACTTTATAAGCAAGTGCTCTCCATGCTACCTGGTCAAGCACAGCTTCTTTCAGTTGTTGTACGTTCCACTTTGCATCAGATTTGATGTTATCAAGCCAGGAGGTTCTTTGCTTGCCCCTTCTTCTTTGTCCACTGTAGACGTACAAACCCCCTGTTATTTCGGAAATCTAAAAATCACCCTGCATGCTTCTGACTTCCACTCAGAACACAACATCAAAATCTCTAGCCAGGCTCTATACTACAATCACATTTGTTTTGACTCACTTAGCAGAGGTCTCAACTGGTGGAATTAAACCAAGCATTCAGGAGACCAAACGACCCAACCAGTGAAAACTATAGACAAATAAAAATAAAGACACCAATTCATTGGACGCAAACCAATCTCCTTTCTCTGGCTAATTTAAGCTGCTTTTGAACCCAAAGAAAGAGAATAACAGAATAGCAGAGTTGCAAGGGGCCTTGGAGGTCTCCTAATCCAACCCTATGCCAGTGATGGCGAACCTTTTAGAGACTGAGTGCCCAAACTGCAACCCAAAACCCACTTATGCATCGTCGAGTGCCGGGTGGGTGTTGCCCATGGGCTGGGTGTGGCCAATTGGGTGGGCGTGGCTGCGGTGGTAATGGCAGACAGGGTGGGACTAAAAAGTTCAATCAATCAATTCCAACTTTGCAAGATCTTTTTTTTTCCCGTGAGAAGTTGAAATTGACTGATTGAATCTTTTTTTTTTTTTTTGCACATGGCGGCGGAGGCCTAAAGCGAAAAGGTTTTTATAAAACCCAGCTGAAGGCCTAGGACTGGGGCGACGGCGCGCGTGCCCACAGAGAGGGCTCTTAGTGCCGCCTCTGGCACCCGTGCCATAGGTTCGCCACCACTGCCCTATACCATTTCAGACAAGTGGCTATCCAGTCTCTTCTTGTGATGGAGCACCCACAACTTCTGAAGGCAAGCCCTTCCAACAGTTAATTATTCTCCCTGTTAGGAAATTTTCCTTAGTTCTAAGTTGCTCCTCTTTTTTGTTAGTTTCCATCCATTGTTTCTTGTCTTGCCTTCTGGTGCTTTGGATAATAACATGACCCCTTCTTCTTTGTGGCAGCCCCTCAAATATTGGGATGCTGCTATCACGTCACCTCTAATCCTTCTTTTCTCTAGACTAGGCAGACCCATCTCATGCAACTGTTCTTCGTGCTTTCACCTCCAGTCCTTTAATCAGCTTAGTTGCCCTTTTCTGCACTTTTTCCAGAGTCTCAACATTATTTTTTTTTTATAATAATGGTGATCAGAACTGGACCCAGCATTCCAAGTGCATGTAAGAAGTCAAGAGGACATGAAAAAGGACCAAAAGCAGAAAGAGGCAGAAATGATTGTGGGGATACTGCAAGAGTTGTACATGCCAGGACCGGTTGCAACTCACTTTTTACAATGCCGCAGCAATTTTGAACGCTCACTGAGCCAAGGGCTGTAAGTTGAGGACTATCTTGTAATTCCAAACAATGAATTCTTCTCCATCCCCTCGACGCTCTTTCTTCCATTACAATCTGGTTGCTGCTTCTGCTTTCCTCAGCAATTATTGTAATAAACCTATCGGCCTGGCAGGAGTTCAAAATGTATCTCCAAATTGGTATTGAAAGTGAGTAATTCAATATCTGTGTTATCTAGGGAGGGGGAAGCTGGGGGGGGAAGCTTCATTAAAGGCTTTACTAGAGACTGATCTTTGCTGTCACTGTTGTTATTTTTTCCCATCGCCATGCAGAGAGAACCCTGGAGACCTTATTCCAACTGGCAGGTCAATAAATCAGTGTGCCCTATTTTTTTCTTCTTATAGGTCATTATGCGTTTTAGTTAGGGTTAGCTTTTTGGCTGGGGACTTCGTGGGGTGGGGAAATGCTATCTTCAGCTTGGCCTAGATCAGGGCTACCTGGGAGTGGAAGACTAGTCTTATTTAGCCATGTGTCAATGAAAACTCAATCATCCAGGCCAAAAGTATCTATAAAAAGATCATGGCAAACTTTGGTGCAGTTGCCATGATTTTAACCTTTTTTTAGATATTGGTCCACATCCACGAAGCTCCAGCTTGGGTGGACAAGGTGCAGTCAAGATCATCTTGGTTTAAATCAGGAGTGTCCAATCTTGGCAACTTTAAGACCTGTGGACTTCAACTCTCAGAATTCTGGGAGTTGATGTCCACAGGTCTTAAAGTTGTCAAGGTTGGACACCCCTGGCTTAAATAATCAAGACTGCTAAACAGTAGGGCACACAGTAGGGCACACAAGCTAGAGTAAACACACCTCTACAGTAAAACACACCTCTACAGTAGGGCACACAAGCTAGAGTAAACAATCTTCCATGTTGATCATGCAAATAAGATTTCTACACCGTATCTATGTTAGTCTGGAATTAGATTTAAGTCAAATAGATGGGGACTTCAAAGACAATCCCAAAGAAGCAGAGAGGGAGGTAAAGGAAACACTCCCCCGTGCCATCCATCACTTTGGTTTTAGTTTTTTATATAGTGTTATAACTGTAATTGTAATCTTAATTATTCCTATATTTATCTTTTTACCGATAAAGAATATTTGTAGCTCAGGACTTAAATGAGGGGTCCTTGGTGCTCTCTGAGCTTGGTTGTTTTCTTGCAGACGTTTCATTGCCCAACTAGATAACATTATCAGAGCTAGAAGGACATAGGGTTTGGAGGAGGAGGAGGAGGAGGAGGAGGGAGGAGGAGGAGAAGGAGAAGGAGAAGGAGAAGGAGAAGGAGAAGGAGAAGGAGAAGGAGAAGGAGAAGGAGAAGGAGAAGGAGAAGGAGAAGGAGAAGGACTGTGGGGTCCTTGGTGCTCTCTGAGCGCGGTTGTTTTCTTGCAGACGTTTCATTGCCCAACTAGATAACATTATCAGAGCTAGAAGGACATGGGGTTTGTGGAGGAGGAGGAGGAGGAGGAGGAGGAGGAGGAGAAGGAGGAGAAGGAGAAGGACTGTGGGGTCCTTGGTGCTCTCTGAGCGCAGTTGTTTTCTTGCAGACGTTTCATTACCCAACTAGGTATCATCATCAGGGCTACTGTGAAGATGTTAGACAGTGAAAGGCTTATCTAGTTTGGGTAATGAAACGTCTGCAAGAAAACAGCCAAGCTCCGAGAGCACCAAGGACCCCTTGTATCTTTTTACTGTTTGTAAACTGCCCAGAGTCACCTTATCTGTGAGAGGGGCAGCATATAAATTTAAGAAATCAATGAACAAAAGCACTCTCTTCTTTGCTCCAAACAACTTTTCACAAAGCAACATCCCAGAGTTGCCACCCACACCGTGAAACTGCACAAAGCCATAATGGGAAGCCATCATTTTCATAGGTCCATTTTCCACAGGGAAAACTGCCCTTCCGTATCCCAGCCTGCTTCATCTGACTCCCAAATTCTCACCTCTCTTTCTTTAAAACATACAGATCAGGGTTGGTTGGTTTTTTTACACTTACAAAATCGCTTTGACAATTTTGCAGTGGAGAAATAATATCTTGAACTTCCACGGCACAAGGTGAAGGGGGCCAATGCTTTTCCACACTGGAAGGATAACTAAAGGACCAGGCAGCATCTCGCATTATCCTGTCATGTCTGGAGGACCAAAATGATGGATTGCTGGTGGAGTCTAGTGGGGACAGAATATCCTATAAGTCTCCCTGTTCTCCCAAGTCCTCACGAGTTCCATCTAGATGACCTACTTCATTCCAGAAGTGATGAATTTCTCTCTGGTGAACTGAAGCAGCAAATGGACTTGCCTCCAAAGGTCCATTCAAACCTCAAGCAGAAGCTGGAAGAGGCTTCAACGTACAAGTGACCAATGAAAGAAGCCACTTTGGATGATCCGACCGCCTGGAAGCTTCTAAATTTAGGAGGGGGAACAGATGGCACTTTGCTCTGTGAATCAATCAGAATAGAGCTGGAAGGGACCTTGGAGGTCTTCTAGTCCAGCTCCCTGCTCAAGCAGGAGACCCTATACCATTTCAGACAAGTGACTGTCCAGTCTCTTCTTAAAAACCTCCAGTGATGAAGCACCCACAACTTCTGAAGGCAAAGCTGTTCCACTGGTTAATTGTTCTTATTGTCAGGAAGTTTCTCCTTAATTCCAGGTTGCTTCTCTCCTTGATTAGTTTCCATCCATTGTTTCTTGTCCTGCCCTTTGGTGCTTTGGAAAATACGTTGACTCCCTCCTCTTTGTGGCAGCCCCTCAAATACTGGAATACTGCTGTCATGTCCCCCCCCCCCCCGGTCTTTCTTTTCTCTAGACTAGCCAAACCCAAATCCTGCAACCGTTCTTTGTATGTTTTTGCCTCCAGGCCTTTAATCATCTTCTTTGCTCTTCTTTGCACTTTTTCCCAAAGTCTCAACATCTTTTTGCTGATGTGGTGACCAAAACTGGATGCAGCATTCCAGGTGTTGCCTTACTAAGGCTTTATAAAGCGGCACTAATACTTCACGTGATTTTGATTCTATGCCTCTGTTTATACAACCCAGGATTGTATGAGCTTTTTTGGCTGCTGCCGCACACTGCTGGCTCATGTTTAAGTGATTGTCCACTAGGACTCCAAGGTCCCTCTCACAGTTACTGTTTTTGAGCCAGGTTTCGCTTGTTTCAAGAGGGTGATTTCATGCTATTGAAATCTTGCCTTCCTCCATAATATCCTGTGCAATTTGGAGGCCATTGAGATCCCTTAAAAACAGCAGCATTGCCTAGAAACAGCTTTCAGAGGCCATTGCTATGAAACCTTAGATTGCCCCTCTTACTATGAATCAAATCTCCCCACTTCAGTCCAATCTACCTTGGATCCAAACCCAAATTCACCAGCCTAAGTAGGGAAAACAGCCAGATATCTCTATACTATCTGACCCACCAGGACCGATTCCAGCTTGAGAACATGCTTGGCATATGGTCTTCAGAGAAAACCCTCTTAGAGGACTTTCCCAGCTGTTGCTTTCTGTTGCCCACCACTGAAATTGTACTGTTGTGTCAGAACTGCTCTGCTGAGAGGCACTCCCTTTTGGCAAAGCCAAAGAAAGAGACACCCCCTCCTCCCCATTCCAGAGGGGTTTAAAGTTGGCATGCAATTACTTTTGCTTCATTTCTGATGAATTTCATTTGCACAAGATGCGCGAGTAGGTCACTCATGGTCTACAGGCTTCAGAGGCACAAGGTGGTCTTGATTGTGACGTTTGAACCCTAGGGATGGCTTTTCAGGATGTGATTCAGGGAGCAGAACCAAGGAAGAGATCAAAATTAAAGAAGAAGGTAAGAGCAGAGGCCAACCTGTATTTAGAGCTGGGAAGTGACTCAAAGATGCTTTTTTCACGAGGCAACTGGACTTTCTTGTGTTTCTTTTGAAGACGTTTCGCTTCTCATCCAAGAAGCTTCTTCAGCTCTGACTGGATGGTGGGGAACGGAAGGATTTATACTCCTTGCAGACAGCTGGTCATTTGCATTCTTTTAAGAGAGCCCTTGAGGCCACCTGGAGGTTTATCTGTGTCCTCAGGGTCACCTGAGTGGTGCAAATGGGTGTGGAGCCTTCTTGGAACTGCTGAAAGGACTGTGTGGTAGATTGGAGATAGATGGTATTGTATCCCTCCCCCTCTGTTGAGAGAGGGCTGTTCAGTTTTGACTAGATGGCCTCTTGGACCCCTCTTTCAAACCAGCGGTCCTCTCTGTCCAAAATGTGGACTTTGCTGTCTTCGAAAGAGCGGCCTTTGTCTTTTAAATGCAGATGATGAACTGCTGAATCTTGTCCTGATGGGTTTGTTCTCCTATGTTGTGCCATGCATTTATGAAGTGGTTGTTTTATTTCCCCAATATACAGACCTGCACATGGCTCACTGCATTCTACTGCATATACCACGTTGCTCAATTTGTATCTGGGTGTTTTATACTTGGGGTGGACAAGCTTCTGCCTTAGTGTATTCTTGGGTTTGAAGTGTGCACGAATGTTGTGTTGGCTGAAGATCCTCCTGAGTTTTTCAGATAACAAGAAAGTCCAGTTGCCTCGTGAAAAAAACATCTTTGGGACAACTATGACCTGGATGACTGAGAATCTCCATAGACATCTGGGAAGTGAATGTTAACACTTTTCATGGATAAGTTTGGGGTGTCCATAGGGGGTGGTCCCAGGTGGTGCTTTCAGTTGTACCACTTGACCTTTTGGTCATATGCTGCGGATAACCTCAGATAAGATCCTTCTTAGGAATATTTTCAGAAGGACCGATGTGGACAAAGACGATCAATGGGAAGACCATCCCAGTTTGGTAAGAAAGGAAGACATTCTTTATGGAATTCTCGAAGAGGGGGGGAAAAATAGAGCAACCTGTGGTTCCACAGTGTTTCAGAGATTCCTGGAAGTCTGCTCAAACCAAATCAATCTTTATTCGGTCACAGACCAGTAGATAACACATAAAAGTCACAATTAATCAAGATAAAAAGGACAAGGACAATTGTTCTAAAATATCTGAAAAGGATTAAGCTAATGCTATGGCGTTCTGTACAAACTATAGAAGAGTACTTGGCTGTGATCAAGGAAATAAAATCAGATTGATCTGATAATAACCATCTTGAGATAAAAGAAATCTGGACAACTAGGATATTTAGTAAAAAGTAGAAATCATAATTACATAGAACTAGAATTACTAGAATTACATAGAACTGTAGGGCTGGAAGGGACCTTGGAGGTCTTCTAGTCCAACCTCCTGACCTTATTTCTGGTGAGTACTACATAGGGAGGGCAATAGGGAACATGTTCCATCAATTCAATTTTTCCTTCACTGCGTGGTCATAGTCTCTGTTTGAAGGGAATTGGGGGGGGTATCTTCCTTTACTACTGGGTGTTAGGAGGACATTGAATCTGGATAAGGATGAGGCCCTTCTGAATTTTGGGATCCTTGTGCGACTGAGGATATCTAGTTGGTTGGAGAAGATGGGCTTGAGAGACTCAAGAACAGGGTTGGGCAATTATGGCAACCAGCATGCCTGACTCAGTAATTCTGGGAATTGAAGTCCACAGGTCATAAAATTGCCAAAGTTGCTCAGCCCTGCTCAAGAAAGTGTTTTTGGGTAGATATGGAAAGTCTGCTTGCAGCTCTAAATCAATGGCCCACTTCTTTGAGCTCAGCTAGTGCACTTTCTTAGCCAACCAATGTAAGACCTAATGTAGGAGCTGGGTTTGTCTAGTCAAGTGAAAAAAAGGACTAGGGGTGACATGATAGCAGTGTTCCAATATCTGAGGGGCTGCCACAAAGAAGAGGGGCTCAACCTATTCTCCAAAGCACCAGAAGGCCAGACAAGAAACAATGGATGGAAAATAATTAAGGAGAAATGTCCCAAAGATGCTTTTTCAAGAGGCAACTGGATTTTCAAGGAATCAAGGATAAAAGCAACCTAGAACTAAGGAGAAATTTCCTAACAGTGAGAACAATCAACCAGTGAAACCTCTTGCCTTCAGAAGCTGTGGGAGCTCCATCACTGAAGGTCTTTAAGAAGAGACTGGACAGCCACTTGTCTGGAATGGTAGAGGTCTCCTGCCTGAGCAGGGGGTTGGACTAGAAGACCTCCAAGATCCTTTCCAATTCTGTTATCCCATTATTTTGTAATGGCTGGCCATGAAGGCTGCAATTTGGCTTATATTGGGAGGCTTGCCCCTGGAAATCCATTTTCAGCTCAGCAAGGACAAGAAAAAAATTCAAATGAGCTTTAGAAGTAGGTTCTTGTGATCAGACCTGACAATGATGCGCAGGCTTATTGTTAGCTTTAGTCAGTTAGTAAAATCTACAGGGAAACAAGAGAAGAAATAAATCCTTAGATCTCTACTGCACTTTTTAGAATAGAGTGACATTTGGTTATTTATTCTTTCTATCCGGGAAACAACCTCGCTTGCTAGTTACACCAAACACAAGTTTTATCCCCGAGACATCATCTTACGTCCTTCAAAGATGGCTGCCAGACCATAGAAAGCTGCTTTGACTCCTCAGTGTATTTATATGTTAGGGCAGGAATAGGCAACCTTGGCTCTTTTATGACTCGTGGACTTCAACTCCCAGAATTCCTGAGCCAGCCACGCTGAGGGGAAAGGGAGAGGTTTCCAAACTGAGCCATGCTGGCTCAGGAATTCTGGGAGTTGAAGTCCACAAGTTTTAAAGTTGCCAAGGTTGAGGACCCCTGATATAGGGCAGGGGTGGGGAACCTTGGCTCTTTTATGACTTGTGGACTTCAACTCCCAGAATTCCTGAGCCAGCCATGCTGAGGGGACAGGGAGAGGTTTCCAAGCTGAGCCATGCTGGCTCAGGAATTCTGGGAGTTGAAGTCCACGAGTCAAGGTTGCCTACCCCTGTGTTAGGGTATAGGTATATAGGTATAGGTATATACATAGGTTGTATATAGCATGTTTATATGTGTGTTATGTATGTGTACACTTTTGCGAGCAGGCCACAGAATTTCATTTTTAATGTGTGCCAGTGTGCCCACAATAAAAAATGACAATAAACGTTGTCTTATCAGACTTTCAAAATACGCTGACCACCTCCATCCCATCACCACTGCAAAATGTCGCAATTGTCTAATAATCTGCCCATCTTTCTTCCCGCTGTTCGGCTAGACAGATATGAGCTAAAGAGAAGCCAACATTTTGCCCTTGAGCAAAAACAGAAGATAGCCATAAATACAGAAATGTGTAGTGGGAGGCTGGAATGTGTCTTATATAAAATAGAGATGATCAAAACCAGATATCTAGCTGGGTGCAATTTAAGGCTAGGTTTAGAGGGATGTAAATCACAGGGTGCAGAAATCTACACCAACTATTTCAATGGGGTAGTGTTCTAGTCTAGCAGTTTACCTTCTTTTCATTCATTAAAAAACAACAACACTTGTCAACACTTGTATCTGTTGCCTCTCCTGGCATATGGAGCCTCTTTTGGTACAATTTGTAAAAGAAATGGTCCAAGAACTGCATTATGATTCTGTTGCAACTGTTCTTCAACCCACGTCAACTCCAAACTTAATGCATTTGTCCTTCCTGAGAATATCTTTGATCTACATTTCTGTTTTAAAGGAAGAAAGAGAAACAGCATCACAGCTGATAGACAATTTCCAGCAATTTGCTTTCTTCTGAGACTGTGTTATATGTGATATTTTTTTTTTGAAACAAGAAAGACTATGAACCATTGATGTGAGCAGTCATATTACAGTGAAATGCAATGGAAATGTAACTTATTTATATCACTGGACCAGAGGGCTATTAAACTTGATGGATGTTTTTGACACATTTTATACAGGTAGTAGTCCTCAATTTACGACCACAATTTCCACTGCTAAGGAAGATGGTTGTTAAGTGAACCACGCCCAATTTTAGGACCTTTTTGACACTGTTAAGTGAATCACCACAGTTATTAAGTGAATCACACGGTTGTTAAGCAAATCCAGCTTCCCCCATTGACTTTGCTTGTCAGAAACTGGCTGGGAAAGTAACAAAGGGGGATCAGGTGACCCTGGGATTCTGCAATCGTCATAAATACGTACCAGTTGCCAAGCACCCCAAAATTGATCATGTAACCATGGAGATGATGCAACCAGCATATGTCATTTTTTTCAATGCCGTTGCAACTTCAAACAGTTGTAAGTAAAAAGATGTTGAGAGTTTGGAAAAAAATTCAGAAAAGAGCAACTAAGATGATTAAAGGCCTAGAGACCAAAACATACGAAGAACGGCTACGGGCTTGGCTAGTCTAAAGAAAAGAAGAAATAGGGGAGACATGATAGCAGTATTCCAGTATTTGAGGGGCTGCCACAAAGAAGAGGGGGTCAAATTATTCTCCAAAGCACCAGAGGGCAGGACAAGAAAGAATGGTTGGAAACTGATCAAAGAGAGAAGCAATCTAGAATTAAGGAGAAACTTCCTGACAGTGAGGACAATCAACCAGTGGAACACCTTGCCACCAGAAATCGTGGGCGCTCCATCACCGGAAATTTTCAAGAAGAGACTGGACAATCACCTGTCTGATGTGGTATAGGTTCTCCTGCTTGAGCAGGGGGCTGGACTAGAAGACCTCCAAGGTCCCTTCCAGCTCTATTCTATTCTATTCCTTCCCTCTTTTCCTTCCTTCCTTCCTTCCTTCCTTCCTTCCTTCCTTCCTTCCTTCCTTCCTTCCTTCCTTCCTTCCTTCCTTGTCTGAGATGGTATAGGTTCTCCTGCTTGAGCAGGGGGCTGGACTAGAAGACCTCCAAGGTCCCTTCCAGCTCTGTTCTATTCTATTCTATTCTATTCTATTCTATTCTATTCTATTCTATTCTATTCTATTCTATTCTAAAGGACTACCTGTATTACAACACTGCACTCTGTTCCTCCATTCCCCTTGCTTGGGCTAAAGCAATGATTTTCAAAATGAGCAACTTGGGGGTGTGTGGACTTCATGGCTGGCTGAGAAACTCTGGGAGCTGAAGTGCGCATCTTCAAAGGGCCGAGTTTGAAAACCACTGGGCTAAAGTGCCTTATGGCAATCATCTGCCTAATTACCAAGCAATTATTGCACCGAACCCCTGGTTCAAGGTGTATCTACGGCAGCCTGCTTGGGATTCAGTTCACTTGTCTTTTTCCACCTTCGTGCCAGCCAAAGCCTTCAGCTCTCCTTTTTTTTCCCTTCACATTAATGTCAGTGGGATCAAATACATCTGTGGCACGCCAAAAGCCTCTCCTAAGGGACAGCTCCAAAGCTTCAGCCTGGACAACACAGGAGTAGAGTCCACAAAACATTCCCTGAGACCAGCTGCAGGCTAAAAATGGATGCTCGGTCACTATGAAGGAGCAGTCCGATGTCAACATGATCTGTGCGAGCAAAGCAGCTGCCCCTTATGCAAGCGTCAAACTAGGTAGGATGGTGCACAGGTAACTTTTGGGTTTTATCCCTCTGGTGTTGTGATTAAACTGGGACCTTAAAAGAAGCCCATTATCTGATGGCATGATCTTGTCTAAACTGACTCCACTGGTTTTAATGGAGTCTCTGTCTGACTGTCTGTCTGTCTATCATCTATCTATATCTATCATCTATCTATCACTTATCTATCATCTATCTATCTATCTATCTATCTATCTATCTATCTATCTATCTATCTATCTATCTATCTATATCTATCTATCATCTATCACCTATTTATATCTATCATCTATCTATCTAGCATCTATCTATTTATATAGCATCTATCTATCTATCTATCTATCTATCTATCTATCTATCTATCTATCTATCTATCTATCTATCTATCTAGCATCTATTTATATAGCATCTATCTATCTATCTATTTATATAGCATCTATCTATCTATCTATCTATATCTATCTATCTATCTATCTATCTATCCATTTATATAGCATCTATCTATCTAGCATCTATTTATATAGCATCTATCTATCTATCTATCTATCTATCTATCTATCTATCTATCTATCCATTTATATAGCATCTATCTATCTAGCATCTATCTATTTATATAGCATCTATCTATCTATCTATCTATCTATCTATCTATCTATCTATCTATCTATCTACCTACCTACCTATCTACCTACCTATCTATGCGGCTGGCTGGGGAACTCTGGGAGTGCCACGGTGGAGAAATCTTGGTCTAGTAGCTTCGTGGTCCCCACGCAGAGGAGAGAATTACAGGGCCACGTTAAAAACAGCAAGCAAGAAACAGAAATTAAGATGGGGAGAGATTCGCCCTCTAAACGTGAAATGCTCACTCAGCACCCTCAAGAGGAGTGAAAAATAAATGGGCTCCAAAGTTGGGGCAGAATGCCCTTCCATCCTTGACCTTCTGCTTCTCTAAATCTGGGAAATAAAGGGGCCAAAGGATCCTGCTATTGCCTCCCTGGAGAAAAGAGCATCTGCAAGCTTTCCTTTATGGAAGTTTGCTTCATCAGCTCTTCCCCCAGAAAGGCAGAGGACTAATGGCCTGACGCCCAGGGGGGGATCTTTCCCCCTTCAGCCGTCAGAAACAGGCCGGGAGGCTTAGAGAGATCTGGGCACCCTTGGTGAATGTTAAATAACTTTGCTCTTCTTTTGATTGCTATTAGCACAGAGGGCTTTTTTAGAAAACTGGCCTTTTGCAGATCCAGAATTTGTGTGTGCAGGTCAAATGCACACAGAGAGAAAAAGACAAGGGGAATTTTGACTGTCATACAGCAATGTGCGTATTCCTGGCCAAATCTTTAGGATTTGGGGGAGGGGCATGAGAGGTGGAAGGAAGTGATTCCGATGAAGCAAATAACAAATTGCACCCAAGGCAGGCAGGGAAAGAGATCAATTTCAGGCTGGAGATGAGGTGTCCCATGGGGCCACCTTGCTTGTCCCAGACCTCTTTAATGAAACTGCCCTGCAAAAATAAAAATTAAAAAAAAAAACTGTCCTTGATTCCTCCTCCCCACCTCTGGCCCTTCTTCAAAAGAGGAAAGAGAATTTGCTTTCAGAATTTCTTTGATAGAAGTAAAGAAAAGCTCTCACTTGGAATTCCCGCACTTGGTCACGTGATTACGGGGTACACGGGTGAATCTTTTCTCCAGCCATCTGATCGAGGAATATAATAAATTATCCCTGTTTCAGAAGTATCTATGGGCTGAAAAGTTAAGATGCATGCCATTTAGTGACCACGGGTATGTAATTTATCCAACAAATTAGTGGATAAGTGGAAATGTTGCAGACATAGTATACGTGGACTTCAGTAAGGCAGGGGTCCCCAAACCCCTGGGCTGTGGCCCGTTTGGAACCAGGACGCGCAAGCATCAGGCAAGTGAGGAGGACACACAACTTCACTTGAGTGAGCAGCGGGCTCACACACTTGCACACTCACCTGCTGCACACATGGAACCATCCCCTCTTCCCCCCCCTACCCTTGCCACTGGCTGGCAAAGCCAGAAAAGTTGGGGGGCACTGCAGTATGGCATTTGACCACAATCTACTTTTGGCAAGATAGAACAATGTGGGATAGACGGCGGCAGCATCACCATCAGATGGATTTACAGTTGACTGACCAGCTGAACTCAGCATGTAGCCCTCAATGGAACTACAGCTAGGCGGAGGGAAGCATAAAGTGGGGTGCCCCAAAGTTCTGATTTGGACCCGGTACTCTTCAACATCTTCATAAATGATCTAAATGAGGGTGGAGAAGGAGAACTCATCAAACTTTCAGATGACACTAAGCTGGGGGGGAATAACTAATACTACAGATCATAGACTCAGGATTCAGAAGACAGATTTGAGCCCTGGGGCCTATCAAAAAGATGTGATTCAGTGGTGAGAAAAAGACAGTCTTGTACTTGGGCAGGAAAAATCAGATGCCCAGGTATAGAACAGGTGATACCTGGCTCAACAGGAGCAACTGTCCGAGGGATCTAGGTCTCCTGCTGGAAAACCACTTAAGTAGGAGCCAGCAGTGTGGTGCAGCTGCCAACCTAGAAGTCAGGAGAGATTTTCTGACAGTGAGAACTGTTTACCAACGGAAGAGCTTGCCTCTTAAAAGAGTTTTGTGTGCTCCAACACTGGAGGTTTTCAAGAACAGACTGGACAAACATTTGACCAGGATGATAGAAGTTCTCCTGCTTTGATCAGAACCAAAGACCTCTGAAGTCCCTCCCTGCCCTAGGATTATGGGTTCTGTGTTCTAACTGAAGGCCAGCCTACGCTTTTCTTTGCACATGTGACATACAGGCAGGCACAGCTCCCGTCCCAGCCTTGTGGAGAACATCTTGACATTTTTGACCATACCCTGCAGACACTCTCGACATCCAGCAGGGTTGGAGAGGAAAAGGGAGTGGGGAGTGGGAGGGGAAGCGGGAGAGGAATTGGAGGGAGACAGGGAGAGGGAGAGGGGAGGGGGAGAGGAAGAGGAGGGGAAAGTAGAGAAGGAGAGGGGATAGGGAGCGGAAGAAGAGGGGGAGAAGTAGGGGGAGAGGAAGTGGAGGAGGAAGTGGAGAAGAAGAGGAGAGAGGGGAGAGGGAGCAGGAGAGGGAGAGGGGAGGAGGAGAAGGGATAGGGAGCGGAAGAAGAGGGGGAGAAGTAGGGGGAGAGGAAGTGGAGGAGGAAGTGGAGAAGAAGAGGAGAGAGGGGAGAGGGAGCAGGAGAAGGAGAGGGGAGAAGGAGAGGGGGAGAGGGAGCGGAAGAAGAGGGGGAGAGGGGAGGGGGAGAGGGTGTGGAGGGGGAAATGGAGAAGGAGAGGGAGAGGTAGGGGAGAGGAAGTGGAGGAGGAAGTGGAGAAGAAGAGGAGAGAGGGTGAGGGAGCAGGTGAGGGAGCAGGAGAGGAACAGGGAGAGGGGGGAGAGGGAGAGGGGAGAAGGAAGAGGGGAGAGGGAGAAGAACTGAAATAAATTCTCAGGTTTCTGTGGAACGAGAAAGCAAAACAGAAGCTTCCTTTCCAAAGGAGGAAGAAACAACCAGCTCCGATGTTGGCAATTGGCAGCAACTGGCTTCATCTCTCTGACGAATGTAAACCTCCTGCAGCAAAAGGATATTTTACTTCTAACAAAATACACACTGCCAGATAGCGGCTCCCTTTATAGCACAAAATTAAAACAGTGCAATGCAGTTCTCGTCAGCCCAAGACACGCAGGCACGCACGCAGGGTGTGTATTTAGGAGGGCTTGTGGGAGACAAAGTGCCACTTGAAATACATTCAGGCAGGGGCACTTTTGTGAACGAGAAAATGAAGCTTCTTCTTTCGACTCTGCTGGCAACGCAGAAAGACAAAGGCCTCCTCTGCAGGGGGGGAAACCTTCCCAGCTTCATTTCTGTTTCTTCCGAACAACGGCAGGTATGAGTTCACCCACCTCAATTCGAACTCCTAATTATCCGCTTCTCCTCCCTTTTCCATTTATAGGACTCGTTTCCTTTTGTTCTTGCATGTCTTTTTTTAAAAAAACAGGTCAAATGTGGGATGTTTAAAACAACCCAAACTCTGTGAATGATACACAGTCATCAGATCCCGAACTCCCAATAAAACTCAGAACTCGATTATCCTGCTCAAAATCTATTCTAGCAGCCCCGGTCTTGGCTAAACAGATCCGAGTTCAGATCTGGCTTACGCTACAGCTAGTCCTCAGCTCGCAACCACAGCTGAGCCCAAAGTTTCCGTCGCTAAGCAAGACAGGTGTTCAATGAGTTTCGCCCCGTTTTATGATCTTTCTTAGGCCAAAGTTGTGAAGTGAACCTCTGCGGTTGTTAAGCTAGTGACACAGTTGTTAAGTGAATCTGTCTTCCCCTAAAAGGGGATCACATGGCCCTGCAGCCGTCGTAAGTACATGCCAGTTGCCAAGCTCCTGGATTTTGGTCATGTGACCATGGGGGATGCTGCAACGGTCGTAAGTGTGAAAAACGTAGCCCAGACCAGGAAACCAAATTTACGAATACAAAAAACTACTTTTGTTATAAGGTCACAGTAACAGTATCTTGCAAGTCTGAATGTCCCTCCTCCCCCCCCCTCCAGCCTTCATCCTAAAGAGAACTCGGGAAGATCAAATCTGAGACCCTTCCCCTAATTACAATTCTGCTTTTGTCTTATCTGAACATTTCTTTTGTTGCAGCTTTCTTCCTCCGGTCCCTCCTCAAAGTTATTCTCACAGGCCATTGTGGTGTTTACAGGATCCCACATCTACAAAAAAGTCATTCCTAAAGACATTGACTTGAGGGCAAGTTCTTCTGTTTTTAAAACAGACTCAGTATACATATGTTGTGTATAGTATGTTTTAGGTGCGTGTCATGTATGTGTTTCACTTTGAGAGCGGGCAACTAAATTTCATTTTTTGATGTGTGCCATTGTGCCCAGTAAAAAAAATGACAATAAAGGTTATCTTATCTTATCTTATCTTATCTTATCTTATCTTCTTATATCTTATCTTATCTTATCTTATCTTATCTTATCTTATCTTATCTTCTCATCATCTTATCATCTTATCTTATCTTATCTATGCTCTTGAATTAGCTATGATTTGGATTATCCCCGCATCCATTCAAATATATATGTGTGTGTGTGTGTATATGCGTGTGTGTGTGTGTGTGTGTGTGTATGTGTATGTGTATATGTATACGTATATGTATATCTCCTTTCAGCCATCAAGCTTGACTGATTGTAAGCTGTAGTTCATAGAAAAGACCTTGGCCTTGATTCACACATTAATGAAAGCCCCTTGCATCTTTAACACGACCTCAAAACCCTACGAAGCTTGGGAATGGAAGTTTTGCCCAACACAATTTCCAGCAGCAAAGAAAGAGGACTGACTGACTGATTTTATACCCCGCCTCTATTATTTTTACAAAGAAAATCCAGGCGGCAAACATCTCCAACATGTCTTCTCCTCCTATTTTCCGCACAACGATCCTGTGAGGTGGGTTGGGCTGAGAGAGAGGGGCTGGCCCAAGGCCACCCAGCTGCCTATCATGCCTAAGGCGGGCTCCTGGTAATCCAGCCAACTTTTATGGCTAAGGCAGGACTAGAACTCACAGTCTCCGGCTTTCTAGCCTGGTGGCTCAACCCCATAGACCAAACTGGGCAGTACCGAGGTCAAGAGTTTTAAATCAATGGCTGAAAACAGAGCTAACGTTAGATGGTCCTGTAGAAATAGAGGTGAGAAATTACACGTTGGTCCAGAGTGAACCGGCTGCCAATTCAGCAGTCCTTAAATTTTGAGAGGCCGAGCTCTTTATGCCCCCCACTAAAATTTCGCTCTTCGTTCCCACTCCTGGACACCCCAGGACGCTGCAACCATCATGAATGTCGGTCAGTTGCCGAGTGTCTGAATTTTGATCACGTGACCGTGGGGATGTTGCAATGGACATGTGTGAAAAATGGTCCTACGTCACTCTTTTCAGTGCCGTTGTAACTTTGAATGGTCAGTAAACAAAAGTTGAGGACTTCCTATACTGGGGAGTTGAGAAAATCGTTTGTGAGTAGTTAGCGGCAAACCACTTCGGGAGCATATATAAATAGAGAAGAAGTTTTAGGAGGTTTCTTTTTTCTCTTTTAAACTTGTTAAAACTTTTCTCCTGGTTTTAACCCCCTCCAAACGGGGCCTGGCCAGTTGAACGGGGAAGGCTAGAAACCTTTATATAAATCCTTCATCAACCACACCCCAAACCACAAAGGATTGCTCAGCCTTGGACTGTTTTCACGGGAAAAAAAAACCCCAATCGAGTTAATTGCGGTTTTCTCTTCTGTTTTCATTCTGCAAAATCTCAATAAAATAAAACCACTCCATTTCATCCATCCCAACGTGGTCTGAAAGACTGAAAGAGTAATGATCCTCAAGAGAAGGCACGGGAGCCCCAGAAGTGTGTTTCATCTGGCCACAAGGCCAATAAGCCACAGAGTAAATTGGTTAATTTATAGTAGGTTTGGCTGTACGTGACTGGAGAGGGAAAGGCTTTGATTTATTAAATTTGGCTAATCAGAGACAGACTGCACTGCTCCAGTTCCCCCCAAATGGTAACACTATCTTACAATATAATGAAGTTGACAGCATCCCCGGATAATGGCTTATATACCCTACATGAAGATAAGCTGTTTAGCATCATTTCTTCTCTGGGTGAACAAAAATGCTATTTTTCTTGTTTAGATTTTTGCTCTTCCCTGCATATAGAACTGTTTCCCTGGCTGGGAATCTCTCATGTCAGCTGGAAGGCAGCCGGTAAAGGAAGACCATAAAAGGCCAATCAGGTTGAATGAGAATGATGGGCACCTTACAGGTAATCCTGTAACCACAATGGAGCCTGGAATTTCGGTCATTAAGTTGCTACGGTCATAAGTCGAGATACCACATGATCAGATTTGATTTGACGACCATTTTTATGATGGTCATAAAGCAGGTCACCATGATTGTAAAGATCTCTGGAGCAAAGAAAATAGCCCGGGAGGATCAATTTGGAGCACAGAGAAGACCTCTAGTCTAGAAGGAAGCATGCAGAGAAAGATGGTCTAGATCAGGGGTAGGCAACCTTGGCTCTTTTATGACTGGTGGACTTCAACTCCCAGAATTCCTGAGCCAGCCGTGCTGAGGAGAAAGGGAAAGGTTTCCAAGCTGAGCCATGCTGGCTCAGGAATTCTGGGAGTTGAAGTCCACGAGTCATAAAGCGGCCTAGGCCTAGGCCAGGGGTAGGCAACCTTGGCTCTTTCATGACTCGTGGACTTCAACTCCCAGAATTCCTGAGCCAGCCGTGCTGAGGAGAAAGGGAAAGGTTTCCAAGCTGAGCCATGCTGGCTCAGTGATTCTGGGAGTTGAAGTCCACGAGTCATAAAAGAGCCAAGGTTGCCTACCCCTGATCTAGATAAAACAAAAATATAGACATGGTCTAACCTGGCCAAATCCACACACAATGAATGTTAGTTTCAGTCCTATAAGGTTGACCAGATCAAGAAACCAAGGCCGTATAAATCTGAAACTATTTCTATTGGAACAAATATAGCAACAGAATTCTGCAAGTCTTAATGTGCATCCTTCTCCCTCACTTTATCTTTGTGTGAACTAGGAAAAGCATGTCTGAGACATTTATTCCCATTACTTTCTTGCCCTGGGCTCCATGCTCTTGTATCTGACCGTTGCCTTGGTAATGGGTTTTCCTGCTGTGCTTCAAGGCCATTGTGTGTTGCTCTGCTCCCCTCACACACACACACAAGAATTCTACAGGTGTTTATTCACACACAAACACACACACACCCAAAACAGGTCCTCGGAAAGCAACCCCGTTGTGCAAGTTCGGATTCTGAGTTCAGCACGGCAAGAGTCACTGGGTAAACCAAGCCCAACGGGCACACACAAGGTCCAGGGAAACAATCCACAAGTCAAAAGGGTCAGGATACACGGCACAAACACACAAGGCACCAAACTGGGCACGTTGCTCCAGCAACGCTCAAGTCCTCGGGCGGGATTAAGTAGGTGGCCCTTCACGAGGGGTGAGGTTGCCTCCTCGCAAGTAGTCTAGCCGACCGACATTGTGCCTGTCTCCTCTCTGCCCTACATGTGCTTGGATCGGGAGGAAGTGTGGAGTCCACCACCTCCTCCTCATCACTAACAGGTGGCAGCTGCTCCCAGTCCTCGCCTGGAGCCTCCTGGCCAACTCGCTGCCGTTGTTGTGCGTCCGATTGACCCAGCTGAGGCTGCACTGTCAGGCTAGCACTCTCCAACCCCCGATCCGGGCCATCGTTCGGGCCCTGCGCTTTCCTCTGCCGACTTGACTAAGCCCTCTACATCTAGCTTGTCCTTAGCATACACATGTGTCCATCTGCATGTGTGCGTGTGTGTGTGCATATGTCTACTATAAATAAGTTTTTGTTTTATTATTTCATTATATTTTTTTATTTTTAGCTCTTTCATTGTTTTAATTTTGGACTGCCAATTTTTATACACCTGTATGGATCAGATCTTTCGTTTGGACCTTGGCTGAACGCTCTTGGCAAATGGTCTTTTTTTTCCTAACGTGGGTCTCTGACCGCAGGAGAGCTACCATAAGGGTCTGTATTGAGCCATGGTGGCGCAGTGGTCAGAATGCAGTACTGCAAGCTAATTCTGCTGACTGCCGACTGCCAGCAGTTCGGCAGTTCGATTCTCCACCAGCTCAAGGTTGACTCAGCCTTCCATCCTTCCGAGGTCGGTAAAATTGAGGACCCGGATTGTTGGAGGAAGATGCTGGCTCTGTAAACCGCTGAGAGAGGGCTGTGAAGCGGTATAAAAGTCTAAGTGCTACTGCTATTGCTACATCGTCATGGCCATTCCAAATTGACTGAGAGGGAAACAATTATGCTGCAAATTGGAAGCCCTTTTGGAAAGCATCAATGGCACCAGCACATTGCTCAGGTTATTTCAGTAGGATCTCTGCAAAGACCAATAAAAAAATGGGGAATCCAAGCAGCAGGCAACTATAAAATTGCCCCGAAGTTTGTTTGTTTTTTTCTCTACGGAAGGAAAGGTGATTTTAAGTCCCTGATCAATCTCCAGCCCGAATGGCTTTGCCGTGACATATCTTAATCTAATGGCTAAAGCTGTAATACAAAAGCTGGCCAACCTCCAATAGAGATAGATCTTACACAGCTCTTATGTCGGAGCAGAGGCACTTAGAGAAACGAAGGAAGGATGACTTACTTTGCTGAGTAGGAGTTGCTCTGCTCCGGGCTGTAAAGGTCTCCATCTACTTTGGCCGTTCTTAGTGTCTCGACGCATCTCCAGTGTTTGTGACCCCAGGTCACGTTCAGCTGCCAGGAGGAGATGCAAAGAAGTCATTGTCACAACCGGTTCCCAAAATGTCTCCTCGGTGCCCGGGAAGAAAAGGACCCAGCTAGAGTTTGGGAGTTGAGGCTATTGCTAAAACATGGCTGGATTCACAACAATGTACTAAATACCAGTCTGAGGTTCACAAAGCACAAGTGCTGTGTTTGTAGGAAATATGTTCTACCCAATTAAAGCAGGGCATAATTTATTTATATATTAAATTTGTTTGCCGCCCATCTCGCCCTCGGGGTGACTCTGGGCAGCTTACAATATTAATCGGGCAGCTTCGTCGACAGAACTCACCCAAACCAGGGCTGGGCTCTTGCTATTTGGAATTATAAACCTCTCAATGCCTTTTTAGCCTAATCTAGCCTGATACACAATCTTAGCCTTCCTCTCTCCTTACAGTCATAAAATAATGATTCAGAAAGCTGCTGATGCTCAGATTTAAGTCACCTAACACCCTCCAATGAAACCCAAATATTTAATTTTAATTTCAATTAAATGTTTCCTGGATGGAAACCTGCTTGGGGATCTCTTGATCCCTCTTTGGCTGAAAGCTCTTCAGGTTCTGAAGGAGAACACAGGTAGTCCCTTAACTTACAATGGTGCATTTAGTGACCGTTCAGTTACAACGGCACTGAAAAAAAGTTTATGACCGTTTTTCCTAGTTATGACCTTTGATCGTGTGATCGAAATTCGGAAGCTTGGCAACTGGTTCGTATTTATGATCTTTACTGTGTGCCAGGATCATGTGATCCCCTTTTGGACGAGAGGGGATAGCAATGTTCCAATATCTCAGGGGCTGCCACAAAGAAGAGGGAGTCAAGTTATTCTCCAAAGCACCTGAAGGCAGGACAAAGAAGCAACGGATGGAAACTAGTCAAGGAGAGAAGCAACCTGGAACTAAGGAGAAACTTCCTGACAGTTAGAACAATTAACCTGTGGAACAACCTGCCTCCAGAAGCTGTGAATGCTCCAACACTGGAAGTTTTTAAGAAGAGACTGGACAGCCATTTGTCTGAAATAGTATAGGGTTGCCTTCCAACTTTATTATTATTATTATTATTATTATTATTATTATTATTATTATTATTATTATTATTATTATTATTATTATTATTATTATTATTATTAGACAAGCAAAGTCAATGGGGAAGCCAAATTCACTTAACAACCAGGTTTCTAACTTATCATCCTGCAGTGATTCACTTAACAACCGTGGCAAGGAAAGTCATAAAATGGGGCAAAGCTCACTTAAAAAATATCTCACTTAACAACAGAAAATTTGAGCTCAATTTTGGCCGTACGTTGAGGACTATTTGTAGTGGAGCCCACCAGGAAGGATAATAGAGCAACAAAGCTATTATGTTCATTGGTGAATCCCAGAGCCCATCATCCTCTAGCCCAGTGATGGCGAACCTTTTAGAGACCAAGTGCCCAAAAACTGGCCCCACCCCCGCTCCGCCCCCTGCCCCGCCCCCGCTCCGCCCCACCCTGCCTGCCCGCAGGGCCACTCATCGCCTCCAATGCCCGCCGCAGATCGCCCAGGCAGCCCAGCAGCGCCATGGCAGGCACGCGCTCTGCCCACGCCCCGCAGCATCAACTGTGCGCATTGGGGCGTGAGGGCAGAGCCTTGTCTACACCACCTGGCTGCTATGTCCTTGGCTGCGCTGCTCCGCGTGGGCCACGCTTGGGGGCGACTCTCCTCCAGGGGGGCTGCTGGTGAGGGGGTCACAGGGGGAGGCAAGGCTGGGGCAACGGCACGTGTGCCCACAGAGAGGGCTCCGAGTGCCGCCTCTGGCCCCCGTGCCATAGGTTCGCGACTACTGCTCTAGCCCAACAGGACTGACTCTGCTCATCCATCTGGAGGGAAAGCAGCTGGCTCCAGGCTGCAGGAGTTCCGTTCTCAGGCTCACACGGATCACCCAAGACAGGAGTCCTGGCTTTATTTACTAATTTAATTTATAAGTCAAATGGCAGTTAATGGGCAGCAAATTCAGTGGAACACATAAAACCGATTAATATGTTCAGCTGGAGAGAACTGACGGCCCTGTTACTACCTCAAGCAGAAATCAGCTGGATGGAAGAGAAATGGATTCTCACCCAGGCTTTGCTTCCTTTTGTGCCCCAAAACCAGAAAAACGACAAGTGTACTAGCAGGACTATTATTATTAGGCTCGGTTGCACAGTCAGCCAGATGCTTAGAGTGGATCTGCCATTTGTGTCCACCTATTAAATCCTTCCCAAGGACCTGGGACAGGCAGATGACGTTGTTTAATAATATTAAAGGTATTGTCAAAATTATCGCAATTATCTTATTATTACTTAACCAATCTTGTTTATATGTATCCATCCATTCATCTATATCTGTCTCTCTATATCCATCATATCATCTCCATCATCTCCATTTCTATCCATCTATTCATCTCTCCTCCCTCTCTCTTTCTCAGAGAGAGAGAGAGAGAGAGAGAGAGAGAGAGAGAGAGAGAGAGAGAGAGAGAGCACTACACCAAGTTGGTTTTCTACTAACTGGAGTCTAAGTTCTGATCATCCTTGAGAAACTGTCCCCATTTCATCATACTTTAAATTTCCATTCCAGAACAAGATGGCTCCAGAGAGGATGAATAATTGAATAAGAAGATATTTCTTTATAAAAAAATGGGAAAAGATATTCTGCATGGCTACTATTATGGGGAACAGATTCTCTGACGAATGTCCTACTGAGATTGTATGAATCATTTTAGACCACCAGCGCTCTGACTCAGTGCAAATTCACCACAAATTGGGGAAGCAAACTTTCTCCTGGGCGGTCACAGCAGGACTGCAGACACAAAAGAAAAGTACGGGTAGTCCTCCAGTTACAACCACAACAGAGCCCAAGGTTTATGTTGCTAAGTGAAACATTCGTTAAGTGAGGTTTGTCCCATTTTACGACCATTATGTAAGTGAATCACTGCAGTTGTGATGTTAGTAACACAATTGTTAAATGAATCCGGCTTCCCCCAGAAGGTCAGAAGGTCTCAAAAGTGGATCACATGATTCCCCGGGACACCGCGACCGTCATAAATATGAATCAGTTGCCACGCATCTGAACTTTGATCACATGATTGTGGGGAATGCCGCTAAGGTCGTAAGTGTGAAAAACGGCCATGAGTCACTTTTTTCAGTGCCCTTGTAACTTTGAATGGTCACTAAATGAACTGTTGTAAACCGAGGACTACCTGTACCAGGTGAATTAGAGTAGAACCATACAAAAATTAACCCCCAAATCCCCCAAACAATCTAAGGCCCAGGGGTAGGCAACCTTGGCTCTTTTATGACTGGTGGACTTCAACTCCCAGAATTCCTGAGCCAGCATGGCTCAGCTTGGAAACCTCTCCCTTTCCCCTCAGCGTGGCTGGCTCAGGAATTCTGGGAGTTGAAGTCCACGAGTCATAAAAGAGCCAAGATGGCCTACCCCTGGCCTAGGCCTAGGCCGCTTTATGACTCGTGGACTTCAACTCCCAGAATTCCTGAGCCAGCATGGCTCAGCTTGGAAACCTCTCCCTTTCCCCCCAGCATGGCTGGCTCAGGGTTCTGGGAGTTGAAGTCCACGAGTCATAAAAGAGCCAAGATGGCCTACCCCTGGCCTAGGCCTAGCCGCTTTATGACTCGTGGACTTCAACTCCCCAGAATTCCTGAGCCAGCATGGCTCGCTGGAAACCTCTCCCCTTTCCCCTCAGCATGGCTGGCTCAGGGATTCTGGGAGTTGAAGTCCACGAGTCATAAAAGAGCCAAGATGGCCTACCCCTGGCCTAGGCCTAGGCCGCTTTATGACTCGTGGACTTCAACTCCCAGAATTCCTGAGCCAGCATGGCTCAGCTTGGAAACCTCTCCCTTTCCCCTCAGCATGGCTGGCTCAGGGATTCTGGGAGTTGAAGTCCACGAGTCATAAAAGAGCCAAGGTGGCCTACCCCTGCCCTAAGCGGACAAAGTTCAGCCAAGGAAGATTCGGCTCTTGCAGTAACCACAGAACACACAGCATCAAACGAAAAAGTGAAAGGAGAAGGAGGGGAGAGGGATGCTCTGCCTGAGCCCCCATCTTGGAGGAGAACCCATTTGAGCACAGTTGGGACCAGAATTTCCACTCCAAAGCAAGGAAACTGGCTGGGGAATTCTGGGAGTTGAAGTCCACAAGTCTTAAGGGTGGCCAGGTTTGAGGACCTTAAGGCGACAGCCGGCTTAGGAGAGTCCATTAAAATGAGACTTACCCGCAGAGCTGACCAAGAGCTTCTGTTTCCATTCCAGCTGATCCAACCCCATCGGGGTGCTCTTAGAGAGTGGGAGGGAGTGATATCGGTCCAAAAAAAGTTTGAACGGAGGAGGAGACGCCGGAGACGGGCAGAGAGGGTGAGTTCGTGCCTGCGGAAGGGAGAGACGGGAAGTAGGGTCAAGACAAAATGATTGCAAAGTTGTTGGGTGTTTTTTTAACAAAAAAGGTGAAGAAAGTGCTCCGAAGGCCAAGATATCTTCATTTCACTCATGTACAACGAGAAAGCGCCCAGTGTTAAAATGCAATAGGTAACATCTTCCTCAATAGAGGTGGAGTTTGCTCACATTCAAAGATACCACGCTCTGTTATGCAGTTCAAGTGCTTTTACGTAAGAAAGGATTGGCCCAAACAAGAAAGTAACGACAATGACCAGGAACAAACATACATTCATCTTTCTTTCTTTTTTCTTTTTTCTTTCTTTCTTCCTTCCTTCCCTTCTCATCCTCCCTCCCTTTCCTTGCCCTTCCTTCCTTCCTTTCCCTTCCCTTCCCTCCCTCCCTTCCTTCCTTCCTCTCCTTGCCCTTCCTTCCTCTTTCCTTTCCTTTCCTTTCCCTCCCTCCCTCCCTCCCTCCCTCCTTCCCTCCCTTCCTTCCTTCCTTCCTCTATTTTACATTATTAGGTTCCAGTCTTTAAGTCAATTGTAAGAGAGTCTTTGGCAGCCTCAAATCAGAAGATATTAGACCAGTGATGGCGAACCTTTTAGAGACCGAGTGCCCAAACTGCAACCCCAAACCCACTTATGCATCCTCGAGTGCCGGGTGGGTGTGGCCCATTGGGTGGGTGTGGCCCATTGGGTGGGCATGGCCCATTGGGTGGGCGTGGCTGTGGTGGTAACGGCAGACTGGGTGGGACTAAAAAGTTCAATCAATCAATTCCAACTTTGCAAGATCTTTTTTTTCCCCGCGAGAAGTTGAAATTGACTGATTGAACTTTTTTTTTTTTTGCACACAGTGGCGGAGGCCTAAAGTGAAAAGGTTTTATAAAACCCAGCTGAAGGCCTAGGACTGGGGTGACGGCGCGCGTGCCCACAGAGAGGGCTCTGAGTGCCGCCTCTGGCACCCGTGCCATAGGTTCGCCACCACTGTATTAGACCAATACATTTTTTTAAAAAGACATATGATTTTGTAGGCTACAGCACGCTTCAACAAATGCATCAAACCCTACACCAAACTGGCCCATCTATGCAACGGATGAAGTGAACTATAGCTCACAAAAGCTAATGCCTTTTAATGCAATGTGTTAGTTTGAAAAAATGCCACCAGTCCCCTCTTGATTTTTGACAACCTTTTCAGGTAACCTTAGCACGATGGCACAAGAAACACAAATATGAATCAAAAAGTCAGTTGCTTCACGATAGTTCCCCATTCTAGGCTCAAGATTTCATGGGATTTGAGTGACGGCACTGAGATCTTCTTAAGCTTTTGTCCTTCCCTCCTTTCTTCCACTTATTGAATTTGGAGCTTCTGTAGATGCAACATTGCTGCGTCCATCTCCACGGAAGCCAATGAACGACAATATGGAGATGGTTCTGCTATGTTGGATCTTCTCTCTCCACAATTTCCAAGACATAACCATGTCTTTAAAAACTTCTCCATCTCTCAAAAACACAACAGGAAATACTGCAAGCTTGATGGTTTTCTAGCAGATGATTCATTATCCAACTAGGTAACATCATCAGTGCTATTGTGCTAATGATCAGTGCTAGCACATCTCTAGGACCAAAAAAGCAAAAAGGCAACCCAATTTCTACCAAACTTCAGTGAGGAGCTGTTTCACTAATCCCTCATTTTCTTTTGAAGGGCTTTATTTCCTAATTCTGCTGAGCTATCGAGCCCAGGCAGTAGAAGAGAGCTTTTAGGATGAGATTTTGCTGATGGCTTCAGTTGCAACTATACCCTCTTGGGCTACCACCTCCAGAGTCGACTGCTTCGCACTCTGCATCCAAGCTTTCTCATCAACCCCTCGTCTCTAGGCTCCAAAAGTCACATGGCAACTGGACAGTTGCTCCTCTCCAACAACATTTCCCCAAATGGAAAATTGTCAGATTTATCTGCAGCCGATGGCCCGGGGCAACAGCAGCAGTGTCAGCAGAAGCAAACGTGATCAGAAGACTAAGGAGCAATCTTAGGTCACCTCCATCTTCAAGGTCCGGGCTCTAGTGGGTTGACCTTCACTGGGATTACAAAACTCAGCTCAAATTACTCACTTTGAAAAACACTGAACTGGAATGAGTGGAGAGCGATACTTCTTTTAATTTTCCATCCCTCCTGCTGTATTGAGATCATGTCACAATCCTTACCCTCAAGCAGATGCAGCATTTTTTTGATGGGTGACGAACAGCATACAGAACATGAAAGAAATGCTATTATTGCCTGTGGCAACAAAATTGGAAATTCTTTATTTAGCTATTTCTTTCCTGGGAGGCAAACATTTTTTTACAGGAAATGTGAGATTGTAGTAGTAAGTGTAGTATGTAGTAAATCATAAAGCCAAGGGGACTGGGCAGGAGGTTCACGTGTTCCTTCGTTCAGAAGAGACTGGGGTGAGGGTCAAACAAGTCAAAATGGAAACCACAAACCCATGGTCAAAGTCTTTGACACATTTCTGCCATTTTGAAAAAGGAAATACTCAAAACATATTGTTTTACCCTAAAAGAAGCTTAATGGGGTTTTTTTTTTTCCCCAGAAAATGATAAAAGGTCCCACAACAAAATGAACTTGCTAGAGGAAATAAAGCGATAACAGCAACCAAGCTTTATGAAGAAACTCAATTAAGAGATTTGTCCCTCCACACTATTTCCCAACACAGGGGGGGGGGAAATCAATCAATCAATCAGCTGCTTTCAATTAATGTCAAGAAAGGCACCATTCACTATTAGATTAGAAAGGAAGCTACTCACAATGGATAAAGAGAGACAGCAAACATCTTACTTTGAGTTTAGTGCAAAAAATACAAAAGATTTTGTCATCTGTTTTGTTCTCTCTCATGGAGGGGAACGATGGTTAGGTAGAAATTCATAAACAGTGATCCAACAACTGTTCTATGGACCACAACTGGATGGAACCAATGCAGGATCTGGCACCCGGATCTGACAAAAGCTGGGAAGTATGCAAATTGTTGAATAGACTGTGCACGGATACAACAAGATCCAGATACACTCTGAACAAATGGGGCTATCCAGTGGCTTTTGCCCTTTGCGATTGTGGTGACATGCAGACAACAACACACATATATACCTGACCTTTGTGTCCTGATCAGTGTACACTTGAAGACCTCATAGCAGCGCGACAGAACACAAATTAACGTTGCTCCTTTCTGGGCAAGATTTGTTTAACTTGTCCACATTTCAATCTTGGTTTTTATATTTTAAATGTTATGTCATATAGCATGCCTTATTTTAATCGTGATGCTTCTGACACGAATAACCAAACAAAGTGTTCTATGCCCCCAAATGGAAAGATTCTTTAATTCTCACAACGGATGACCGAGTGGAAAAACTGATGGAGGTAGCAGAGATGGCTAAATGGACTGCCTTCATCAAAGAGAAGGATACAGCTAACTTTGTTTCCACTTAGAAAACGCTTTTGAATTTTGTGTTTGAGGTAGAAAATATATATATATGAAACGTCGACTTTGGGTTTTGCCGATTGGAAAGGTTTGTTGTTATAGAAATGGCTAGTATATCTTAGCATGTAAAAGTAAACAGTTGAGGCTGCAGGGTTATTATCTTATTCCACTGTGCTAAAAAGAGTGTCAGGGCTTTTCTTTCTTTTTCCCTTTTTTCCCCCTACACCGTTCCCCTATTTGTTGGAGGCAAGCTGATGACATTGTAAACCGCTCAGAGACTGCTGTTAAGCACTGTGAAGCGATATATAAGTCTAAGCCAGGGGTTCCCAACCGGGGATGCTCAAACCCCCTGGGGGTGTGAGACGATATTCCAGCGGGTGCAAAAACTTGGGATTTTCAAAATTATAGTGTATATGCATAATTTCGTTGCCGTTATTTTGAACTTTTGTAAGGGGTGTGAGAATATATCAGAAGCATTTTGGGGTGCGGGGTATAGAAAAGGTTGTTCACATATTTGAATCCCACCACTGCTTGCAACCCAAATTTGTAGTTCCCATTGGTCAGGCACCCTCTGCAATCACACGACTGAATTTCAGATGCTCGGCAACACGGCCTCATTTGCGGCTGTTTGTGGTATCCCAGAATCACGTGACAACATTTTCCAGAAAATTTGCACTTCCGCTTTTCAGCAAAGCTGCATCTGTAGCAAACCAGTGGTTCGCTTAATGATGGCAGCGTTGGCTTTAAGCAATCACCTAACGACCTTCAGGGGGACAAAACAAAATCAGGTCAGTCGTATGACTGACCCATTTCACAACCATCACAGCATGCAACCGTAATGGGCAGCCTCCATTATAGTCGTATAACGAGGACCACTTGTATGTTGGACCAATATGGTTACTCGGGATCTTGTTCGTGGAACTGGCTCCAAGGGAAAACACAGATTCAATTTGGAACTGAACTGGCCTTTGGCGACACTGGCAAGGAACTGAGTAGCAGGAACTGACATGGGCAAGGAAATGAGTAGGATGGGCCAGTGGTGGGATTCAAATATGTGAACAACCGGTTCTCTGCCTGGATGCCGCTTCTGGAAGTCCATTCTGGGCCTGGGCAACAAAAATTAGCTACCGGTTCTGCCAAAGTGGTGTGAACCGGCTGAATCCCACCACTGGGATGGGCACACCTTAATGTTGTGTGAACGGTTCCTAAAAAGTGGGCTTCCAGCCTGTCATCCAGACATCCCAGAAGAGCAATACTGCGTAGAAGAGAGTGATACGCTAGAGATAGACCCTAGCACAGAATTTCCTTTCAACATATCACTGGGTTGGAAAGAACTGTGGGCGGGATTTCGGAGTCCTAGTGAACAATCACTTAAATATGAGCTAATAGTGTGCACAGCAGCAGCCAAAAAGGCCAATGCAATCCTAGGCTGCATTAATAGAGGGATAGAATCAGATCACGTGACGTTCTAGTACCACTTTACAAAGACTTAGTCAGACCATATTTGGAATACTGCATCCAGTTTTGGTCACCACTGTATAAAAAAGATGTTGAGACTCTGGAAAGAGTGCAGAGAAGAGCAACAAAGATGATTAGGGGGCTGGAGGATAAAACGTATGAAGAACAGTTAAAGGAATTGGGTATATCTAGTCTAATGAAAAGAAGGACTAGGGGAGACATGACAGCAGTGTTCCAATATCCAAGGGGCTCCTATTAAGACAAGGGGGTCAAACAATTTCCCAAAGCACCAAAAGGCAAGACGAGAAATAATGGATGGAAACTAACCAAGACGACAAGCAACCTAGAAAGAAGGAGAAATTTCCTAACGGTGAGAGCAATCCACCAATGGAACAGGTTACCTTCAGAAGTTGTGGGTGCTCCATCACTGGAGGCTTTTAAGAAGAGACTGGGCAACCATTTGTCTGATATGGTATATGGTGACCTGCTCAAGGAGGGGTTGGGCTAGAAGACCTCCAAGATCCCTTCCAACTCTATTATTCTATATTCTATAATGAAAAACAAGGGGACAAGTCTCCTTTGATCCTAGAAGCTGAAAACATTCCTTTCTTCTCCCAAAAGTCCAGTGCATCTGTCAGAATCCAATTATATTTTATTCCTAGCTATCTACTCTGAGAAAACCCAATTCTTACTCTCTTCTGGATTCTGTCATACTACAAAGGGGGGGGGAGTAAACACGGGTGTTTATGACTGGCATTCCTCCTATCAACTACAAAGGAACATCCTCTGTGGATTCCCTCTCTGGAGTACTAACAATAACAATGCGGCCACCAGCCTTTGATCTCACTCCCTATGAAGCCTCCTTTTACCGGCAGCAAGGAAAAAGGGGGGAAAGATTGCAACTTTTGGGATCCGATGGATTTAACACCCAGCCATCTGCCAATTTGAATTGACCAGAAGGAATGTGGAGTGGGGCTGCCTGGGAACACTTTAAAACATTGAATGGTCAGTGGGGTCCCTCAGATCCTGTCTAGCATGCCTTCAGTCAGTTTTTCTCAATAAAGATTCCTGTTGGAAGAACCGTTCCAAGAGTTCTGTCTTCTTAAGATGTAAATTGAGGTGGGTCCTTACATTAGACAGGATCTGAGGGACCCCACTGACCATTCAGTGTTTATTTATCTATCTGCCATAGAGAATGTGTTAACTTTTCACCAGTGAAAGAGTGTGCATAAAACACACACACCAGGCAAACTATTTCCTCACGGCCAGAAATCCTAGATTGAACTTAAGACTTTTGATTCTTTGCGTGGCGAGCCAGGTCCCCATTCACCTCTTCAGAGAAATATTTTCCACTGTACTACAGAGAATTGAATAATGCAATCAACTGTTTGGCTGACTAATGGAAGGCAGCACTACATAAAATTGCTTTGTATCCAGCTCTCTTACATAATTGTACAGACATAGGCCAGACGTGGCCTCAAGCTATTAACAGAGCTGACTAAAATGTAGTGGTTGGATGAATTCAATCCCTGAGATAAATCATGGCTTAACAAAAATAATCCAAATGTGGGATTCATCGACCATGGCTAAAGCAATCATAATGGAGCACCTTGTGTGAACTTTTGCCCGGTTTGAACCTAACCATGGAAAAACACGTTTCTTTTGTCGTGTTCCCATAACATTGCCTTCATCTCATCTCCAGACCGACAATGGGACAGACTTCGCTCTCCTCAATCATTCCAGTATTAAAGTCACTTTTTGCCTCATATTTGATGCTGTCAAAGACAATTTCAAAGTGGAGAAATCTTATTAGGTTTGACTGTTGGGGGAAGTCAGGGACTCCAAGAACCAAGGAAGGACAATGACCAACAATGATATTTCATGTTACTATGCTTCCTTCTAACTCATTGTTTCCCGGCTTTAGCAACTTGAAGATGAGTGGATGGGGAATTCTGGGAGTTGAAGTCCACACATCTTCCAGGTGGGCAAACTCAGTTCTAACTTAAGGATGAGTGAAGACTGCTTAGCCAAGGGGTGAGACAAGGATGACCCATTTCAAAAATAAATCCCACATATTATGGACCAGGACTTCATTGACGGACCGGGACCATCATCATCACCACCAAAATAAGGAAGTTCAAATATCAGTGGAGAGAGATTCTCAATCATCCAGGTCATGGTTGTCCCAAAGGTGATTTTCCAAAAAGGCAACTGGATTTTCTTGGCTTTTTCCTTGAAAACATTCTGAAAAAGCTTCTTGGATGAGAAGCGAAACATTTTCAAGGAAAAAAGTAAGAAAGTCCAGTTGCCTTTTGAAGAAGCCCATTGGAAGAACTGTGATCTGGATGATTGAGAATCACCACAGACAGTTGTTAAGTAAAGTCATTAAGTTGAGTTCTACAGAGATTCTCAGTCATCCAGGTCATGGGTGTCCCAAATGTTCTTTTCCAGAAAGCGTGGACTTTCTTGGTTTTTTCCTTGAAAACATTTCGCTTCTCATCCAAGAAGCTTCTTCAGTTGTTCAGTTCTGAAGAAGCTTCTTGAATGGGAAGCAAAATGTTTTCAAGGAAAAAACCAAGAAAGTCCACTTGCCTTCTGGAATGGAATGGAATGGAATGGAATGGAATGGAATGGAATGGAATGGAATGGAATGGAATAGAATAGAATAGAATAGAATAGAATAGAATAGAATAGAATAGAATAGAATAGAATAGAATAGAATAGAATAGAATAGAATAACAGTTGGAAGGGACCTTGGAGGTCTTCTAGTCCAACCCCTGCTCAGGTGAGAAACCATATACCATTTCAGACAAATGGTTGTCCAGTCTCTTCTTAAAAACTTCCAGTGTTGGAGCATTCACCGCTTCTGGAGGCAGGTTGTTCCACTGATTAATTGTTCTAACTGCCAGGAAATTTCTCCTTAGTTCTAGGTTGCTTCTCTCTTTGGTTAGTTTCCATCCGTTGCTTCTTGTCCTGCCTTCAGGCGCTTTGGAGAATAGCTTGACTCCCTCTTCTTTGTGGCAGCCCCTGAGATATTGGAATACTGCTATCATGTCCCCCCTTGTCCTTCTCTTCATTAAACTAGACATACCCAGTTCCAGCAACCGTTCTTTATATGTTTTAGTCTCCAGTCCTCTGATCATCTTTGTTGCTCTTCTCTGTACTCTTTCTAGAGTCTCAACATCTTTTTTACATCGTGGTGACCAAAACTGGATGCAGTATTCCAAGTGTGGCCTTACCAAGGCCTTGTAAAGTGGTATTAACACTTCGCCTGATCTTGATTCTATCCCTCAGTTAATGCAGCCTAGCACTGTGTTGGCCTTTTTGGCAGCTGCAGCCCACGGCTGGCTCATATTTAAGTGATTGTCCACTAGGACTCCGAGATCCCTCTCACAGTTGCTACTATTGAGCAAGGTACCACCTATACACTATACATTGCCTAAATATAGAACCTTACTTTTTAGAAAAGCACCTTTCGGTCAAATATCAACAACAGAGACTAAAATAAAGAAGAGGCTGTCCCTGAAGGACCTCTTTGCCATTAAAACTCTTCTCTCAGTTAGGCCAGCAAGGGTTAAATTTCTTTGGGCAGCAATACACCAAAAAGAAGGGGGGGGGGGAAACTGCTTCTTCAATTCCTAAAAAAATCCATATTTAACAGTCAACCTGCAGAGGGCACTTCAAGACCACAGTGAAAGAAAGAAGTTCAGCAACCGGTGGACCACTTGTTGCTATTATGGGATGCAGGAAAAAGCAAAGCCAGAAAAATCTCCGCATGGCTGAACATAAACAACGGTGGTAGGTTTTCATTTTTTTTTAAGTCCGTATTAACAATGGGAGGACTACAATACCGTCTGCTAGTGCAGACAAGAATTTTAGCGCTTCACTTATGCTGGCTGGCGGCTGTGCTTGAAGATGGTTTCTTGAGTTATTTTTTCCAAGCCTTCTTGAAAGAAAAAAAAATGGAAATATATTTACTTTTACGAGTTTCAGACAAAAAGCACAGTATAAAGTCAAATTAACTACAGGGAGTCCTCGACTTAACAACTGTTCATTTAGTGACCGTTCAGAGTTAAAACGGCACTGAAAAAAGTGGCTTATGACCGTTTTTCACACTTACGACCTTTGCTAAGCAAAGCGGTCGTTAAGTCAGACGTGCCCGATGTTATGACCATTTTTGCAATGGCTGTTAAGTGAATCGTTCAGTTCAGTGAATCACATGGCTGTTAGGCAAATCTGGCTTCCTCGCGATTGACTTTGCCTGCCAGAAAGTGGTTGGGAAGGTCGTCAACGGCGATCGCGTGACCCTGGGACACTGCAGCCATTGTAAATAAATGCCAGTTGCCAATCCCCTGGATTTTGATCACGTGACAGTGGGGGATGCTGCGATGGTTGTTAGCTCCAAAGCAGCAGAGCGCAAGACAAGCAACAATGGTTGGAACTGACCAAAGAGAGAAGCAACCTGGAATCAAGGAGAAACTTCCTAACAGTGAGGACAATTAACCAGTGGAACGGCTTGCCACCAGAAATTGCGGGCGCTCCATCACTAGAGATTTTTAAGAGGAGACTAGACAGTCACTTGTCTGAAATGGTACAGGTTCTCCTGCTTGAGCGGGGGGCTGGACTAGAAGACCTCCAAGTTCCCTTCCTATTCTATTCTATTCCATTCCATTCCATTCCATTCCATTCCATTCCATTCCATTCCATTCCATTCCATTCCAATCAAAGAAAGATCCAATCTAGAAGACATGTCCTAAAAGAACAATTAATCCGTAGTGCCGTTGTAACTTCGCTCACTAAACAAATGGTTGTAAATTGAGAGCTGCCTCTAGAGCTTCATTGAACAGTTAGTAGTTAGAACTGATCATCAGACCGAACAGGATCTTACCTTTCCATTGTTTAACTCATTGAAGGAGACAATTGTACATAAGCTCATCTGGATAGGGTAATAAACATTCCCGCACTCAAAAGGTTCAGATTCTCGGGATTTCCACGGCTGTCGTAGCAGAAAGGTGCTCCCATTCGCTCTGAGAGAAGAACGTTCTGGATCTAGGACCTGCTGACTATGGCATGAGCAGGCTAATGGGGCGCAGGGGTTGCGAACATCCTCCAAAATACTTCCTAAACTCCGAGTTTCTGCGGAGAGACCTGCTGAAACACCAACACTTGGCAGAGTCCTTGCACACCCCGGATTATCTCCTTGCACGTTGGCAAAGTGATGGTCTTCTCCTAGAGCCCTCTTGGGCATCTGGTTATCTATTAATCCCTCCCCCAAATCTGGAGTGTCTGCTACACCTGTGAGGGCATTAAAATCCTCGGCAGAAGTGCACACAACTTTGATGTCCATTTCACTGTCACACCATTCCTCACAGTTCAAAGAAGAATCCTTTTCCAGGCCTGCAATGTCCATCTCGGCCTTCGTCAGATCTTGAGACTTTAACTCCTCTGTATCTAAGCTCTGGGAATCTGCTGAAACCGCAACGGAGTACCGGGTAGTCTCCTGCTCCCAAGGAGGCAAAATCCAGGGATCTCCTGGAGCAGAACCTGGTTCCTCCTCACTTAACTTGTTAGGAGGAATCTTCTGTGTCTGCAGCAGTTCCGTATCTAAGCCATGTCCATCGAGAACCAGACAATTACCTGGACGTTCTGAGTGGGGAATATTTTTCCTAGGAGGTGAACAAGGTCTTTCGTTGCTAGGGTCCTTCAAGACTTCCTGAGACATCTCAGCATTGGTATCTCCTTGGGCTGGAGCTTGACCAGCTGAGGTTTTGGAACTAGGGCGATCCCACATCTCAGAATCGGGTGACAGTCCAGTTAATGAGAAACTATTAACATTATCATTGACAATGATCAAAGGCTGCCTTTGATGAGATCGCTCCAGCCTTTGCCGTGCACATTTGGAGATTTGCTGCGGTTCTTCCTGAGAAAATGTCTTGGAAGATCCCCGCCATTTCCTAGCCGCCCCAGCCACGCTGTTAAAAAACCTAAGGACACCACCAAAATGACTTCCCTTCCCTCCGTGGCCAGGCCTTTTAGGCTGGCCAACGTTGCCTTTGCATCCTGCCGCAAAAGCAAGATAAGGAGGAGGACTTTCCATTGCGTTTTTCCAACTCTGAAGACCAGGTTCTGCAGTAGGGTTCTCCAACTTGGAACAGTCCTTGCCTGTCAATGAAACCCCTTTTAGATATCCCCAGACCTCAGAACTTCTTCCTTTCTTAGTCTCAGGAGCTACGGGGGCATCTCTTGTTTGAGAATGTCCTTCAGCATCCCTAGACTCTGGAGTTTTCTCAAACTCGAGGGACACATTTTTCTGAGCCAACATGTCGTAACAATAATCATCCGCATTGCTACTACTGATTCCCAGCTCCACCCCCCTGTGCCATTTGCTCTCACTGGGTTCAATATCCAGCATGCAGCTATTTAGTTCAATATCCTCAAATGAAGAATCCAAGTCCTCAATGAAGCCGGCATAGGAGTGACGGTAAGGCCGTTGGCCGTCACTGAGCTTCCTAATCCTATGGAGCGCTTTTTGTTCAAGATCTTCTTGAGTTTCCACTGAGATGATGATGGCCTTTGCTTTGGATGTATTTCTGGATAGGCCAGAAGACCGTAGCTTCTTATAGGATCTCACCCTTTCCATGAAAGACATCTTACGATTCTGCTCCATGATCTCCACGTGATCTCCAAGGAATATCATGGATTGGGGCCGTTTGGGATTCATGGAGGGTCCTTTCCTGCGGCCAACAAAATTCCAAATCCAACTGCCCCTGGCCTTCTTCTTATTCTTGCCCATCTCCTCTTGGCCAGGGTCACCGACGGCCCCTGGATTGGGATACTTCTGTTCGGCACATGTTTCCTTTGGGTTGGCTTGAAAAGTCTTGGTTCCATATCGATTTGGAACTGGGGTAGAGCAATCATGTTGGCAATGGTCAATAAGTTCCATGCTTCTGAGGGTAACACCCAGGTCCAAATGTCAGGCCTCCATGGTCACAAAATGTGCCTCTTTTGCAGAATCTGAGAAGGAAACAGAAAAAAAAAATCCAGTTAAGTTTTTTAACCTCGAAACATAATATGTATAAAAAAACAAAAGTTCCATGTCTGAAAATAAAGTCTAATAGCTGACTCCTTACTTCACCAACAGCCAATTAGATTCGTGAACCAAAATTCACGAGATCCTGAGCAAACACATCACCACCGTTACTTCCTTCCTGAATTAGTATTTCCAGGTACTGGCTTAAGGAATCAGGACGTACTTCCATCCATCTAAACGAGCGGAATCCGATGGAAAGAAAAAGGAACCGGCATTGACCAGTCTGATGCATCTTATATCAGGCAGAGAAAGTCATGAATTTTGATATCACTATATTACACTAAGTAAGGGCTACACTTTTCCTTAGCGAATAGCAGCTGCTGAATCTAAAGCGCAGAGTTCCCATTTCCGGCACAAATGATCTGGCTCAAATTACCATAATTTTCAATATATTATGCAAAGATTAAGCTCTCTGGAGAAGGCTCTAAGGCTAGGAAAGTTGGAATGAAAAAAGGACAACCAACAGCAAGTTGGAAGGATTCATTACAGCTGGACTAGAAGCACTATTGGAAGATCTGAAGAACCAGACTGATTGATTACAAGGGACAGTTGTTGTGGAGAAAGTCCATCTATAGGATTACTAAGAATTGGCACCGATTTAATGGTACTCATAATCAATCAATCAATCAATCATATGGAAGAAGAAGAAATAAATACCTTCTCCTACTTCCAAGCTCTGAAATAGTTGGCTGACTAACAGCTCTATTTACTTCATTTTTGGGGCACTGTCTTGTCCCTTCAACCTTAAACTACTCAATGTGTGCCAGACTAGCTGAGTTGGTCTTGGAAATCTCAGTCCCTAATTTGTCCGAAGCTACTGTGCTCCTATATATTATTTTAAATCAGGGCATCTACTGGGCAAAAGCTGAGAAGAGTATACTTTTACCTCAAGGTTAATCACTGATCCAAATCAAAACGTTATAGAACAAAACAGAACACGGATAAAAATGACACAGCGATGCATAAAAAATTAAATAATAATAATAATAATAATCAAGAATGCAATATTTCATGGCCTGTTTTCACACAGCAACACAGACTTCAGCCACAGTACTCCTAATACAGGTAGTCCTCGACTTACAACCACCCAAAATTTCTGTTATTAAGTGAAATATTTGTTAAGTGAGCTTTGCCCCATTTTTCTTGCCACAGTTGTTAAGTGAATCACTCCAGTTAATAAGTTAGTAACACGGTTGTTACGTGAATCTGGCTTCCCCCATTGACTCTGCTTGTCAGAAGGTCTCAAAAAAGTGATCACATGACTTTGGGACACAGCAACGGTCATAAATATGAGCCAGTTGCCAAGCATCTCAATTTTGATCACGTGATCACGGGGATGCCGTAAAGGTCGTAACTGAAAAACGGCCGAAAGTCACATTTTTCAGTGCCGCTGTAACTTTGAACGGTCACTAAACGAACTGTTGTAAGTCAAGGACTGCCTGCACTAGTATTCAAATTGAAGAGTAGAAGCTTTGTATGATGAGGAGTCTGTTTGTCTTCTTACAGAAGACATAATTTCTGGAACTGTACAAGCCAACTAGAATTATTTGATTCAGATGGGTGGCTATAGAAATTGAACGAATGAATGAATGAATAATTAACTCATTGTCTCCTGGTGATTGGCCTCAAATCAACAAGCTAGCTTTTGTGCTGAAGGCAGGACTCGAACTCACCGTCTAATTAATTAATTAATTCTGTATGTCTGCACAGATGTTGCAAAAGCTCAGTAGATAGGTAAAGGTTTGTGGTTAATGGTAGTGGTACCACATTGGTGAGGTGAAGACTTGGAATACCGCACTTCTGGTCATCATGATACAAACCAAAAATGCTTGAGACTCTAGAAGAAAGAGTGCATAGAAGAGCAATAAAGATGATTAGGGGTCTGGAGGCCAAAACATATGATGGACAATTGAGGGAACTAGATATGTCTCCTCTAACGAAGAGAAGGACTAGGGGTGATATGATAGCAGTCTTCCAGAGCTTGAGGGACTGTCAAAAAGAAGAAGAGATTAACTTATTCTCCATAGCATCAAGGACAAGAAAGAATGGGTGGAACATTGCTAAAGAGAGATCCAATCTAGAAGTAAGGACTAATTTTCTTGCCTAAGGTGGGACTAGAACTGACTGTCTCCTGGTGATTGGCCCAAAGTCACCCAGCCGGCTTTGAAGTAGAACTAGAACTCACTGTCTCCTGATGATTGGCCCCAAATCAACAAGCTAGCTTTTGTGCTGAAGGCAGGACTAGAACTCACAATCTTCTGGTGATTGGTCCCAAGTCCCCCAGCTGGCTTTCATGCCTAAGGCAGAACTATCATTCAGAATCTCCTGATCATTGGTCCAAAGTCTCCCAGTGGGGTTTCATGCCTAAGGCGGGACTAGAACTCACTGTCTCCTGGTGATTGACCCAAAGTCACCCGGTCAGCTTTCGTGCCTAAAGCAGGACTAGAACTCACCGTTTCCTGGTGATTGGCCCCAAGTCACGCAGCTGCCTTTCATGCCTATGGCAGGACTAGAACTCACCACCTCTTGGTTTCTAGCCTGGTGCCTTAACCACCTTCCCCACTACACCACAACTGATTCTTTGCTAAGTGGCCTTCAAGAGAACCTCTAGGTTGAAGGAGGACTAGAATGTGGGTCTCCCCACGGTCAATCCCACGGCTTCCCTGCTGCACACCACCCTGGACCTCTCTTATCTTTGGAGCAGCAACTAGTGAAGCTTCTATCCCTCATTATCTATCTGGCCCCCTTGAACTGATAAAGCTCTACTGTGGAAAAGATCTTCCTGAAGCCGCATGGCGCAAACATCTGCTTCCTCCTATTTTTTATTTTTCTACTTTTGGGTGACAATGTAGAGCGGTGGAAATGCGGCTTGGGGAGGTGGGGGGGGGAGATGCTTTCTTTTCTTTTCTCTCAAGGGGAAGTTTGAGGCTCTCCGTTCAAAGAATGTCTGGGTTTCTCTCAAAGGTTGCCAGTTGTTTGTTCCCTCCTTCCTCCCCTCCCTCTTGCCTTCCTGAAGGGGGAGCGGATATGAAGGCATTGAAACTCAGGCAGAATTTCCTTGACTGACTTGGGGGGGGGAGGCTTTGGGAAAACATGCCTTTCCCTGCTCCGGCCTTAAGAGCTTTTACTCCCTCGGCGAAACAATGGTCCAGATGGCCAGCCTGTCCTTTTCCTGCTCCGCGGCAGAAGAGACAGATGGGAGCAGTTGTTTCAGGAATCCCATTTAATGTTCTCCAAGCCCTGGAAGACAATGAGCGTGTCAGCTAAATCTGGGGTTAACCCTGGGCAAGATCACCAGCGCTGTGGCAGATGATATGGGACGCTGCAGCCAACAAGGTTGAAGCGTCAACCCTTCCGATGGGTTGACGCTTCAACCATCTTTGCAGTGGCTGCTGGCTCCTATTTTCTTGGGGGGGGTTCCCCCCCCAGTTTGTTCAAAAGAGCCAGTTTAGTGGTCAAGGCACCAGCCTAAAACCCAAGAGACTGTGAGTTTAGTCCCACCTTAGACATCCAGAGCCTTTTAGGATTCTCCAAAATTGGCGTGAGAATCTCCTGATTTACACAATTTCATGATGGGCAAAGTCAATCACACCAGGCATCTCAGCTATTAAGGCAGCTTGAAATAGTTATTGCAGGCAACAGCAGAGGCTGGGAGCTGGCCGTTCTATGCGATGCATCCCACCCAAGACCTCTTCATAAGCCCACCAAATGGAAGTGAAGAATGACAGCTAAGCCTGTCAACTGGAGAAGAGAAGGCAACTCAACTCAACTCGTAACGACTCTAGTGCAACCTTCCTTGTTTATGTGCACCTTTTGAGTTGTAAGTAACAATTCCCAGATTTCTCCAATCATCACTGAGGATTTTGGGAGTTGAGGCCCTCACTTCTCAAAAAAAAAAAAAGGTTTTTCAAGAAATACTAGCAGGGTGAAGAAAAAGTTAGCAAAACGCTATCCAGCTTCAGTAAATAATGCAAGCGAGGTCGGTTGTTTTCTTGCAGACATTTCATTATGCAAACTAGGTAACATCATCAGTGCTAGAAAGAAAAGAACTGGCAACTCTCCTGGCTTGGAAGGAAACTATTTATATTCTTTATTAAATGTGGCAACCTGCAGGTATAAGCAAAATAAATATAATAATTAACTCAGAACAAAAGAGGTCTTGAAAACTACCACATCAGGCGGACTGGGATTTGGGGACAGGTTAAATATACAGCAGGCTTAACATCTGCTAAAGAGATTCTCTAGGATCCCAGCAGGCTCAATTAGATGTTCCAACATCAAATCCGGGAAGGAAACAAACTGCGGCTTTAGGGAAAGGCTGGGGAACTGATGCCAAATGTTTTACACCAAGGTTGGGGGAAAAATATTCAGGAGGGCACGTTTCTTCATCAGCAAAATAAGACGAGGTGGGCAAGGCGATCAAACAGCTGGATACAAGCACCACTTAGCTCAAAGGTGGTCAGAACTGAGATCTTTTTGATAATCGTGGTGGGACCCAGAAGTGGCTATTTTAATAGTCCTGAAATCACCAGAGTGATTTTGAGAACAAGAAGAAAGTTCTCACAAAGCAGGAGACTGAGCTTGCCGAAGAGAAGATGGATAATTCCGATCTTTAAAGTTAAGAGATGCTAATCTTGCAGCCGTGTCTTTGAACATTCCCAGTATCCAAAGCTTTGGAAGGTGTCTTCTTTTTTAAAAAAACAAGGGTGGTACAACATACTGGTACAACCTGATCCAAGACAAAAGGTGAATGACTAATGAATCCCTTCATATGTAAGCTTTGATATGATTCATGCCTGGTTTTTCTTTCCTGCATTTATACCCTGGCTCTCTTCTCTTCTCTTCTTTCTCTCTTTTTTTCTTTCTCTCTTTTTTCTTTCTTTCTTTTTTTTTTGAGAAATCAAGGCAGCCCAAAGGGAGGACCTTTCTTTCATTTTACCTCCCAATAATCATCTTGTGAGATGGGCTAAGCAAAGGATGGGCTGGGGCAGCAGCACTCCACGGGTCCCATGAATCTGGATCTGCTTGAAAAAAGTCCAACACAAAGTTTTATTTTTCTGCACATTAACCAAGCTGGAAGAAATCAATGTTGGCTTCGTTTGGGGGGGTCTTAACGTTCAATTTCTGAGAAAGATTTTGCTTGACATCAACTTTCACAGCAGGTTTGGCATTCCTTGCTGGCGTGAAAGAATTTGAAGAAAGTAATTTCCAGAGGGGAAATTTAAGTGAGGAAAAGACAGGGGTGCATTTTGCTGTTGGAGACTGAGCTCACAGTCAGCTCAATCGTAAAGTAATTATCTTTCTTCAGGCTTTTGATGACTTCGGATGCCGTTTAGGTTTGGCTTGTTTGACAAAAACGCCAAACCCGTTTTTGCTTTGATTGCACGGTGATGTAACTGTATGTTGGAAGAGTTTGCACAATCTTAATAAGTGCAGTAGTGAAAATCAGATATCTACACCACTACACAAGCCACAAATGCCTTATTGTCATGAATTCTTTTAAGATTATTCCGTTACCGGTCCCAAATGTGTCTAGGGTCAGAACTGGACTTGTGGACGCTGAGGACAAGAAAAGGACATTTTCATTCACCTTTCACTTTCCCCACCCCACCCAAGCCCCAAGGCTCCCAGACAGGATTACCAGCTTAAAATTAACCCAGTTTCTGTCTCCAAGCTTAGAAAAAGAAACACGATTGGGATGGAGAAAAAAGAAAGCAAAGTGAAGCAGTAGGACAAGATATGAATATATTGGTATTGACTTAACATGGTGGTCTTGCTTGCAAATTCAGACAAGATATGAAAAAGATATAAAGTCTACAGGATTTTATAAAGAACAGACACCACTAGATAAAATATTGCTAAAAACAGATGAAAATTTGATTAAAAAACTCTATAAATTTCTGCTAAGCTGGAAGATGGAAGAAGAGCAAGTAAAAGAAACAATGATAGTATGGGCTAAGAACTTTGGATATTCTATAGACTTAGAAGATTGGCAAAAACTGTGGGATCAAAATATCAAACTTACTAAAGCGGTTGCAAATAAGGAGAATTTATATAAAATGTTTTACAGATGGCATATGACACCAGTTAGACTAGAGAAAATGTTTAAAAATGTACCAAATATTTGTTGGAAATGTAAACAAAAACCAGGAACTTATTATCATATCTGGTGGATATGCCCTAATGCAGGGGTAGGCAACCTTGGCTCTTTTATGACTCGTGGACTTCAACTCCCAGAATTCCTGAGCCAGACATGCTGGCTCAGGAATTCTGGGAGTTGAAGTCCACGAGTCATAAAAGAGCCAAGGTTGCCTACCCCTGCCCTAATGCAAAGAAATATTGGTTTAAGATTCATAGATGGTTAGAAAAGATGACTAAGATACAGATAGAATTCAAACCGGAACTGTTTTTATTTGGAATATTAGGATCTAACTACGGAAAAGAGAATGAATATTTAATTTTACATATATTAACAGCTGCGAGAATAGCATTTGCCCAATTTTGGAAAAATGAAAAGATACCACCTGATCAGATTATTATTACGAAAATATTGGAATGTGCAGAAATGGATAGATTAACTTTAGAAATCAAAGAGAAAGAAGATACAATTTACTTTAAAACATGGGAAAAAGTTTATCAATGGTTAGCAATAAGACAGAATGAAAAAAGGTTATGAAATTAAATAAGATAAATGATGTATTTTTTCTTTAATATTATTTTTTAACTTTTCTGTTAGATGTTTACTTTTAACTATAAGTAATTATAATTAATAAGCATTATATTGGTATTTATATGTAACTATATTTAGTAATATATTACTAATAGTATACTGATTATTGTTATTTACAGAATGAATGATATGTATTGGTTAAGTTTTTATTATTAATAGTGATAAATTTATTAATATAGCTTTTCAGTATTATGTTAACTATGCATATTTAATATGTATACCCGGACGATAAGTCTGCTTGCTAAAGCGTTGATTTATTGTTGGGGGTAACCCCATTATTGTATCTACCCCTACCCCTGGTCTAATCCTTGTTTTTTTACCCTATGTTATACCTTTACCTACCTTTCCCTTTTTATCCCCATAAAAATAATAAAACATATTTTTTTTAAAAAAAAGATATGAATATATTTTTATACTTCAGAGGGAGCAATCACTCTTTTAAAGCCACCATATGCTGTAGACATTTACATGCATCAAAGAGAAGCAAGAAAATTATCTATAGAAGAACCTCTGCCTTTCTCATTCACCCGGTTTAATTATATCCACCACCAGTTAATGCAAATCAATAGGCTGCTGGAACTCATTAGACCTAATGCGTCTTCTAGTTAATTTCACTCCAGGTATTTCATTAAACTCGACAGTGCAGCAAGGAAGGCCTATGAATCCGCAGCCTTAGCAGAAACAGAAGCAGAAGACTTTGAAGGTCTTCTAGTCCAGCCCCCTGCTCAAGCAGGGGACCCTATACCACAAATGGCTGTCCAGTCTCTCGCAAAACGTTTTCAAAGAAAAAAACCCAAGAAAGTCCAGTTGCCTTTTGGAAAAAAGCTGGCAACCTAGAATGAGAAGAATAAAATAGAGCTGGAAGGGACCTTGGAGGTCTTCTAGTCCAGCCCCCTGCTCAAGCAGGAGAACCTATACCATTTCAGACAAGTGACTGTCCGGTCTCTTCTTAAAAACTTCCAGTGTTGGAGCACCCACAACTTCTGAAGGCAAGCCGTTCCACTGGTTGATCGTTCTCACTGTTAGGAAGTTTCTCCTTAATTCCAGGTTGTTTCTCTCCTTGATTAGTTTCCATCCATTGTTTCTTGTCCTGCCTTCTGGTGCTTTGGAAAATAGGTTGGCCTAACATAGAACAGAGAATAAGGGACCTTGGAGGTCCTCCAGTCCAACCTCCTGCTCCTTATCCTTTTAGCTGCACTCCAGGCTCAGTAAGTCCTTTTCTATATATAGTTCAACATTACATCAGCATCTTTAAGTAACAGTAAAACTGAGTTGGAAGGGACCCTGGAAGCATGAAATTCTATACCAGGGGTGGGGAACCTTGGCTCTTTTATGACTTGTGGACTTCAACTCCCAGAATTCCTGAGCCAGCATGGCTCAGCTTGGAAACCTCTCCCTTTCCCCTCAGCATGGCTGGCTCAGGAATCCTGGGAGTTGAAGTCCACGAGTCATAAAAGAGCCGAGGTTGCCTACCTCTGGCCTAGGCCTAGGCCGCTTTATGACTCGTGGACTTCAACTCCCAGAATTCCTGAGCCAGCATGGCTCAGCTTGGAAACCTCTCCCTTTCCTCTCAGCATGGCTGGCTCAGGAATTCTGGGAGTTGAAGTCCACAAGTCATAAAAGAGCCAAGGTTCCCCACCCCTGTTCTATACCATTTCAGACAAAGGGCTGTCCAGTCTCTTCTTAAAAACCTGCAGTGATGGAGCACCCACAACGTCTGAAGGCAAGCCGTTTGACTGATTAATTGTTCTGTCAAAAAAACAAGAGGTCTTTCACAGAAGAGGTTGGCAACCTTGCCATAAGGAGATCTTCTTCCTCACAAGGAGCAGCACCCCTTAGAAAAAAAAGCAACCATCACCCCAATAAAGTTCCTGGCTCTGGGTGCGAATCCAGGTGCAGAATTGGGAAGAGAAGTCAGTATCCATATAGCTTGTGGGGAAGGATTGCACGTGTGTACCCAGAATCCTTTCTACACGCATAGGCCTAACACGTGTCTTCCCCTAAGAGCCACAAGCATCCCACACAGCGCCTGGAGAAACCCTTACACGCTTACAGAATAACAGAGTTGGAAGGGACCTTGTAGGTCATCTAGTCCAACCGCCCCGCTCAAGCAGGGGACCGTACACCATTTCTGACAGATGGCTATCCAGTCAGATTGAGTTCAAAAGCACTGTGAATTTATTCAGACTAGAAGTTTATTTATTCAGACTAGAAGAAGGGGGTTGGACTAGAAGACCTCCAAGTTCCCTTCCAACTCTGTTATTCTGCGATTCTGAATAAATTCACAGTGCTTTTGAACTCTACCCTGACTCCTGTTTCTTGTGCCTGGTCGCAAATGGCAATAAATCAACCCAGGGCCCTACAACCTTAAATGCCTACCAATTTTCAAGTGCCCCAAATTTTGATCATATGACTGTAGGGAGGCTGCAAAGGTCATAATTATGAGGACCAGCCCTGAGTCACTTTTTTCAGTCCTGGTATAGCTTTGAACCGTCACTAAATGAAAGGTTGTATGTTGAGGACCAGCAGTAATCTCTTTTTTAACACAACTATTTAACTATTTAACACAACTATTGCAGTTTACCAAAGATGTGTTACTTTAAACCCTGATACATCTAAAGAGATAGCTAAGATTAATTCGGCCTCCTGCGAGTCCCCTGGACTGCAAGGCGATCAAACCGGTCAGTCCTAGAGGAGATCAACCCTGACTGCTCCTTAGAAGGCCAGATCCTGAAGTTGAAACTCAAGTACTTTGGCCACCTAATGAGAAGGAAGGACTCACTGGAGAAGAGCCTGATGCTGGGAAAGATGGAGGGCAAGAGAAGAAGGGGACGACAGAGAAGGAGGTGGCTGGATGGAGTCACTGAAGCAGGAGGCGTGAGCTTAAAGGGACTCCAGAAGATGGTAGAGGACAGGAAGGCCTGGAGGAACGTTGTCCATGGGGTCGCGATGGGTCGGACACGACTTCGCAACTAACAACAACAAGATTAATTCAATCTCAAACCTGTCTCACTCACGGGCTGGAGATGAGAAGTAGGCAATATCGTGGCCCATGATGAAAACAGGGCTGGTGGGTGATGTCTTGCCTGGTTGGGAGAAAGACAGACGTTGCTTTCAGTTGCAAAAACTGGATTGATGTCTCCCAAATGGTCGAGTCTTGTCAACCAAGCCGGCTCATTTGTGAAATCTGATCAGGTAGTCCAGATACTGTGACTTCTAATTGAAACATTTTCAATTAAGAAACCCATTAAAGGAGCAAACATCTATTAAAGAGAGGAAGATAGCTATTGATGGGTAGGGCCAAGAATCAGCAGGGAAACAGGTGTTGACTGGGCTCGTCTGTCTTGCATGATCATAAAGTAACAATTGAACAGTTGTATTTCAATTATTTCAAATAAATAAAAAAATATTTTGTTTTTTGCCATTCACACTTCATCCTGTCCCTCTTTTTGCATCCTTTCTTCAATGATTCTATTCCCACCATTTCTTTGAGATGAGTGTAACTTTTGTCCCTCAACAAGTTCTCCTGTGGCGAGTTAGCCGTGGCAAATTGTCATCGACCCTATTCAATAGTGGCCAGACCTTGAGTGCGTTTCCACAGCAAATTAATCCAGGCACAGGAATGCAACAATTGGATTTGTAAACCACAGTGTATGGTCTCATAACTGACTACTATGGCTTGTTCAGCAATCTGTGACCCAAACAAACCGATATTTAAGACAGTATATATAACTCAACCAACGGTTGAGTTCACAGACCATGTTAAGCCAAAGCCAATGCTCATATTTTGCCCTAGTTGAATATGGGTGAACTCTTTTAATTATGAGCACCGCTGCAGGGACAGTTCAACCCCAGATTGGCCAGGAAAGCTGGTTCTACCTAGCCCAGGGGTAGGCAACCTTGGCTCTTTTATGACTCGTGGACTTCAACTCCCAGAATTCCTGAGCCAGCATGGCTCAGCTTGGAAACCTCTCCCTTTCCCCTCAGCATGGCTGGCTCAGGAATTCTGGGAGTTGAAGTCCACGAGTCATAAAAGAGCCAAGGTTGCCTACCCCTGACCTAGCCAGTTATGGATCAGATGGACTGAGATAGCAGCCAAACACTGCAGGAAAAGTTCAAGTGCTAAGTCTGTCTTTTGCTTCCTTCTTAACAAGACTTACTCTTACAAGAAAAGTTTGGGCAATCTATAAAGAGGGCAGAGAAGAGCAACCTAGATGATTAGAACATATGAAGAACAGTTGCAGGAGCTGGGTATGTCTAGTTTAGAGAAAATAAGGACTAGGGGAGACATGATAGCAGTCTTCCAATATTTGACGGGCTGCCACAAAGAAGAGGGAGTCAAGCTGTTCTCCAAAGCACTTAAAGGCAGAACAAGAAGAAATGGATGGAAACTAATCAAGGAGAGAAGCAACCAAGAACTAAGGAGAAACTTCCTAACAGTGAGAACAATTACTGTAAGCAGTGGAATGGCTTGCCTCCAGAAGTTATAGGTGCCTCCATCACTGGAGGCTTTTAAGATGAGAGTGAACAGCTACTTCTCTGGAATGGTAGAGGGTCTCCTGTTTGAGCAAGGGTTGGACTACATGACCTCCAAGGTTCCTTCCAACTCTATTCTTCTGCCCTCCGTCAAAATTCTCCACCAAGTTTGAAAACCACACCAGCTCTACATCATTGCTAAGAACCTGGATTTTGATTGGACACCCTTGTTCCCACAAATGCTTTCAAATTGTCTTTGCAAGCTACTAACTGGGCTGGGATGCTGAAGCTGCCATCTGAGCTTGCCAGAGGAGTCACACCAAGCCCCACCGACAGCCATTCTGCCCGAGGTAGATGGAAGTTGCATCCAACACACCACAAGAACACCAATTTCCACAATGGTGCTTTCACTTATTTTTCCCCATAAGGGCCAACTGCCCCCAAAACAATTCTATACATCATCTAAAAACTTACTGTGGATGGTCACACAGGTTTAGACTAGATTTAGCATTTTTATCTACCTATCGAGTCCTTCCCAAGGAGCTGGGATAAACAGATGTTGTCGCTTAATAGTAAAGATTCAGTCACAGGATGGAAGCTGTTCCGAGTAAAGCTGTTTTTTGCAATTGACTGATGGTGATTTTGTCAATTCCGATGGTGTTCACGTGGTGCTCCAGATGTTTTGGGACTGCACCCAATTCAACTCTCGCTGTTAGTAGTAACTTTACTTTCTTTTGCCACCTTTGTTCTACTCTATTACTATTAGTAGTAGTAATACAGGTAGTCCTCGACTTACAACAGCTTGTTTAGTGACTGTTCAAACTTACAACAGCACTGCAAACACTGACTTATGACTGTTTTTCACACTTACGACCGCTGCAGCATCCCCCTGGTCACATGACCAAAATTCAGATGCTTGGCCACTGGTTCATATTTATGACGGTTGCAGCGTCCCTGGGGTCATGTGACCCCCTTTTGCGACCGTCTGATGACCAAAGTCAATGGGGAAGCCAGATTCACTTAACAACCCAGGTTACTAACTTAACAACTGCAGTGATTCACTTACAAATAGGGCAAAACTCATCTAACAACTGTCTCGTTTAGCAACAGAAATCTGAGGCTCAATTGTGCTCATAAGTCAAGGACTTATTTCCCAAAGCCCCAAAAGGCAAGACAAGACACAATGGATGGAAACTAACCAAGAAGAGAAGCAACCTAGGAACTAAGGAGAAATTTCCAAACGGTGAGAGCAATCAACCAATGGAACGACTTGCCTCCAGAAGTTGTGGGTGCTCCATCCCTGGAGGTTTTTCAAAAAAAAAAAAGACTGGACAACCATTTATCTGAAATGGTATAGGTCTCCTGCTTGAGCAGGGGGCTGGACTAGAACAGTGGCCCCCAACCTTTTGGGCACCAGGGACCAATTCCTTAGAGAGAAGGTTTTTTTTGTGGACTGGAGGGGGCCTGGTTTCGTGGGCTGCCTGCATCCTGCAGATGGGACTTCGCTTGTTTGCGTGGACCGGTTTCTGGCACGCGGCTGACCGGTGCCAGTCCATGGACCAGGTGTTGGGGACCCCTGGACAAGAAGACCTCCAAGGTCCCTTCCAACTGTATTATTCTACAATATGTTCTATGTTCTATGACTCCCTGTAATAATGCTGCCTGTCCCTTCTTGTCGGCATCAACAAGGTTAAGACAGGACGCCATAAACAATTTCCCTCCTTTCCTCTCCTGCATCATTATCAAGGAAATCCACATTCTTCTGGTCACTAAGAACAGAAAATTTAAGCCTGCTCCCCTTCAGAGGGAACTGGGTGCTAAGCTGGTATATTAACCTGCCTTCTGGTTTTCCTTCTGCCTCTCTCCCCCCTGTCCCCAATTCCTCCTCTTAAAGAATTTTTTAAAATATTTTCCAAGGCTGTTTGCTGAGGCATCTTCCTCCTCCCGATCCCAGCCAAGAGTTCAGCCGGCGTTTCCTCCGAGCGGCGCCTGCAGAGAGAGGCGCTTGGCTCCGGCCCAGCTCTCAGCTGAAGGATGGATGCTCCGTTGCGCTTCACCAGGCCAAGCCACGGAACGCAGGCCGGTGTCTAAACCCATAAAAGGAGAGCCACGTGTCACCCTTGACCTACTTCGCAGGGTCAGCGCGTAACGTATGTTCAATGACAAGGGACACGTCCCTGAAATGCTGCCGTTCCTGGAGAACTTTCACACACTGGTCTTGCAAAGAGTAAACAAGGACAAAAGGGATGCAACTCAAAAGTAATCCACACGCTTCAAGTCTCTGATCTGGAGCCCAATCCAAGCGATGCTGCCTTGCCAGATACGCTGTCCCCTTCTTGCCTTCAGTGTTTCTTTGGAAGAAAAGCACTGAACCTCAATCCTAATTGGAAAAAAACATGAAACCCCCCGTTCACCTCCAGTTGTTCCTACCCCAAAAGTACTGGATCCCAAAAATCCCATTTGGGAAGATCAGGCCAGAGTAGGATTATCAATAAGAACTTTATCAAAACAGAGGTTCAGACTTTAGAAAAAAAAAGTGCAGAGAAGAGCAACTAAAGATGATTAAAGGCCTGGAGACTAAAACATATGAAGAAAGGCTGCAGGATTTGGATATGGCTAGTCTAGTGAAAAGAAGGATGAGGCGGTGACATGATAGCAGTATTCCCGTATTTGAGGGGCTGCCACAAAGAAGACGGGGTCAAATTATTCTCCAAAGCATCAGAAGGCAGGACAAGAAACAATGGATGGAAACTAATCAAGGAGAGAAGCAACCTGGAATTAAGGAGAAACTTCCTGACAGTGAGGACAATTAACCAGTGGAACAGCTTGCCTCCAGAAATCGTGGGTGCTCCATCACTGGAGGTTTTTAAGAAGAGACCGGACAGTCACTTGTCTGAAATGGTATAGGTTCTCCTGCTTGAGCAGGGGGCTGGACTAGAAGACCTCCAAGGTCCCTTCCAGCTCTATTTTATTCTTCTCATTCTAGGTTGCCAGCTTTTTTCCAAAAGGCAACTGGACTTTCTTGGGTTTTTTTCTTTGAAAACGTTTTGCTTCTCATCCAAGAAAACTTTTTCAGAACTGAACTGAAGAAGCTTCTTGGATGAGAAGCAAAACGTTTTCAAGGGGGGAAAAAACCCCCAAGAAAGTCCAGTTGCCTTCTGGAAAAAAAAGCACCTTTTGGGACTTAACTCTCAGTTCAAGCTCCTTGTCCACAAATTTATTTTTCAAGCTGGACACTCGTTCACCAAGTGCAAAATAGCTCCTATTGTTTCCAGCCAGGCTTCTGATAGCAAATTTGTCTCCTCCCTCCAGACCAAATTCTCCCCAGGGGCACGTAGTCTATTGTTCCTGCTAAGTCATTTGAAAGGGTTATTTTTTCCTTATTTCTTTTGTGTGTGCAGACACCAGGGGGAAGAGAGTTATGTATTCTTCCCGTGCATGAAATTAGTACAGAACGGAAGTGGAGTTAAAATAAAAACGTTTGCTCATTTCAGGGGTTCAGCTGGCCACGCCCAGCGTGGAAACAAAGGGCAAAAAAATGATTTTAGTCTATACTGGAATCCAAAGCAATTCTAAAATATTGAAGTACAGTGGGAATTCCAGATTGCGGCTAAGAGTCCTGTTCTCGGTGACTTTGGATCAGTCTAGCGTGCAGGACTGTTGTAATAAAAAAAAAAACACGAGATCCTTCAAGCGACATGAAAGAGAAATCCCACACAGAAAATAAATGAACATGCAACACAACAGGCTCAAAATTAAAACAATTAATTAAATAACTTTAATTAATTAAAGTTCACAATTAAGACAACCATTTATCTGAAATGGTATAGGGTCTCCTGTTGGAGAAGAGGGTTGGACTAGAAGACCTCCAAGGTCCCTCCCAACTCTGTTATTCTATGTTCTGTGTTAAATAAATTATTCCGAAGAACAGGTCCTTTACTTAGATTTTCTCTCTCTGTGTGTCTCTCTAGAGGACTCTAGTGTCTTCTTTTCCTGGTAAATCTTAGGGTCAAAATGTTTTTATTCTCTCCTTCTTTTTTTAGTATAATTAACTCATTAATAAAAGCTATAGTGTTTTCGCCTGGACCACGGGTGTCCAATCTCGGTAACTTTAAGACCTGTGGACTTCAACTCCCAGAATTCCCCAGGCAGCCATGGACACCCCTGGCTTAGAAGGTGATCCAACCCTGGCCAGCTTAGGGAGTCAATTTCCTACAAAGTTGCCCAAAATAGATGTTTATCATAAACCTTCAAAGGAAAAAGGCATAATCCGGAAAATCACCGGCAGGAAGCTGTGTTTTCGTCTCTATTTTCACCTGCTCCTTTTGAAAATCAAAGTCAGCATTTAAAGTTCTTTTTTAAAGTATCACATTTACCCACGTGCCTTTCTATTTTCCTCTATCAAAATCTGTGGAATCCATAGCAGATGGATAATTTCGGACCCTTCCCTACATAAAATGGAAATTCTCGGCAAATTTAGACAGCATACTAAAAAGCAGAGACATCACCCTGCCAACAAAAGTACGTATAGTCAAGGCCATGGTTTTCCCAGTTGCAATGTATGGCTGTGAAAGTTGGACCATAAAAAAGGCTGAGCACAAAAGAATGGAGGCCTTTGAACTACGGTGCTGGAGAAGACTCCTGCGAGTCCCCTGGACTGCAAGGTGATCAAACCGGTCAGTCCTAGAGGAGATCAACCCCGACTGCTCTTTAGAAGGCCAGATCCTGAAGTTGAAACTCAAGTACTTTGGCCACCTAATGAGAAGGAAGGACTCACTGGAGAAGAGCCTGATGCTGGGAAAGATGGAGGGCAATAGAAGAAGGGGACGACAGAGAATGAGGTGGCTGGATGGAGTCCCTGAAGCAGTAGGCGTGAGCTTAAATGGACTCCAGAAGATGGCAGAGGACAGGAAGGCCTGGAGGAACGTTGTCCATGGGGTCGCGATGGGTTGGACACGACTACGCAACTAACAACAACAACAAGAGCAAAACTGAAAGCAACTGCTTGTAGGGCCGAGCCCTTCAGACAGAAATGCCAAACTCTGATGCTTTGCTTGTATATATGATAATTTCTGTTGAATTGCGACCGAGCTATTTTCAGAGCTCTCGCGTTATACAATGTTACATCACATGCTGACACAGTAGGATTGTTGTTCTTCATGTGTAAATGAAAAGTAATAATTTAAATTAGCACCCACCCAGCATTCTTAGCTCAAACTGACAAGGCACGTTGGCTTAGCTGAAGTGTGAAAAAACTAGGTGCCATGTCCTTTCCTTGTGCAATTTATGATTTTAACAAAGTACTTACATAATACTAAATAACAGAGATGGAAGGTACCTTAAAGGTCAACTAGTCCAACCCACCACCCAAGCAGGAGACCATATACAATTCTGGACAGATGACTATCCAAACTCTTCTTAAAAGCCTCCAGTGATGGAGCACCCACAACTTCTGAAGGCAAGTGGTTTCACTGGTTGATTATTCTGACTGTCAGGAAATTTCTCCTTAGTTGTAGGTGGGATGTTTCTTTGACATTTCTCCAAATGTTGGGGGGGTGATTTCTTGGAGGAAATTAAAACCAAAAAGTCATATTCAGAAACAAAACTGTCCCCATGTTGGTGAAATATAGTATTAATTTAGTTAAAACAGAATTCCCTTGAAATATAGTATTTTTGAGATGTGTTTTCTCAACAATGAGAACAATTAACCAGTGGAACGACCAATGGAAAGGACTTGCCTTCAGAAGTTGTGAGTGCTCCATCACTGGAAGCTTTTAAGAAGAGATTGGACAGCCACTTGTCTGAAATGGTGTAGGGTCTCCTGCTTGAGCAGGGGGTTGGACTGGATGGCCTACAAGGTCCCTTCCAACTCTATGATTCCAATCCTGGGAGCATCCATTCCACATTCTATCTGGAGCAGAGGTCCCCAACTTTTTGGGCCCCAGAGACCGGTTCCATGGAGAGAGGTTTTTCCGCGGACCAGAGGGGGTGTGGTTTTGTGTGCTGCCTGCATCCTGCGGATGGGGCTTTGCTTGTTTGTGCGGACTAGTTGCTGACATGCCGTGGCCCGGTACCGGTCCACAGACTGGGGGTTTGGGACCCCTGATCTAGAGGATCTCAGATGGTAAGATTCTCTTGGGTCAACCATGCTAGTGTCCTTATATAAAATAGGGATGACAACATTTTATCCCATAGATCCAAGCGTCCTCACATGTTTTCCAATTGCACATGCAATTTTCCCAATCTGGATCTCAGATATTCACCTTCATTCTTCAGCCTCTCTTCCATTTTCTCCCCATTTAGGACACCAGTTGGTCCAACAGCTAAAAACCAACCACCCAGTATCTGTTTTCCTTTCTCCTTGAATCCTAACTATACACAGGTGGCTTCCTTCCATTGTTTTCACAACAACACAGAACAAAACCATCCAGAGATCCAGACAAAACAAGCCATTTGCTGCAAGACCAAACAAGCAAGGAGCTGGGGGGAATTCACACATGCTATCCAGGGTGGGGGAGGACTGCACAGGAGGCAGCCTGGTGCCAGCGGCCATTGACATGCCCCAAATTCCTCATTGGGTATCCGAGAGATTTCCTGCTTTGTCTGGCATTTCTCCCAAAATTCTACCAAGAAAGGAAAGTTAGGAGGAGATGGGCACACTGCCAAGCAAAGAACCAGCATCTAACACTGTGTTTCTCAATCTTGGATACTTTAAGACAGGGGTCTTCAAACTTAGCCCTTTTATGACTTGTGGACTTCAACTCCCAGAAATCATAAAAGGGCCAAGTTTGAAGACCCCTGCTTTAAGATGTCTGAACTTCAGTTCCCAGAATTTGGAGGGTTGAAGTCCACACATCTTAAAATTTGCCAAGATTGGGAAACACTAATCCAACATCTTCCTGGGCTCTAAGATCACCACAGATGGGGACTGCAGCCAAGAAATTAAAAGACACTTGCTCCTGGGGAGGAAAGCTATGGCAAATTTAGACAGCATATTAAAAAGCAGAGACATCACCCTGCCAACAAAAGTACGTATAATCAAGGCCATGGTTTTCCCAGTTGCAATGTATGGCTGTGAAAGTTGGACCATAGGAAAGGCTGAACGCAAAAGAATTGAGGCCTTTGAACTATGGTGCTGGAGAAGACTCCTGCGAGTCCCTTGGACTGCAAGGCGATCAAACCGGTCAGTCCTAGAGGAGATCAACCCTGACTGCTCCTTAGAAGGCCAGATCCTGAAGTTGCAACTCAAGTACTTTGGCCACCTAATGAGAAGGAAGGACTCACTGGAGAAGAGCCTGATGCTGGGAAAGATGGAGGGCAAGAGAAGAAGGGGACGACAGAGAATGAGGTGGCTGGATGGAGTCACTGAAGCAGTAGGCATGAGCTTAAATGGACTCCAGAAGATGGTAGAGGACAGGAAGGCCTGGAGGAACGTTGTCCATGGGGTCGCGATGGGTCGGACACGACTTCGCAACTAACAACAACAACAACAACAACAATCCAACATCACATTAATGTCCAAAGAGAAGTCCAGCCCAGCACACAACAGACTTTCTGTTGCAACCCCCTTAAGTGCAATTGCTAAGAATGGATGGCACTCACCCAAATATGGCATTATAAGCTCTAAAATAAATATGCCTCCATTGTAAAAAAAAAATCTTTCCAAAGACACTTCAAGTCAGAGACATAATGCATTGCATCAATGTTGTTCCCCAACTCTTTGCAAAAGGGTTCTCCGAAGATTCCCGCCCTGGATTAACAGCGATGCCCACAGACTCCAGAAGGTCCCCCCGAGTAAAAAGGTGAAGGATAGGGTTTTCTCTTGGGATTAATGGACAAAGACTTGGGGGGGGGGGAATTGGAAATTTGATGTTATATATGTTGGCTGCAGCAAGACTACTCTACGCACCAGAAATGGAAGGTCACCTCGATTCCCACAAGGGATGAATGGCTGCAAAAACTGATGGAACTAGAGATGGCTAAATTGACTGTTTTGGTTAAAGAAAAAAACACAAAAATACTTTTACTTCTATGTGGAAACCACTTCTGGACTTTGTGCTTGAGGTGGAAAAAGAATGAAACCTTGATTTTGGGTTTTACCAATTGGATAGATCTGTTGTTATTGAAATGGCTAGTTTAGACTATTATGTAAAAGTAAAAAAGTTGAGGTTTGATGTTAATGTTTTATTCTACTGCCCCAAAGGGAGTTGGAAGTCAATGTCTTTTTTTTTCCTTTTCCCCCTTGCTTTCCCCCACTTTCCTTTTCACTTCTCCCTTCCCTAAGTTCCCTACTAGTTACTTTTGCATTTTTTTTGTATGCTGTATTATAAACTAATAAAAAATTTGTACCAAGGAAAGATGAAGTGTAGGATCCGAAATAAAAACAGAATATTGATAAGATAATGTTTGGCCATGATCATCCCGGCCGCCATTTTGTGATGCAACAAGGCTCCCATGCAGATAGTCCTTGACCTACAATCCTTCGTTTAGCAAATATTTGTAGTCACAACAGCACTGAAAAAAGTGCTGACTCACGACCAGTCCTCGCACTTACCTCCATTGTAGCATCTCCATGATCACGAGATCGGAATTCAGGGACTTGGCAACCAGCATGGATTTATCACGGTTGCATCGTCCCGCGGTCATGTGATCCCCACTTACGGCCTTCCAAGATGGCTTCCCACAAAGGGGGAACTTGGGTTTATTTAAGGACGGCATGATTCACACACACCATCATCTTTGGTGGACATGCCCTAAAGCCAAAAGATTTTGGTCAAGAATACATAGATGGTTAGAGAAAATGACTTAAAAACACACCGATTTTAAGCCAGAATTATTTCTGTTAGGTATAATTGTAGGAAATTATGAGAAGGAATGTGTATATTTAATGTTACAGGTATTAACTGCAGCGAGAATTGTATTTGCTCAACATTGGAAGGATGGAGAATTACCAGCGGAAGAAGAGATAATTAAGAAAATTTTAGACTGTGCAGAAATGGACAGGCTGACACTAACAATGAAAGAGAAAGAAGATTCAGATTACTTTTTAGAACATGGGATACATTTTATCAATGGCTAGAAAAACGAGGTAGAGAAAAGGAGTTTAACATGTATTAGTAAACTAAACATTGGAACCTAGACAATATGTTGCTGATAAAATATTAAGGATTTGTCACTATAAAAAATTAATAAAGTATTGGGGGGGAAAAAGAACTGCATGATTCATTTAGCAACTGCCGTGATTCTATTAGCAATCATAGCAAAAAAAAAAGTAGTAAAATTGGGCAGGTCTCAATTAGCAACTGCCTCACTTTGCAGCGGAAATTCTGTTCCCAACGGTGGTCTTAAGCTGAGGGATACTGTGGTACCCATTCTGGGAGTAGAAACCCCCTACCCCTTGCATTCAGGATTCTTCCTGCATGCCCAAACCCAAATTATTTAAGTACAGATAGTCCTCAACTTACAACAGCTTGTCTACTGACCATTCAAAATTACAACGGCACTGAAAAAAGAGACTTATGACCGTTTTCCACAGTTAAAAGACCATTGCAGCATCCCCAAGGTCACGTGATCAAAATTCAAACGCTTGGCAACTGACTCGTACTCATGACGGTGGCCGTGTCCCAAAGTCGTGCAATCCCCTTTTGCGACCTTCTGACAATCAAAGTCAAGGGAGAAGCCAGATTCACTTAACAACTGCAGTTTTACTTCACAGCGGTGGCAAGAAAGGTAATAAAATGGGGCAAAATTCACTTAACGACTGCCTCACTTAGCAACAGCAATTTTGGGCCCGTTTGTGGGTTATAAGTCAAGGACTACCTACCTGTAGGTTGGAGCTGTCCCCAGCTGCACAGCTCAGCCATCTGGACCGTCTGGAGGAGGGTCCAAGAAGGTTAGGATGGGGACCACAATCTCTCTCTTAAGACGCGCCTCAAGGGGTATGTCAAATAATACACGAACAACAGTCAAGGCTAAGAACAGTTAAGGGGAAGACGAATGCAAACGTCTCCAAATTTTGTTTTCTTTTTGAACCTATACCCAGAAGAAAACGTGTTATCTTTTGAAACCATCTTAGCATACTTGAGTGGTTGCTGTACATCAAAGCAAATTCCTTAAGGACAGGAATATTATTATTGTATTATTTTTAATGTCTGCATTCTTGCTCTATGATGCAACTCTGTCTGTTTTTATTTTATTTTATTTTTTTGAGAGCAAGGCTTTTGCGCAGTTGAGTGATATGTGCCTAATTCAGATCCAGGTCAGTAAAGTTATCTTTTCTAAAAATAACAATAATAATAATAGTAATACAGTTGACTGCACTAAAATAGCTGTTGTAATATACAGGAAGTCCTCAACTTACGACCACAATTGAGGCCAAACTTTCTGTTGCTAAGTGAGACATTTTGCCCCATTTTATGACCTGTCTTGCCACAGTTGTTACGTGAATCACTGCAGTTGTTAAGTTAGTAATCTGGTTAGTAAGTGAATCCGGCTTCCTCATTCATCTTGCTTGTCAAAAGGTTGCAAAGGGGGATCGCGTGACCCCCCCGGGATGCTGCAACCATCATGAATATGAAGAAATTGCCAAGGGTCTAAATTTTGATCGCCTGATCATGGGGATGCTGCAAACGTCGTAACTATGAAAAATGGTCGTAAGTCACATTTTTCAGTGCCGTGGTAACTTTGAACAGTCACTAAGTCTAGGGCTACCTGTAATGAGTAAGACATGGATCTTGGATTGAGATCCTCTGTCATAATTTTGCAGTTCCACCTCCCTGAAAAAGATCTGGAGTTTTTTGATGAACAAAACGAAGGGAGAATGTTATGTATAAAGTCTTCAGCTCTTGGGTAAAACAGAAGTTACAGGTGATCATAAATAAACAGTAGTTGTCATTTCTGAAAATCCAGACCTTGACATTGCGAAATTCAGCTCAAGTCAAAACAGCCCTGGATATCTATCATGAAAACAAAATTGTAGTGTTCTAAACCAAACGTAAGATTAAATACAAATAGTCTGGACTTTCCCAGCTTCTCCATGGGACAAAAGCTAAGTTTCAGTCCCATTTTATTTAACCACTGATTTTAGCCCATCACGACATTTCTGTGGTCTCCTGAAAGCCCTCCAGATTTATGACACAACTAGACCCAAAAAAAAATATGAATGGAGTCATCTGCAGTCTCTCCAACGTTAACCACATATTATCCCTCCTTCCTTTCAGCTTTTTCCAACCGCAACCATTCCTGGCCAATAGCATTACTCTTTGGGATCAAAAAAGTCCATTCCAGAGGTTCATATTTACGAAGCCCCATTGTGATGCTGTTGCTGTCATTGTTGTTGCCTTACTCAGCTTGCCGGCTAGTACGTTTCCGTCTGATGCCCTTCCATGCAGAGATGAATGAAACGTAGGGTGGACCTCTGAAGAAGACAATAGGGCAGCGCTGAAGTGGAAGCTGGCTTCTCATTGAACAGAAAGTACAGTTAAGCCACCGAAAGCTTTCTGTCCAACAATGGACAGCTCAGCCAACTGAGTTGGCTTTGGATGTTGCTCTTGTAGAAGGTTTTCAAAACAGATGGGTGGGTGGGTGGGGGGAGAACTTAACCCTCTGCCTGGGGGATACAAGTACAGGTTAGGGGAAACCTGGCTTAATAGCAGTAAGTGTGGGAGGGATCTTGGAGTCCTAGTGGACAATCACTTAAATATGAGCCAACAGTGTGCAGCAGCAGCCAAAAAAGCCAACACAATCCTAGGTTGCATTAACAGAGGGGTAGAATCAAGTATTAGTGCTGGTTTAGAAAGCCTTGGTAAGACCACACTTAGAATATTGCATCCAGTTTTGGTTGCCACAATATAAAAAAGATGTTGAGACTCTGGAAAGAGTGCAGAAAAGAGCAACAAAAGTGATTAGGGGCTGGAGGCTAAAACATATGAGGAACGGTTGCAGGAATTGGGTATGTCTAGTCTAGTGAAAAGGTCTATGGGTGATATGATAGCAGTCTTCCAATATTTGAGGGGCTGCCACAAAGAAGAAGGGGTCAACCTATTTTCCAAAGCACCAGAAGGCAGGACAAGAAACAATGGATGGAAACGAATCAAGGAGAGAAGCAACCTAGAACTAAGGAGAAATTTCCTGACAGTGAGAACAATTAATCAGTGGAACAACTTGCCTCCAGAAATGGTGGGTGCTCATCACTGGAGGCTTTCAAGAAGAGACTGGACAGCCATTTGTCTGAAATGGTATAGAGACTCTCCTGCTCAAGCAGGGGGTTGGACTATATGACCTCCAAGGACTCTTCCAACTCTGTTATTCTATGTTCTATGTTCTAAGCAAGGAGAACTAAGTAGAAATTTCCTGGCTGTGAGAACAACTAACTGGTGGAACAGCTTGCCTTCAGAAGTTACATCACTGGAGGCTTTTAAGAAGAGACTGAACAGCCACTCGTCTGGAATGGTATAATAGGGGCTCTTGCTTGAGCAAGGGGTTGGACTAGATGACCTCCAAGTTCCCTTCCAACTCTGTTATTCTGATTCTGGAAGCATCCATTCCAAGTTCTATCTAGATGACATCAGATGGTAAGATTGTCTTAGGTCAATCATGCTAGTGTCCTTAAGTGCAAAATAGGAATGACAACATTTTATCCCATAGTTAGAAGTCCTCGAGAGAATGTGGTGTGGTGGAATCTAGTGAGAAGGTGGATCCCCAGGAGGAAGGGGATTTAGTCCAGAGGAGTAAGAGGACAACTCAGCCCAGAGATCATGTGTGAGAGAAAGAGGGTGAAGATAGTTCCTTCCTAATAGTCCACAGAGTATATTGTAGATGCAAATTAAAGTAGAATCTTTGGTTTGGCAAAATCTGGCCTATAGGTGTGAAAACAATAAAGAACTCAGAAGATTCACCACATGTCATTCTTGGTTTTGGGCCTGATGTGTGGTGAGATCATTTCGGCATTTTTCTAAGGTGACTTTTCTTTTCAACAGCAGTAAGGTAAAAATATCTTCACCCAAACATTTTCTAAATGGTTTGGATTCTATTTCCATCATATTCGGTAGAACTACAGGAAGATCCGATTCAGAGATTTAAAGACAACAGGTTTCAAACTTTGAACGGAATCAGTTTTCCATATTGAACAGCCAGTTGATTCCAGGTGCCCACTCGGGTACCCAGGAATCTCCTGGGATGGTTCAGAAACAAGAATATGGTGGTTTATTTATTTTTTTTCAGACCAGAAACAGGAATCAAATCCATTCAAGCTTATAATTCAAAAGGTGGATTGAACTGAGCTGATTTTTCCAAAGTGAAAGTCAGAAGCAAATCTCAAATCGAAAATGGCTAATTCTAATCCGATTTTGCAGGGAACATGGCGGTGGTTAACCGTATCCATGTCAATCGCAGTCACACGACCACAGAATGCTTCAATTGGCTGTAAAGTTGAGCCAGTTGCCAAGTGCCCAAAATGGGATCTTGTGTGTGTGTGTGTGTGTGTGTGTGTGTGTGTGCGTGTGCGCGCGCAGAAACTCCAGAACCAGGTCATAAGTTGTTTTCGGGGTCCATCTCAACTTTGAATAGATGCTGAGGGACCATTTGTTAAGGGAGGACTACCTGTTTCTCCATTACCCCATCAGTTGTGCAAAGTCTTCTCTTTACTTCGTCATGCCAAGGTAAATTTTCTTTTTACAGGAAAAACCCGTTTATCCCACGAAGCACCATTTCTGAGAAGCAGCAGCTAAGGAAGGATGGAATTATCCAACCCCAAATGATGTGTTTCACCTCCAAATAGATCCGTATCTTCTATCATCACCAGGCAGGAGACGCAGATAAGGAGGGAAGAAAGAGGGAAGACATAACCCAGCGATTTTCAAACTTGGCAACTTGAAGAGGTGTGGATTTCAACTCTCAGAATTTATGCAGGCTGGCGAATTCCGGGAGTTGGATTCCACATAACTTCCAAGTTGCCAAGCTTGCAAAACACCGATATAACCAAATTAAGTAAAAATGGACAGGTCTGCTTTATTTATTTATATCCCGCCTTGATTATTTTTACAAATAATTCCTCCTCAAAAAGTGGAGGAAAGTGTGTTGGATATAACCTATCTGGCACATCTTCCTATTTTCCCCACCACAACAACCCTGTGAGGTGGGTTGGGCTGGGCTGAGAGTGGCCGGGCCCAAGGTCACCCAATATATAGAGGGAGTCTTCAGCCTATGAGCACAATTGAGCCCACATTTTCTGTTGCTAAGCAAGACAGCTGTTAAGTGAGTTTTGCCCCATGTTATGACCTTTCTTGCCACTGTTGTTGAGGAAATCACTGCAGCTGTTAAGTTAGTTCAGGGGTAGGCAACCTTGGCTCTTTTATGACTCGTGGACTTCAACTCCCAGAATTCCTCAGCCAGCATGGCTCAGCTTGGAAACCTCTCCCTTTCCCCTCAGCATGGCTGGCTCAGGAATTCTGGGAGTTGAAGTCCACGAGTCATGAAGGGGCCAAAGTTTCCCTCATGCTGGCTCAGGAATTCTGGGAGTTGAAGTCCACGAGTCATAAAAGAGCCAAGGTTGCCTATCTCTGGCCTAGGCCGCTTTATGACTCGTGGACTTCAATTCCCAGAATTCCTGAGCCAGCATGGCTCAGCTTGGAAACCTCTCCCTTTCCCCTCAGCGTGGCTGGCTCAGGAATTCTGGGAGTTGAAGTCCACGAGTCATAAAAGAGCCAAGGTTGCCTAGCCCTGGTTTAGGTTGTTTAGTGAATCTGGCTTCCAGATTGACTTTGCTCATCAGAAGGTCACCAAAGGGGATCACATCATTCCGTCATAAATACGAGCCAGTTGCCAAGCGTCCAAATTTTGATCACGTGACCCTGGGGATGCCGCGTCGTTCCTAAGCGTGAAAAACAGTCATAAGTCCCTTTTTTCAGTCCCATTGTAAATTCCAACGGTCAGTAAATGAACTGTTGTAAGCTGCGGACTACACCTGTATTGCTCCCAGCTCTTTCCCTGCTAGCAGGGAGCCTGACCCATGTTGTCAAGAAAACACGGCTTGGAAGGAGAAAGTGTAATCCCTCCAGGATTGGACAAAGCCTGATTTCAACCCAGCAGCCCCTTTAATAATATTAGCCTGGAGGGGGGCCCACGAATGCTGTCTCGAGCATTTCTCCTGCCTCTTCGTCTACCGCTCTGCTGGCTGGGGAATTCTGGGATTTGAAGTCCACCCCTCTTCAAGCTGCTGAGGTTGAGAAACGCTGGCCTGCCGCTTGCTCCTTCGTTCAGTTTCAGGAATGGATGGCTGTCAGGATGTGATGCCAAAGCAGAAGGATTTGAAAAATTTATTTCCAAGAACAGAAGAATTTCAGAGAGATTCCCTGCAACCTCCCTGTAGCTTCTCCTGTTTCTGTTAAATCCCAAGGACCAGGAGAACCAGGAAATGTCACCAGTGTGTGTGTGTGTGTGTGTGAAGTTGGGGAGTGTAGGACAACCAGGAGGCTTCAGATGCACCCTTTGTCTTTCTGCTGCTTTAATCACCGAGATGACTCTAAGCAACTGGCACACCTGAGTAAACCCAGCACATAAAAATAAGAAACAGACAATTGTGTGTGTTTCTGTATCTGTGTGTGTGTGTATATCTATATCTATATCCCATATATCTATATATCTATCTATATCTATCTATATCTATATCTATCTATCTATATCTATATCCCACATCTCTCTCTTTCTCTCTCTCTCTCTCTCTCTATATATATATATACACACACACACAAACATATATATATGTTTTCTGAGGTTTTCACGGGTGTTTGTATGTAGGTCTTTGGTAATTCGGGTTTTCTCCCGTGTAAAATTGAAAGTGTCTTGGCAACGTTTCGACGAAGTCCCATTCGTCATCTTCAGGTTGGTGTCTTCGGCTTCGTGCTTCTAGGAGCAATGTGTGATCGCAGCTGTTAAAAGGAAGAAACAGCTGCGATCACACATTGCTCCTAGAAGCACGAAGCCGAAGACACCAGCCTGAAGATGACGAATGGGACTTCGTCGAAACGTTGCCATATATATATATATATATATATATATATATATATAACATATACATATACATCCCACTTCAAAGGACAATGAGGATGACCAACCCAGAAACTGTTCTAATCAACAGAAGAGACTACCAGGGAGTAAATTACTAATAAAAGAGAATATTTTCGAAGCTCAGGATTGAAATGAGGGGTCCTTGGTGGTCTCTGAGCTTGCTTGTTTTCTTGAAGATGTTTTATTATCCAAACTAGGTAAAAAGTAGCACTGATGCTATCTAGCTGGGTAATGAAATGTCTTTCAGGAAAAAAACCAAGTTCAGAGACGACCAAGGACCCCTCAGGGAGTAAATTACTGCACAGGCTAGGTATTTACAACTTCACAAAAGCCCAACAGGGTCAGGGTCATACAAACTCAGGGGAGAAAAAAAAACACAATACAAATAAAACAGTATTTCAGATAAAATAAGTTCAGCACAAGTTCCCTTGCCCGACTCAGCAGCTTCTGAAATCACGCCTGCATTAATCTGTGATGTCTTTGACCCTAGTCTGTGGCCCAAGTGGTTTCCAATTGCAAGAGTGACGATGCAGGTAATGCTCAACTGACAATCATTCATTCAGTGACCGTTTGAAGTTATAACATCACTGAAAAAAAATGACTTATGACCGTTTTTCACACAACTTTTGCAGCATCCCCCTGGTCACGTGATCAAAATTCAGACACTTGGCAACTGACTCATATTTATGACGGTTGCAGCGTCCTGGAGTCATGGGATCCCCTTTTGCGAGCTTCTAACAAGCGAAGTCAATGGGGAAGCAAGATACATTTAACAACCGTGTTACTAACTTAACAACTGCAGTAATTCACTTAATAACTGGGGCGAGAGAGGTCGTAAAATGGGACATAACTCGCTTAACAACTGTCTTTTTTGGGCTCAATTATGTCTGTAAGTCAAGGAATACCTGTGCACCAAACAAGACACATCATGGTTGGCATAACCATGGTTTGCTGAGCAATCATCAGAACCTGGTTCAGAAACAACACTAAGCCATAAACTGTCATTTACAACCCACATGGCTTAGAACCCAAACCAACCAAGCCACATTATGGAGTCAGCCTGGTGTGCAAATCCAGCCACAGATTGCTTTGCACATCATTATGACTGATGATTTACTGATGATCATCCTTGCTTTCTCTGGCTTCCTATCTCAATCCCTGCCACAATTCATCAGGAAGGGATTTCAGTCGTATTCGTATACAAAGGGGCAAAACCTTCCTATAAAAACATCTTACCTGTTTTGCACCTGCAACAACATTTACAAGATTACGGGAAGACTCTTTGATTCAGCGAAGCATATTGATCAGGAAAGATGTTTGGCAAAAGAAAAAAAAAGGCTAAAATGAGAATTAAGAAATTAGATGATGGGATTTACCGGAGGGAATATTTAAAAATTAAACATCTGTTTGAATATGGTTAAAGAAATGGAAAGATTTTGGATATAAATGAAGATTAGTTTAGGAGGGATAAACCCTTCAAGGGACATAGTATTTTTTCTTTCTTTTTTCCTTTTTTTTCTGTTTTTTGACATGAGAAGTATAAAAATGTTGGGATGGTTTATATAAAAGAAATGTTTTTTCTTTGTTTTAAAGTATGAGAAATGTAAAAGTGTTGGGATGGCTTGTATGAAAAAAAAAAGATTTAAATACTTAAGCGTAACTAATTTTGAGAAAATCTTAGCCAGTAAGAATGTTTTGAATATTGTGGGGGGAAAAAATTTAAAGCATATGAGGAACGGTTGCTGGAATTGGGTATGTCTAGTTTAATGAAGAGAAGGACGAGGGGGGACATGATAGCAGCCTTCCAATATCTCAGGGGCTGCCCCAAAGAAGAGGGAGTCAAGCTATTCTCCAAAGCGCCTGAAGGCAGGACAAGAAGCAACGGATGGAAACTAATCAAGGAGAGAAGCAACCTAGAACTAAGGAGAAACTTCCTGACAGTTAGAACAATTAACCAGTGGAACAACCTGCCACCAGAAGCGGTGAATGCTCCGACACTGGAAGTTTTTAAGAAGAGACTGGACAGCCATTTGTCTGAAATGGTATAGGGTTTCCTGCCTGAGCAGGGGGTTGGACTAGATGACCTCCAAGGTCCCTTCCAACTTTATTATTATTATTATTAAATAAGAATTTTGTAAACAGGATCTATGATGAGGCAATCAAGATGATCAATTAGAAAAGAAGCTTTTCTATTGATGTGGTTATTATTTGCAGAAACATGAGAAAAAATGTCTATATTTAATTGTCATTTATTCAAATAATAAGAACTGTCTTAATTTAAGGTTGGCAAAAGAGAATATTATTGGGAGAAGAGAAAATCAAACAAAGCCATTATATGGACTACAGAATTATAGAAATTGTTACTGTTTTTTAAATATAAACCCAGACAACACGCTGTTTACCAAATATTAAGGTGATTATGTGAAAAATCAATAAAACATATTTTTTAAAAAAGAAAGGGATTTCAGAAGTTTCCCTTTTTAAAAAAAAGAAAGAAAAGTAATGATGGTTTCAGATCACCTCCAAAACTGGAAAACTAAAGGAGAAATTAATTTGTAGAGGAAAAAATTTTTTTTCCCTCTGCCAATCAGCAGATGAGGATAACTCAGAAATAACAGGACGAGACATATTTTTTAAACAGTTATTCTCTCTCTCCATAGCACAGGTAGTCTTCAAATTACCACCACAATTGGGACTAGTACTTTCATTGTTAAGTGAGTCGGTTGAGTTTTATGATTTTCTGACCATTTTTGCCACGGTTGTTAAGCAAAGCACTATGGAACTGTCCTGAATAACCTTGGCTGTCTACTCGTGGCTAATGAGACTTGAACGTAACACACGGAGGCTATTTATCTTTATTTTATTTTATTTGTTTCCCGCCTTTATTATTTTTACAAATAGCCCAAAGCAGTGAACTTACCCAACACAGTTTCCTCCTCCTATTTTCCCCAACACAACAACCCTGTGAGGTGGGTTGGGCTGAGAAAGAGTGACTGGCCAAAGGTCACCTAGACGGCTTTCATGTCTAAGGCGGGACTAGAACTCACCGCCTCCCACTTTCTGGCCTGTGCCTTAACCACTAGGCCAGGGGTCCCCAACCCCTGGTCCGTGGATCGGTACTGGGCTGTGGCACGCCAGCAACCGGTCCGCACAAACAAGCAAAGCCCCCTCCGTGGGATGCAGGCAGCACACAAAACCACGCACTCTCTGGTCCACGGAAAAGCCTCTCTCCAAGTAACCGGTCCCTGGTGCCCAAAAGGTTGGGGACCTCTGCACTAGACTACCCTGGCTGTAATATTGGCTTTAAATCTTGCCAAGAATCTAATCCTACGCACCAATATCCAAAGATATGCCCATAAATTAACTTCTCCTGGGTCACCTATTACTTTCTAGGACCTGGTAGGGGTGGAAGCGCTGGGAGAGACTTGGCTTCATGTCATGATTAGGGGGCTGGAGGTCAAATCATATGAAGAAGGGTTTCAGGAATTGGGTGTGTCTAGTCTAGTGAAAAGGAGGACTAGGGGTCACGTGATAGCAGTCTTCCAATATTTGAAGAGCTGCTACAAAGACAACGTATTCTCCAAAGCCCCAGAAAGGCAAGACAAGAAACAATGGATGGAAACTAATCAAGGAGAGAAGCAACGTAGAAATAAGGAGAAATTTCCTGACAGTCAGAACAATTAACCAGTGGAACGACTTGCTTTCAGAAGTTGTGGGTGCTCCATCACTGGAGGCTTTTAAGAAGAGACTGGACAGCCAGTTGTCTGAAAAGGTCTAGGGCAGGGGTCCTCAGCCCCTGGTCCATGGACCAGCACCAGTCTGCGGTATGCCAGAAACTGGTCCACACAAACAAGCAAAGCCCCATCCGCGGGATGCAGGCAACACACAAACCCACGCCCCCTTCGGTCCTTGGAAAAACCTCTTTCCACAGAACCAGTCCCTGATGCCCGAAAGGTTGGGGGCTCCTGGTACAGGGTCTCCTGCTTGAGCAGGGGGATGGACTAGAAGATCTCCAAGGTTCCTTCCAACTTGATGATGATGATGATGATGATGATGGAGGAGGAGGAGGAGGAGGAGGAGAAGGAACCACTGCCATTTTCATCTGCTATGTGATGCAACCCCAGCTTGGGCGATTTCATGTATGCTTCAGTATAGGATACAAGCCCCCACAAAAGAGTTTGTTGAGTTCCGTTGGCAAGAATGGTCTAGGGTCTCTTGCTTGAGCAGGGGGTTGGACTAGAAGACCTCCAAGGTCCCTTATAACTCTGTTATTCTGTTATGTTGCTTGTTCTGTATTAACTCAAAATAAGGTTCTCCTCTTTGTGACACCCTGATAGGAATTTCACAGCCCATTTTCTGGTTTATTTTGTTGGACATAGTAATAATAATAATAACTTTATTACGGTCATAGACCAGCAACAGACATCACTTTTTACAATATATTAAGAAAAAAAATAAAATATAGTACTGACATTAATAATAATAACATCCCTGTTTAGAAAAAAATAAAAAAATACATGTTCTCAAAATGTTAGGGTCACTCCCTAGTTTACGTGAGTGGAAAGCCGCTAAGTGTGTGAGTAAATGTAATGTTCCAAAAATTATTAGAGATATCTCCAAAAAATTGGCACAAGTTGACGGCTATAAATCTGTAACCAATTTTTTTCTCGTGGACATTGCAGCAACACGGTATTTTGCCACTGCATGCGTGATAGAAGGGTTTGAGTCCTGGAGGAGAAAGCCTACATAAAAATTGTCTGCCCTCCCTGGCAATCTCTCTAATAAGGGAAGAATATATGCTGACCTATAAACTGGGTATAATTCACAATACAATAAAACATAGTATTGTTAACATTGTGTTTTGTTAACCTAAACTTAAGATTTAAGTATCTTGTGAATAGAATAGAGCTGGAAGGGACCTTGGAGGTCTTCTAGTCCAGCCCCCTGCTCAAGCAGGAGAACCTATACCATTGTGTGGACTTGATCGTTGTGCTTTATGAAATATGATTCAAAGATTATTGTGTTTGTCCATACCCAAAGCCAATCACCCTTCAAGAAACTAAGGCAACCTTGATGGTGTGATGGGAGCATTAGAGGTGCTTATGATCTGATTCATTTGACCCACTAAATCATAATTGTCCCTTTGGAGCAGAGAGGCAACATGCAGAGACAGAACAGGCAACTTTTTCTTGGCCAAGCAGCAATTCCTCTGAAATGTGTTTGAATGTTAGTAGCAACTCCTCTTCCAAAGCAACTTGCAACAGGGAACCATAATGTTTGATTTTGGCTCAGAATGTTATGGAAACTCAACCAACTGTGGCATTAAAGATGAATTAAACAACCAAGGTTTACTGGACATGCACTTTGTTTTCTATACGATCCTTTTTCTACAGGGATAAGACATTCTTTTTAATAAGCTAACAGAAAGCTAGAGAAAGCCTATTTTTAATTAAATGCACGCCTGCAGTCTGAAAATAATTGCTTTGGATAACATGGCAAAAGATGACCTACCGAGATCCTATCCTGCCCTTTCCAACAATGAGATTTCCTGGGAGGAAAGCATCTCCTTAAGCATGTTAAGCGTTTTATTTAGGCTGCAAGTTCTCCGCATTTACATGAGAGTAAGTCCCGCTGAATACAACAGGAACTACTCTGCCTAAACATGCAAATATTGTGTGTGATTAAAAGATTTGCATTCTCGTTTTCAAGTCTCTACTAGAACAAACCCATGTCCTGAGATGAGTTTGAACCTTTATATAAGCAAAAGCAATAACATTTTATTACCGGCAATGATAAACAACCAAAAATTAAAAAAAATAATAATAATCCAACATTGGCATAAAGATTAAACAATAAAGATTCCCCTAAACCGAGTTCAATTCCTATTGACTTAACATCAATCCCATTTTCTTGGCGAGGGGAGTGAAGTGGTTTGCCATGCTTTTCGACATTTCCAGTCTAGCCCGTGGCCCCGAAATTCCCAAGTGGCCCCCACCCAAATTCTAACTCACGCTTATCCTGCTTACTGTATGATACTCACAAATTAAAACTATTTTTAATTAGTATTTAAAAGCTAGTGGAGCAATTGGCCAGAAATTATGCACCCCGTGTAAGATAATTGCTTGTAGTCGCTGATCATGGAGAAAGGGGATTGGGGGGGGGGAGGGAGGGAATAGATCAAAACTTATCCAGAAAGGCCAAGTTAGATAATGCACTAGACTAGACCAGGGGTCCCCAACCGTGGCCACTTTAAGACTTGTGGACTTCAACTCCCAGAATTCCCCAGTCAGCAGGTTGCTGAGGTTGCTGAAACACTGCTCTGGACTGTAGAAAGCCACTTTCTTGGAGGTAGTCCTCAACTTATGACCACAATTGAGCCCAAAATTTCTGTTGTTAACGGAGACATTTGTTGAGTGAGTTTTGCCCCATTTTACAACCTTTCTCGCCACCGTTAAGCAAATTTTACCCCGTTTTACGACTTTTCTCACCCCAGTTGCTAAGTGAATCACTGCAGTTGATAAGTTAGTAACCCGGTTGTTAAGTGAATCTGGCTTCCCCCATTGACTTTGCTTGTCAGAAGGCTGCAAAAAGTGATCCCACGATCCCAGGACACTGCCAACCGTCATAAATAAGTGGCCAAGCATCCGAATTTTTTGATCACGTGACCAGGGGGATGCTGCAACAGTCGTAGGTGTGAAAAAACGGTCATCAGACACATTTTTTTTCAGTGCCGTCGTAACTGGCAATGGTCACTAAATGAACTGTTGTAAGTCGAGGACTACCTGTACTGCACACGTAATACTCCACACAGGCACAACAGCAGTAACCATTCAACAACGCCACAATTCTAACAAAGCACCGGGGGTCTTTGGCTTGCCCAGAGACAAGTCGCTCGGTGCCGCTCGGAACAAAAATAAAAAAGCAACGTCCAGATGGAGCACGGAGGCTCAAGGCCGGGGCCCTTAAGAGGGTCTCAAGTCGCTCCTTTCAACGGAAGGCGAGCAAAGTGGAGGCCGAGCCGAGCTGGAAGAGGCGACGCGCAGAGACCCAACAGGCAAACGCCTTTCTTGGCCCCGCAGTGGCGACTCCTCTTCCGAAGCAACTCGCCCAAAAGGGAAGCAGCCCGACGACGCCCGGATTAGAAGCGGAAAAAGCCAGCCCGGCACGCTTTCCCACGCTTCCTCGGACCCAAAGTCGGGGAAGGGAAGCCAGCGGGCCGGATTCCCACGGCCTCCTCTGCGCCGCGCTGCTGCGCCGCCGCGCTCAGGCAGCCCGAACTAGCCAAGGTTCAAGTTGACCCAACTTGGCCAACTGCGCGGACTCCCCCCCCCCACTTCCCCACTTGATTAAGCGAGTGGAGCCCCCCCTACACGGACCTCGAGGAGCCCCCTCCTTCCTCGCCTCCCCCCCCCAACCAACCCCCCTTCCCGGTCAGCCCCAGCCCGGCTCCCTCCGGTTACCTGCTGGGCGAAGCGGGCGCAGCTCCTCCACCGCGCGCCGTCCCGTCCGGCGAGGCTGCTTTCGGGCAAGCCCGGCGCCGGCTGGTCCCTGGCTCCGGGGCGGGCAGGCAGGCAGGCAGGCGGCTCCAGCGGCGCCCCAGCTGCGGCGGCCGCCCGGTTTCCTCTCCGGCGCGCCGCGACTTTCCGGCTGGCCCAGCTCCGGCCGCTGCACTTCTCCACGGGCGAAGAAAGTTGCGCGTGGGGTGGGTAGGTGGGTGGGAGCGGCCAGCGCCTCTCGCTCTACAGCCGGTGTCCGCCGCCGCCGCCGCCTTCCCACTTTGTCCCCTGCGACGCGGTGCGCACCCGCATCCCCACGACCCCCGGGTTCCGGGCCGGAGTGACGCGCGTCGGGGGTCCGGCTGGCCGTTGCGGGAGCCCCGGGATAGCCGGGCAGGGTGCGGCGGAGCGGGCAAGGACGAGGAAGCGTGGCGCAATTGCTGGCGCGGCTTTGCTGCCCAGCTTGGGGCGAGATGGGAGGCGGGCCGAGCGCACGTGTGAAGGGGAAGCACCTCGCAGGGAGACGAAAAGGGAGGGCGCGCCCTTGGAGAGCGCAGCCGGGCGAGGGGAGGGCGATGCCAGATGACCCGGCGAGCCTTCGCTCCTCCTCCCCCCTCCGCCTCCTTCCCAGCTTCTCCTATCCTGAGCCTTAGGATCGCAGGTGTGGAGCGCACCTACTGGCGCGTCAAGGGAGAGAAGGCAGCAGGATCGCAGCTCCTTTCCAATGGCGGGAGCCTTCAGCGCCCTTCTAAAAGTCAGCTGGCTTCAGAAAGTTCCCGACTGAGGTTGGCTGGAAGCAGAAGCAGCTGGATTTATGCAACCGCTTCTGAGCCACACACACACACAAAAAAAAACAGCGTTACAAGTAGCCAGATTTAGCACAGGGTGCAAATATTACAACCTGGTCTTTCAGATACAGGTAATCCTCGACTTAATGACCATTGAGCCCCAAGTTTCCATTGCTAAGCGAGACAATTGTTAAGCGAGTTTTGTCCCATTTTGCAATCTTTCTTGCCGCAGTTGCTAAATCAATCGCTGCAGTTCTCAGTAACACGGCGGTTGTTAAGTGAATCTGGCTCCCCCCACACTGACTTTGCTTGTCAGAAGGCCGCAAAAGGGGATCGCGTGACCCCGGGAATGCTGCGACCGTCATAAATGTGAGTCAGTTGCCCAAGCGGCTGAATTCCGATCACGTGACTGTGGGGACGCTGCAACGGTGGTAGTAAGTGGGAAAAACAGTCATAAGTCCCTTTTTTCAGTGCAGCTGTAACTTTGAACAGTCACTAAATGAACTGTTGTCAGTCGAGGACCACCTGTGCCAGAAATTAACACAAATCTTCCCCTACTGTACTTATTGTGTAAATTACAAATTTTGGAGTTGCCCGTTTACTCCTCTTAAAGTTGTCAACACTGACTTGGATGAACAGGGAACCCAGATAAGAAAGATAACAAATTGCTCCAAATTAATTCAGGTCCTTGGGCACATCAAAACACGCTTCCCACTCTCACTTCCCACTCTCATGAGTTCTTATCTAGGTTTTCTCTGATGTCAGTTCCCCATGCTGTGGTCTTTCTCCAAGGTCACCATTCAATGGAGCCCAACCAGGGGATTTTCACCTACCTCGTTCGTGTGTGTGTGTGTGTGTGTGTGTGTGTGTGTGTGCGTGCGTGCATGCGTGTGTGTGTGTAACATGGCCAACCTCTGCTTGAAGGAGTAGTGATGCAGAGAGAAAGACAGCAAATTCTTCTTCCAGTCAAAGAGCAGGTCTTAAGAGGCTTCTAAGTGGGAAGAATATAAAACACAGAATCATAGTGTTAAAAGGGACGTTGGAGGTCTTCTAGTCCAACCCCCTGCCCATGACAGGAGATCCTATGCCTTAGAATACTTAAGAGTTGAATACAGCTGGAAGGGAGCTTGGAGGTCATCTAGTCCAACCCCCTGCTCAAGCAGGAGACCCTACACTACTTCAAACAAGTGGCCGTTTCAGTCTCTTCTTAAAAACCTCCAGTGTTGGAGCACCCACAACTTCTGAAAGGGAGCCATTCCACTACTTAATTGTCCTCACTGTTAAGGAAGTTTCTCCTTAATTCCAGGTTGCTTCTCTCCTTGATTAGTTTCCATCCATTGTTTCTCGTCCTGCCCTCTGGTGCTTCCATTCCATTCCGGGCTTTCTTTGGGCTTAATGGCCAAAGAAGTTCCATCATGTCATGAATGCAGATTCCAGATGAGACAAGCTTTAGGTTTTGTGATGCTTTATTATTTAATTCTTTGCTGGATTCCTGGCCCATTTTTCATCCAGGACTTCGAAGTTGTAAATATAGTGTTTCCTCACAACAGCTAAGTGTGGATGGAGAGAGAGCAAGTAGACAAATGAATTTGGGTGGGTGGGAGGAGGCTGAGGTCAAATTTAAATCCACACTCTTAAATCTACTCTCTCAGATCTACTAACTTGCTGCAACAATAGCATAATATCAATTATGATCAAGAGTGACTGCAAGGGAATAATCAATAAAATCCCTGAAGCCTTGTCTTAGCCAGCTTTCTTATAACGCTAGAATTAAATTGAAGGGAGGGATTTGGGTCACATTTGATCTTAAGAATGATGTGCTGGGAAGATGCCCACCCCTCAAAAAACTGAAAGGAGAAAAAAAAGAGGTGGTTGAAATAAAATGCTACTTTTCATTCTGACTTCAGATCAAGACTCCAGGGGCAAACGTCTCACGCCAAAGGTTCTAGGCAGGAGTTGAAATTGTGCACATACTGTATGTGCACCCACACCTCACACTTAGATGCGCTTCTTGCTGGAGACCCATGCAAAGTGGTATTTCCTGGCTGTTGTGGTGTTTCCCCATCCTTAACATCTTCCTTGAAATCTTCCTTATCTATCGACAGTCAGCCCTTAAAGTTAGGAAAAGTGCATGATGCTTTCCTTGGGATGGGTGTTGCCAACTTTAGTTTCCATCAGTCACACCTCCAAAGTCACCTGCTGGGCCCATGTGCTAGTGGCTAACACTTTGAACACCCAGAGAGGACTTCCCCATCTCAGCTTGGAAAAGATTTCCAGAAGATAGGTGTGAGGCCTTGACACATCCTTGGCCTCTAGTATACCATTTAAGCCAGTGTGATTCAAAGGTGACAACTTTTAAGATGTGTCGGTTTCAACTCCCACAATTCCCCAGCTGGCACGAATTCTGGGAGCTGAAAAGTGTGCTGGCCGAAGAATTCTGGGAATTGAAGTCCACACATCTTAAAGTTGTCAAGTTTGAAGAACACCGATTTAAACCTTTGAGGATCGTCTCTACTATGTAGGGAATTAAGATCCATCAAGTAGTATTAGCCATCTGGTGTTAGGTGGGCACTGAATCAAATCGAATACTGGAAGTCCTTGACTTACAACATTTAGTGACCATTCATAGCTACAACGGCACTAAAAAAAAAAAGGAGTTATGACATTTTTCACATTTACAATCGTTGCAGCATCCCCAGGGTCACACGATCATGGTCACATGATCAAAAGTCAGATGCTTGGCAACTGACTCATTTTTATGACCATTGCAGTGTCCCAGGTCACGTGATCCCCTTTCGCAAGCAAAGTCAGAGGGGAAGCCAGATTCATTTAACAAGCCTCTTATTAACTTAACAACTGCAGTGATTCATTTCACAACAAGAAATGTTGTGAAACAAAAAGCAGCAACAAGTGGCAAAATTCACTTAACAAATGTCTCATCAACAGAAATTTTGGGCTGAATTGTGGCTGTAAGTCAAGGACTTAACCCTGTAAGAAAGAAATCAATCTTTTTGTAAACAATCCTGCATGATCAGACTAAGCAGGTTGGTGAGAATAAATGCCTCGCTCTGATTCGTCTCTGTCAAGAGAGTCCTGGGCATTAGATGCAAACCCCATTTTCTTTCAACAACTGGGGGGAAAGCATTAATCTGCTCCCCACTCACACCCATGACAGGGTGGTGCCTTGACAGGTGCTGTTTTGTTTTGCCCAAAGTTTGACTGGGGATTCTCATTTGAGCAGCGAGTCTCAGGACTGGGGGAAGCGGTGGTGGGTTTGTGACTCTTCCAATTATTATTAAGTACCTAGTGTTGAAATTTAAAAATAACACTTTAATCGTAAAGCCTCCTTCCCGTTGAACTCAATTCCCCAGTGATTCCACAGCCCATGATCTTGGCAGCAATGTGGAAATACTGGTGGTCCTTGAATTTCTTAGGGGTTGCTAAGCGCCCAATTTTTTTTAACTTTTTGTGACAGTTGTTAGATGAATCACTGCAGTTGTTGCATGAATCACACAGGCGTTAAGCAAATCTAGTTTCCCCTATTGACTTTGCTTGTTGGAAACCAGCTGGGAAGTTGCAAATGGTGATCATGTGGCACAATGCAACCATCATCAATGCAAGCAATGCACCCAAATTTTGACCACGTGACTGTGGGGATGCTGCAAAGATTGTTAAGTGTCAGGACTCAGGACCGTTTGTAAGTCACTTTTTTTCAATGCTGTTCTTACTTCAAATGGTGGCTAAACTAAAATTGTAAGCTGAGGACTACCTGTAGTTTACTATACTTTCTGGCATATTCTTCCAGTTACTCGGTGTGAAATTTCAAATCTCAAAGCAGAACAAGAAACAATAGATGGAGACTCATCAAGGAGAGAACCAAACTAGAATTAAAGAGAAATTTCCTGAGAACAATTGATCAGTGGAACGGCTTGCCTCCAGAAGTTGTGGGTGCTCCATCACTGAAGAGATTGGGCAACCATGTGTCTGAAATGATATAGGGTCTCCTGCCTGAGCAGGGGGTTGGACTAGAAGACCTCCAAGGACCCTTCCAACCCTGTTATTCTGTAAATCTCACCATCACCAAATTCTGTTTGATTGGGAAGCTGGGAACCAAAATCCACCACCTCTGAAAGGCAGCCAGTCCAAGCAGACTAACATCTCCTTGATCTTCACCTGTGTAGGTGGTCTTCCTGCTACCCAGAGCTAAGCAGATGGTTTTTGCAGGATCACCTTTTGCGAGGAGGGCTGAGCCCAGGAAGGCTTGGCATCTGTGCATGAACTTTCCTTAATGATTGAGAAGCCGAGTTCCTGCTCGGAAAGCAGGATTGTCAACTGTTTTAAAATCTTCTCCTCCTATACCTGAAAGAGCAGTTTTTTTTTCCTTCTGCAGTCTTTACCAACAGATTATGCTTATCTGCAGCACCGTTTCACCTGTCGATTTCTGCAAAACAAGGCAGTTTCTCTCGGGAACCGAAACGGAGACCCCAGGGGAATTGTCTGCCCATTAATCAAATATTTTGCAACTGAGCAGATGTTTTTCCAAAATCTCCTTTTGTGGGTTTTTGTGGGTTTTTTTTGAGAAGTGCAAGATCACTCCCAATTTAATGCAGAAAAAAATGAAAGGTAATTTGAGATCAATCGACCAGTGGAACGGCTCGCCTCCAGAAGTTGTGGGTGCTCCATCGCTGGAGGTTTTTAAGAAGAGACTGGGCATCCATTCATCTGAAATGGTATAGGGCAGTGATGGCGAACCTTTTAGAGACCGAGTGCCCAAACTGCAATCCAAAACCCACTTACTTATCGCCGGGTGCCAGGTGAGCATGGCCTACTGGGTGGGCGTGGCTGTGGTGGTCATGGCAGACTAGGTGGGTGTGGCCAAGGTGGGCGTGATCACCTCGATGTTGCTCGTGGGGACACCTGTGGGGGCCGGGCAGGGTTGGGGGAGATCCAGGGGGTCTCTGGCAGGTGGGGCGGTAGGCAGGAGGTTCATCCTGCAGGATGAGGCGAGGCAAGGCGAGATAGGGCAGGGGTGCCATTGTCACAGGGCAAGGCGAGGCAGGGGCCAGGGCGGCTGCTGCCTGACACCATCGACCCCTGCACACAGAGGCCAGCGAGCGCATGGGTGCTGGGATGCATCTGGCCACGTGGGACCTCGGCGAGTTAGCAGGTGGCTGGTTGAAGAGGGACGGTTGCCAACTCTGGGGCATGGCAGGTGTGCCCACAGAGAGGGCTCTGAGTGCCGCCTCTGGCACCCGTGCCATAGGTTCGCCACCACTGGTATAGGGTGTCCTGCCTGATTAGGGGGCTGGACTAGAAGACCTCCAAGGTCCCTTCCAACCCTCAGAGGAGGAGGAGGAGGAACAATTCCATTTTCACCTGCTATGTGATGCAACCCCAACTTGGATGATTTCATGTATGCTTCACTGTAGGCTACGAACCCCCACAAAAGAGTTTGTTGAGCTCCGTTGGCTGTCAGTTTATTTTGCAAACATCACCAAGAGGCTGCTTATGTTTCTAATTTCTAATCAGAGGGCATTGTTGGTGGCCAAGGACAGGGCAAAACCAGGGCAGCCCTTCCCCTGCTATTCTCATTTCCTGTCAAAGGACACATCTGGAAGATGGAATGCTTGAAATATCATCTTGTCAGACGATGCTCCAAGAAGTGGTAAAACTCAAGAGAACCATGAGAGGGCAGCAGAGAGAACCTTTAACAAAATGCATGTTCCTTGCAACCCTCTACTGGTTCAACTGGAGTTTTGCAATCCAGATTAAAGAGCTCTTGGCCAGATGCTATAATTCAGAACACTACTTCTGACAATTATATTATATAATGTAGCAAGCTTCTGGTTACTTTTCCAGCTGTGGGGATGGTAGCTGTGGGTGCCAATATTCTTGTAGACAACTCCTTGGGTTTCTGGCAAATTCTATATCCCACCCCAACCCCACACCTATCGCCAATCTTTTATCAGCATTTTTGAAAAGCAGAAAACAAGCATGCTGCCAATCAACGTGCCAGCCTCTTCTTTATCTCCCAAAAATGCCTCCATGCAGCAATTCTTTAAAAATAAACGTGATGAGGTTTGCTTGGAGATGGACCCACCTAGTCAAAAAAAAAAGAACCCAAAACAAACCCAAAGCAGAACCTAAGAGGCTGAGGTGGGAGCAAGAAAGAATCCTCAGCACCAGTTCACTTTCTAATAAAAAAAACAGCTGTTTCAAAAAGTACCAGCCACCATTTTGTGAAAGCGCCCACAACTTGCTTTTAAAACGGGCCAGGTCCGCAACGGTTCTCCCAGATTATACCTTTTATGGTTTTTGAAGGTTGGCGATTACCCTTCAGGAGCTTTGGCAACAGGTGAAATATTTCTGCAAACTTTTATTTTCTCTCTAGCAATAGTAGTGGCTGTGTTCTGTTTCCATTCAAAGGTCTCTCCATCGGCCCTCACCCCAATGTTCACCATTAAATAGGAAAAACACACCACTACACAACCACGACTGAGCCCAAAATTTAGGCTGCTAAGTTGAGAAATTTGTTAAGTGAGTTTTGTCCCATTTTACGACTTTTCCTGCCACGGTTGTTAAGTGAATCACTGCAGTTGTTAAATTAGCAACCTGGTTGTTAAGTGAATCTGGCTTCCCCGTGGACTTTGCTTGTCAGAAGGTCGCAAAAGAGGATCACGTGACCTCAGGGGACACCGCAACCGTCATAAATGTGAATCAGTTGTCAAGTATCCGAATTTAAATCACATGACCCTGGGGAAATGCTGCAATGGTCATAAGTGTGAAAAATGGTCATAAGTCACTTTTTTCAGTGCCGTTGTAACTTAGAACGGTCACTAAGCAAATTGTTGTACGTTGAGGACTACCTGTATTATTTTTCTTGTTTTGTTTAGCAAGAATTGTCTTTATGTTTAAATATATAATAACAACACGTTATGCACAAGAGTCCTTAAGAATGACAGAATTCGGCTGACCTCTACAGACATGATAAAAAAAAAAACCTTAAAACGTTTTTTTAGTTATCGTGACCTCTCTTTGCACCGAGCAGACCAAGTTGTCTGCCAGCCCTCCTGTTTCTCTCTCGATATCTTCAGTCATTGTGTGATTATTATTTTTTTCCTTTCTCCAAACTGGCCATTTCCCAGGCAGAAAAATGTCTCTTAAAATTCCATTCTAGGAAATAACCTTTTCTGTGGCCGTCAAAACACAGCTCCTTGGATATCTTACAAGCGAAAGGACTATATCAAGAAGATAAAGGAGAAATTACTGGCATTTGGGAGAAAAACAACCCAAACAAATGGTCTGGAGAAGTTTAAGCAACAGTTGTTCAAAGTCTAACAAAGGACAGTATACAACTTTTCCCATTCCAGATTGTTGCTGACAGGTCTGTACAAAATGCATTTTTACTCCTCCTTTAATTAGGTAACTATTTGTGTAATTTAAGTAAATTGACTAAATCTATAAAAGTGCTCAATAATAAAAAATAATATATATATTTTGCAAACACAAATACGCGCGTATGTTTCCGTGCGTTTGTGAACGCACAAATACACATATATGTTTGTGTATGGGTGTTTGTCTATAGATATTATCTAATTTCAGCATGTTTTCAGAACTTGGCTGGGGAAATCTGGGAGATAAGTCAGCACATCTTAACGTTGACCAAGGTTGAGAAACATTGGCCTAGTCACTGCGTTGTGCAAAGTCCGTCCGTTACGATGCACTGCACAACACTGAACAATCAGGTTAATAATGTAAACCATGGTTAACAATGAGATGTGTCGTGGGAAGACACCCATGTTTGTGTAGTCTCTATGTAAAGGTCCGATTGAATAGTTTCCACATGGAGTTGGGGAATTAAGGTGAGCGGGACAGTCTAACCCTAGATGTTTTGGGTTCTTCATCTCTGGAGGCTTTTATGAAAGAACTGAGCAGCGGTCTCTCAAGAATTGTTCAATCAGTTTGCTTGCATATTACACAGTGTCAGAAGATGTGACTTTTCTGGTCCCTTCCTTCTCCAATAGTTTCCTCCCTTCCCAACTGGGCCCATTTTTCTAGAGTCCTCCCCCAGCCAGAAATGGTTCAGCCCACAATCTGACCATGACTTCATTTGGTTCTGTGAAATGGGTCTATAGCTTGAATCTTTCTCCTTCCTGAATATGAGATTCCGCCGTATGTGTGGCTTGATCCTTGGTTAATGCAGAATAACTGCAGTTGATCAGTTAGTAACCCGGTTTGTTAATAGGCTTCCCTATTAACTTGGCTTGTCAGAAGGTCGCAAAAGAAGATCACAGGGCCTTGGGACACAGCAACGGTCATAAATATGAACCTATTGCCATGCATCCGAATTTTAATCGCATGACCATGGGGATGTTGCAAAGGTTGTAACTGTGAAAAACGGTCATAAGTCACATTTTTCAGTGTCATCATAACGGTGAACGGTCACTAAATGAACTTTTGTAAGTTGAGGATTATATATTTGCCAAGGGGGACAACGAATAGAATAGAATAGAATAGAATAGAATAG